>CAAKHD010013629.1:110909-157726 GCA_901007705.1 Fistularia tabacaria | reverse complement strand
TATCAACACACACACACACACACACACACACACACACACACACACACACTCACACACACACACACACACACACACACGCACACACACACACACACACACACACACGCACACACACAAGCACATCTCCCCAAGCATTGTGTATTGATGTGCTGTTAGAGCAAGTATAGAAGGACCACCTGGTCAGCTTCCGGGCACACAGATGGACCATTTCTATCTCCTCTTATTAACTTGAAAGTGAAGTGTGAAAAACACTGTGCATGACAACAGTACATAAAACTGTACATTCCAATGCACTTTGCATCGACCTGTTTCCACTCCTCAGATGATACAGAGCTGAATTAGTAAAAAGCCATGAAACGAGCTGAAAAATTAGCGTTATATCATAATCCCATCCTATAAGAGTGATGACTGGTGTTAATTGAATCTTCCCCTTTCTCTCTCCATTCCATTATTTTTAGCACAGAAAGAGGGGTAGCAGATGTTGGATGTCACAGTGGTCGGATATTAGTCTGTCATGATCCCCTCATTAGAGCCACATTCACCAAGTTAGAAACACAAGTGGGCATGATATAAAAATGTGAAATGTACAGAAAAGAGAATTTCTTAGCTCTATGAAACACCCTGGATGTTTCTTGTGGACATTATTGTTTTAATATACTATTGTTTTGCATGCGATCCTTATGCTGTGGAAAATTATAATCAAGACCATAAATCTTTTTGTCTAAAGGTTAAAATAAATCTGAGTTGGAACTCACCTTTAGGAATTATTAACAGGAAAATCTTAATGGCCAAACAGAGGACCTCATTATGCAAATGAAGTTATGATGACACAGAGGTGTAAACACATGGTGTATCTTCTGATAATCATGAATGAGATCATCTCTGAAACCAATTATCTTGGCTGAGAACTTGTTCAAAATCAATTAATCATTTGCTTTACACAGCCCCAAAGCCATGAAGAATTAATTAAGATATTAATAATGTAGCATCTGATGTAAACCCAAGTGACACAACAACCTGTAAACTTCCAGCATTCTTGAATTCCATCTTGCCTTTCAGTTGAGCACAACATAATTCTTTTAAATTAAGACACTTTCCTGAGGGTGTCATTAAGTTCAGTGCATAGTACTTACTTCATTTCTGGTGGAGTTGAGGTAAGTGCTATATACATCTATCACTTTTCCAGCCTTTGGTATTCAATATTGAATCAGCCTGAGAATCATTAGTAGGATCACCACTGCGCCATCCAAGATGTTAAAAGACATCAGCAGATAAGGTCCCAGCTAGAACTCTGCTGAAGCTAGCAGCCTTCAGCTGACCACCAGCTCCTCCACAGAATTCAGTGAGGGGAGTCACCACAAAGCCAGTCACAGCCAAAGCAATTGCCCCATCTTGATGCCTACACAGACCTCCTCCCTCTCTTAGCCTCCACCTCCAAACAACCCCCACCCCCTAGCCCCCACTCAGTAGACAAACAATTACAAATATGCAATAAACGTGGAAATAAATGACTAAAAAAGAAGCGGAGGGGAGGAGTCAAAATCTGAGCTTAAGAGTAAAATCCCTCGTGGACCCTCTAGTCCCTAGACCCTCTAATCCCCCAGAGAGATCATGCTCCCAGACTCATCTAGCAACACGGAATACAAACTGAAAGGCCCAACTACTGGAGATGAGTATAATGATGCCTGCTAATGGCACAATACGGACAGTAGAGCTTTGTGAGTGGCCGTTTTGCAGAGAACGTACCAAAGGAACAAAAGCCAGGAAGAATTACTATCAGTTTTTAGGCCGTTCTAATGGACAGCAGATGAGAGGTTAATGTTTAATGCTATCACTATATTATATCACTCCTGAGTCCCTGTTGTCAAGTAGCTTAAAAACTATCAAATGCATATTTGATCTATGCAAATGGTTTGTTCTTGGATTTTACATTGAAGAGTGGGGTCCATAAACAGTGAACCTTTTAAATCATGAATGGACCATGTGATTCATGTGACAATGGTTTGAAGCTGATTTTCCTCAAGTCTCCCAGCAGCATGGGTCTTCACATGGTATTGAGCACTATCACATTACTCTAATTAGGGAAATGTGTTGGAAAGCTATTTCCTCTTCAAGCAAACGAGTAAATGCACAACAAAAGCCGTCTGAATGTCATGTCCGTAGGCAAAGGTTGAGTCATGAGAAATCACTCATCCTAAATCCCTTGACATGTCATCATCACTCAAAGCGCTCTCTCTGGGACAAGGTAACCTTTTTTGATGAGAGAGACGACAGAGAGGAAAGGTTTAAGGGGGGACACTAGGGAAGAAAGGGCTACTGGGGTCACACCAGCACCTCTCAGCCAAAGAGGGGCCTGTGGGAGGAAGGCTGAGGCAGCCATCCTTACTCTTGGCTGGTACCATGTGAAGCTTTCTGTTTCCTCTCCCTTTCTTCTGAGGGGCTTTGTTTCACTTGCAAACAGTGGCAGTGGCCCCAAGTTGCCCGGCCAAGCACTGCATCCAAACTGGCAGAGGCGAGAAAAAGGAGGGGGCTCCGGGGGGCATCGAGAGGGGAGAGCAGTGGGCATGTCCAGAACGCCAGTTCTTTCAGGCCACTGATGTCATGCCTGTGTCCACCGTGGGAGAGCATTGGAGGGACCAAGACGCCCCCTTTCTCTATCCCCCTCTACAGTCCCTTTTTCGGGGATGAATGAATCTTTCAGAGGCTGCAACTCATTGTGTGCCATAATCGACGGCGATTATCCCAATTTTATGCTGCCTTCCCAGTGCAAGGAGGTTCCCTGAGTGCTGGCATTGAGGTTCGCTGTGAAGCAGCAAGGACCACGAGGGGTTGTCCTAGCAACACTCTGTTGCTTGCAGAGAAAGGGATGAAGAGGAAGGAGGAAGCAACACAAACACACACTCATCACACAAACATTAGCCACCCCACACATTGCATTATGCAAAGATGGGGTGCAGCTTGATAGATTAGAACACAGATGAGATGCATGAAAAAAAATCATGGATGCATAGAGAAATTGACTTTCATAAACAAGAAGCAAAGAACTCTTTTGAAATAGATTTTTTTAAATGTTCCCAACTTTCTTGACATCTGTTTGTCAAAATAAATGTGAAACTGTTGTGCATTTGACAATATTCTATGTAGACATGATATTATAAATGACAATGTTCTTGCATTTCTGACAGGTTTTGTCGCTATACTTGTTAAATTCCCTCAATGAGATCAATGTGATAGCACAGAGGGAGATGTAAATGAAATGCAAGTTTCCCACTGGTGTCTTGAAGGGGCCCACTGCCTGTTCTCATGACTAGAGCATCACAATATACTGTGAGGTAAAGACAACTGGAACAGGGCCAGGCTCCGGATATATCTGGCCCCTCTGGGCCTCAGAACCACTTGCCATGCAGTGGGAAGAAATGGACATACTGGCTGCCTAGGAGCTATAAAAAATGAAGCTCTCAGCAAACACTTCAGGTTGCACTGTGCATAAGAAGTGGGGGATAAATTACTCCATCTTAATAAACAGGTCCTTTCTCACATGAAGCCTCCTTATCTTTAGATTTCTTGTTGTGATAAATGCATTCAGTAATAAACAGTGATAGAGAGAAATGTGCACTTCAAAGCTAACTTGGTTTATTCTATTGGCGGCAATTTCTTCTGATATGCTCATATGGGGGTCCCTCTCAGGCTGAGCATTTGGCAAAAATGAAATCAATCACTAGCTAAAATGACAAAAAAAGGGTATGACGCGTTTGCAAACAGATAAAAACCTCATACCTCCATCTTCATCTTCAAACATCACACCTAAATCAAATTATTGTGCACACAACTGGCAAATTTGAGAATATTCAATAACAGGCTTGTGCCAACCGCAGACTATGAATCAGGGGTAGGTTACTGTGACGTCATTGTGATGTGTGAGCCCTCATAAGCAGGCCCTCACATTTCAAGTGGGCAACTTTGGGACTTACTTCTCAATAATTGCGAGACACGGGCTTCCACTGCTTGAGCATGTACTTTCAACTGTTGGATATTTTAATAATTTTGAATAATTTTAGAAGATGAAGATTGTGCTGTAACTGAATAGATTATAAACTACTGGTTCAGGCCATAAAATCATTCAAGATGTTAAAGGGCCTTTTCACACGGCCTCCCATGTGTCACCCCCCTGCTAGCCAATACATGACAGATTTAATCACTTGTGCATAATTTTCTCATTTTCAGGGTGAATGTAGTTATTATCTGACGAAAACAAAGAAAGAAAGAAAAAACAATGCAATTCAAAGATTCCCTCTTGAAATGTGAACTGCCACAGAACACTGTTGTCAGTTTTAAAGTAAGGCCCAAGCCCATAAAAATATCTACATGTTAAATTGAGCATATTCTATCTGTATTGATATTCACCTAAGTCCAGGCCCTGCCACTACTGCCTTATCTCCAAATAATATTTCGTGGAATAGCCCTTCGAGATGAATATACCATGTATAACAGATAATTTTACTTTCTATACGTCATTTGTTAAAAACAATTATTTTTTTCTGTAATCATTCTGTTTGGTTACTCTTTGAAAAAGGAAAACATTCTCTTCATATCTATAATGATAACAGTAATTGAGTGGTTAGAGTAAGTGTCATTCAGGAACACAGCATGTATTTATTTGTGCATATTTTCAAACCATACATTTCTTAATACGTCACACTGTTTTATTTCAGTTTTCAGGAGCCTGCAAACAGCTTTTTGAGTTGATCCTACCAAACAGATATGGGCAGGAGAATTTCAGTACCATGGTCAGTGAAACAGCCTTGAGCCTCTGCAAAGGTTTACATGATGCGCTCATCTTAGATGTGTTGCATGTGGCTGCACAACACTGAAGCCAAGAGTACTTTCACCACACTTCTAACAAATTGATACACCTCTGTCAGTAAAAATAGATAAATAATTTAAAAATCTCACACAAGTGACTTTTCTTTAAGTCCAGAGGGCCAACAATATCCTGTGACTGTACAACAAGTCAGGTGTGTCAAAAGGTTTAATGGTACATTTAAGGACCATTAAGTAAAACAGAAACAAAGAGTCCCCAACAACTGTTTTATTATTATAATTCCACTGTTATGAGTTTCTTTTCGAATTGGTCGACAGATTTTTTCTTCCTTAAGATTTTCACTGTAACCATTCTATTTCCCAATCAGGGTGCATCAGCATTCTGGGGATGCATGACTGAACAATATTTTTTCTGTCCCTCAGATTCCTCCAAGGTTTTCCTTTGTTTGGCGCAGCTCTTTGTGTCTATAATGAGGCAGTCATTAGAGAGAGCCTCTGGGAATCCCAAGGCCCATGTTGTGGGCTGCATAGGTCTCTCAGTTGTGACCAGTTTCTCTATAATTATGTGCTAACAGCCTATTATGCGAGAGAGTAGTTGTCATAAACTAGATTAGTTAATTCATTTGGATAATATTCACGCAGATAAATGGTCGTTTGACACGTTACACACTTCGCTGTTGGAACTGCAATTAAGGGCTTTAAATTCCAATGCTTGTCACCAAAAATCTTTCAGAGACTGGTGTATTGTTTCCTTTTTTTGTGACCTATTCCAAAAATTGGTAACATTTGTAGGTCTTCTTCTGCCTGACCCTATCCTTCAAACGTTCTTGATGTGAAGCCAAAGCTTCAGTGTGTTGTTGTGTCCGGTTGCTCTTTCCCCAGTCCCCCATCATTCACCTAAAGCTGCACAGATGAAAGGTCAGCATGAGAAAAAATAATTTATATTCATGTGAGACGTTACTGCAGCACCTCCCCACTGCCTCCTTCATCAGTGGAGGGGATGCACACCAAATGCAGACACACTCGTATGTCATTCCTCTCCTCCTATAGCTGTTCATGCGGACTGGATATGGAGCCGTGCTATACTATCATTAGCAAAGGCGCATCTGTTTAACAGAGCTGGATATTTGGCAGCACGCAGCTTTTGATGGCTTCGGTCCGATCCCCACAGGAGCTCATTAAATCAGACAGTAAGGCAAGACCACCCCTCCCCCAACAAGAACCACCACTATTACCAGCTAGATAGCTGAGGGGAATGACGAAGGCAGGGAGAGAGAAATGTAGTAGACAGCGGGATGTGAGGGAGGGTCCAAACAGCAAAAATGCCATATAAAGATAGATGGGCAACAATATATGGGGGAGGGGTGAAAGAAAAAGGCGGGGGGGGGAGGAAGAGAGAAGGCTGGGCTGATGAGTGTTTGTATGTGAATGAAAAAAGTCCTACACATGACAAAAATATAATGAAGGTGTGAAGGAATGTTGGAGAATCAGATTTTGAGGATTTCTGTCCTTTCTATTTAGAAATGGCACATTGGAGGGAGTCTGTGTCATCAGGTAACCTTTTGGACTCAGAGGTGACATCTTTGTCAGGCTGAGTGCCTTGCTAAATGGGATTGCTGCACAAACACTGTTTTCATACATCAATACAATAACTCACCTGCCACAGTAAAAAATTTAAATATATATCAATAACAACAATCAATGCCGCAAAACTCACTGTCACACTTACATGTAATTGCAAGCAGTTACACAAATTATAGCAGTGCTTCTTGTGGTCATGAATCTTTGCTGGTCTAGTCCGGTGGTGTACAAGGTCGGATGAGGGCTTGCAGTCTCACCATAGATTTGCCACAGAGAGGACTAAGCAGAATGGATATGCTCTCACTAATTAAACAGCGGTGTCTCTGAGGAATGAGAACCGCCTGCAGCATTAATTCCCATCAGTCCACACAAAACCCGACAGGTGAAACGGAAATGGCATTCCAACACTCAAAGAATTCCAACATTTACACACCAAGCTTGTTGCAACAAGTACAGACATACAAACACCCTATCGACACACACATATGCAAGTATAGCTGATACTCGCTTTTTTTTTTTTTAATTCGCACACTTGGTATTTGTTTGAACATTCCCAATGTGTATAATAATTATTTCACAAAATACACAAAATTGTGTGTTCATTTGAAATCTAATGCTTTTTATACTCCAGTAAAGGCCAGCAGAAACCTACTGCTTGAAGATTTGGCCTGTGGAAATGCAATCAAACAGATTTATAGCTTACTGTCATTTTCTGAAGAGAAAGAGTTCTTCTATCAAAAAGCAGTCAGTGTGACTGTGTCACAAAGAGAACAAGACATCAAGGATGAACACAACACAATGGAGATGTGAAAAAGCATGGAAGTGAGACATCTGTCAGTCTCCCACTTTCACTTGTCTCATCGCGTGTCAAATAGTTTCCTCCTTGTATCTGCCCACTGCCTTTCTTTCTATGTGCTTTTCTTCTCCTCATCTTCTTTCACATACACACTTCATGTCAGTTAAACATTGTTTTTTTTCAATCCTCAAATTATAATAGCCTGCCAATAGTAAAAGTCAATCACTGACAGAACCTTCAGGCAAAAGCACTTTCAACATGTTTTCACTGTTTCATCCCAGTCATAGTCAAATCCCTCGGGCACTCTCATCTTAGCCTGTTCAGAAGATGTTAAACCCCTTTCAGTCAAGCTTTAAAGTGAACCAACACAAATTCCACTAAATCCTCGTTCACTTTAATCCTGATTCAATAAGAGGAACCAGGATTCCCAGTGATGTCAGACAGTATGGGCTGGATTCTCCAGTGTTTAACATACAAAGCTGCTTCAAAAACAGTTTAAAGTACTGCCAATTAATTCAACACGAAAGAGTCAGAAATAATTGTTCTTTTTCTGTTTTTCAATCACATAGATAGATAGATAGATAGATAGATAGATAGATAGATAGATAGATAGATAGATAGATAGATAGATAGATAGATAGATAGATAGATAGATAGATAGATAGATAGATAGATAGATAGATAGATAGATAGATAGATAGATAGATGGATAGATAGATAATAGACAGAGTTAGATAGATAGACAGATAAATGATGGCAGATCCTAATTAACCAGCGTATAATGTGGTGAGCCAAAACCCACTAACAAAACCCTCTCTATGTTGACCAGCCATTGAGGGGAGCCGCTCTTGGAACACGCCACCCCGACTAGAATAATGGGCCACTTTACAGGCCTCCAAGTTAGTTCACAGAACCTAGAGCTGGGAAACCGCTAGCACAGGGTTCATGGGGAGGAGGGGTAATTTAATTGTTTCCTTCGTTTTTGTTTTTGCACCCCCCACCACAAGCCTCTTTCCTTTTAGGCCTGAAAAGGGGGTCTGACAAACAGGCAATGAAGGGGATTGTTGTGTGTTCCGCTGGACAAGTGGGTGAGGTAAACAAAACTAGACTGTAAGGTCCATCAGCTGGGCCTGTCGAGATGGGATAGGCAGAGCAGTGGGGAGCTGCATCTAAGCGGAGGTAGGATTGGTTCGGGGTGCAAGCAGGGAGGGGTGAGGGCCACCGGCAAGGGCGGGTGGTAGGGGGGTGGGTAAAGGGTCCCGAAGAATCAGAAGGGAGAGCATATAAAGTGGTTTTTCCGGAAGAGGTGGGAGGTGGGCATGGGTGCTGAGGTTACTCTACAGAGTTTGGGCATTGTACTTGGAGCTAAAGTTTTCATGCATGTGACCATTTTGGCGCCCTAAAATGTCCGAAAGTGATGAAGCTCTTCGCGTTGAAGTGGACAAGTGGCAGCTCTGCTTTGCGCTCCCACAGCTCAGGCTATTTACATACTCAAGAGGAACATTAATGCCTGCCGAGCCACCGGAGCTGAACAAAGAAGCACACAAACCTTCCTCAGAGGCCCATTACGCACTTAATGAAGGATTTGTCGCATAGTAGAAAGAAGCAAAGGAAAAGGAAGGTGAATGAAGCAAGGAGGGGCGGTGGGGGAAAGTGAACATTAAAGTTTTTTGGGGCATTTTCACTTTCCTACTTCTGTCAGATACAGCAGCTGATGGCAATGGTATCAAAAACAAATATTATATCAAGCCATTCGTTTAGTACCATAAAGAACCACTGGCCATCATTAAATCCTTTTCCAGGCACTTCCGACCAATTCCCCAGTCAATGATCCTCCCATTATACTCATTACGAAACGGTCTACAAAAGCCATACTCTGCTATACCAGGAAAAGACAGCAGCAAGGTCAATTCCTGCAGGATGCAATTAAGTCTCCAACCAGCTTAAACAACAAGTTTAAGATGAGCTGCTCTTATTAACAGAATTTTTAGTATGTTTGGAATACTTGTTTGATTGTGTGAAGTCACATGGAGCAGTGTTTGTTCTTCTTATAGTATTGGTTCTATTCAACAACTGTCACAAACAACTGTCACAAATTCTTTTACAAGTTTCTCTTTACTGATCTAATGTTCATGTATATTTTCAACAGAGACTAAAGTAGCTCCATCTGACAACCAGTGTGAATCTGTCAAATTGAATTTCGGGTCCATTGTCCTCATGAAGTTTTCTATTTGTTTAGAACAAATCAATTAATGGGCTTCCATGATGATACTTTGTTGCCACCACAATGGGCCAATTGTTCTCCGTGGCATGGTCTTTGGTTTCGAGAGCAAAAAAACAAAACAAAACACCCCAACCCCGTCCAACCCTCTGTCCTCCCCCATTCCGTTTACTATTCAGTCTCATTTTCGTGACTCCCCCTGCTGACCTGAATTCTGATGTAGTAGGTGCTAATAGGATGTGGGAGGCTTGGGGTTTAGGGAGGACGACGGTCGAGAAAGTCGAGGCCTTCATTGCACTATAGTAAACAATCAATCTCCTAGGACCCGCAATCTATTATTGCTCAGCATGTACAGGATTTACACACATATACTTTAGAATTATGTATATATACAGAGAGATAAAGAGAGAGAGAAGACTAAGAAGTAAACTAATTTGTCTGTTGGCCTTTAGCCTCTTTATCTTAACCTGGGGGTATTGCAACAGCTTATGGACGTGCAAGGTAAACATTGGCAGCATTCTCTCCACAAATTCTGACCTCATAAAATGGTGTATTGGCCAGATAGCACCTTTAAATATTGTGTTCTGCTAAAAAAATGCGTTACACGTGTCCCCATACAACTGGTGAAGAGGTCATTTCAAACACGTCTGATGCCATTTTATGCATCGATTTAATTGATTAGAGTTAATATGATGTCATTGAAATCAAATTATTTTAGAGATAATGATTTTACTGGTTTTCTGAGTAAAAGGAGAAAAGGTGGATCTACGCTATTTCTTTCCAGTTGATTTTAGTCAACCAAATTTGTATATTTCACAGCAACGCAAAGGGAAATGTTCCAAGTAGAATCTAAGTCATGTTGACTAACTATTCACCATCTAATAAAAATTCAGATCCTCTCTTGCAGGAGATCTGAAGACATGGCTTCGCCATGTCCAGGGGAGATCTATCATTTTTCCGCCCAGCAGCAGACGCGCTAGTAAGAGCTTGTGTGCCTGTTCCTGTGCAGTCACACAGAAGTGAAGGGAGCCTAGCCCTTTGTTTGGTCAACCCATGGGAAAGACCTCTCTCTGTTCAGCTTTCTGAGAACAGAAACACAAATTCTATAGGCAGGCTCATATTGGGAAGATTCACACTGTGAATTCAGTGATGAGATGATGAACTTCAATTCAGAGCTCATCAACACAAGAACGGCAAAGGAATGCTAGGGAAATCAAATGCCAGACAAATTAAATGAAAATATATTGAAGTGGCAAGGAATGAGTCACATATAAAGAGGGGAGTGGAGAAAAGCATCTGAGGGAAGAAAAAAAGCGTATCTATTTCCATGAGAAAAACTAATTCAGGTGTAAACAAGCCAGGGAGTGGTAACTAATTACAAGATGAGCTGGATGGCTCTTTGGCAGCATCAGTGGATTCCCAGGAGGATTACTCAAGAGCTGAAGGCTGCAGACAACTGAGAAGACCACAGAGAGGTGTGGCCATGCGAGTGGCTTATACGTGCATCTGAAGACCCATCCCTGTGAATGTCTTATTGCTGTAATCCGGTGTCGACACCACCTACTGTCTTTCCTTCACCCGCCATCCGCCTCTACTGTCTACTGTACCCCCACCGCCCATACTACTCCCCAGTCACAGTCACTGACTACTTTGTCATTCACATTCTTTCTCACTTTCCTTCACACAGCAGTGAAGGAGGACAGGCTGGACTTGACAGCTAACATATGTTGCATTGTCAGGCTTCTCTTGTGGTTGTTGGCGTTCACTGTTCACAGAAAATATCAAGAGGACAAAAAAATCCCATCTTTATCATGATTAATCCATTGATGTTTCAACTCTTCAAAAAAGAAAATGAAAAAAAATTGATGGAAATCCTCTATCCTTCCCCTCGAACTCTCATATACCGTTGAGTTTGTCTCTCATACTCTCAAACGTCTGGCAGTGTAAACCATTTTCAATGGTAGTTTATCCAGCCATCAAAGTGTTTTTAATACTATTTTTGATGTTTTATTAATTTCATCAGCCACCAGACTGTATAGGAGTATATTATGTAAAAGATAGAAAATATTAATTCGAATGTTAAGCCGGCTTTGTCGCTGGTAAACCAGGGAAAGCAATCCATCCATCCACAATGCCATATGTAGAAAATGCACTTGATTCAATTCATTTCATTTGCTTGCTCTG
The DNA here is from genome assembly GCA_901007705.1 of Fistularia tabacaria. NCBI lineage: Eukaryota > Metazoa > Chordata > Actinopteri > Syngnathiformes > Fistulariidae > Fistularia > Fistularia tabacaria. The sequence continues at coordinate 146,123 of CAAKHD010013629.1, read as the reverse complement.
TGGTGTTGATGCAATTTTCCTCTCATCAGGTTCAACCTGTTCCTTCTGATGGTACTTGTCATCTGGCCTTCCATTCCTCAGAGTAACACACACAGAAAAATCTATCCAGCGGATCCTTATATGAATCACGCTCAAGGGCAGGAGTCTTTGAGGATCAATCCATTAAACTATTGAGATGAAGGGGGAAAATTTTATTATTGCACTTTCAATCAAGAGTCTATCAGTATGTGAACATTTTTTTTTTTTTCTACACGTGTGGTTAGCTCCTTTCCCTTTCCACATTAGTAACCCCCGACTTGTGCTGCCCGAAAAAGGGACATCCACTATCATAGCTTAAACCATCATCTCACAACCACACATGTTCAAATAAAACATCCACCCTGCGCTTAGTACCCTGAGCAATGTCTACCCTAATTAAAGAGGCATCTTCACAGATGGCTGGGATTAGCAACATGGATGTTGTTTTTTTTTTTTTTTTTTATTCCATGCTGGTATATATTCATAATTCTTTCGACCTCTGACTTCCAAGTCATTTCAAAGCATTATCAGTATTTCAGTTAGTGTAATAAGTACACATACATCACAGATGATTGTTGACAAACTGGTTCAAGCATTTATTTCGTCTGCAATTAAGACTTGTGTATCTTCTACAGACACTATAAATCTGAATCTCTTTCAGCCGTCCATATTCATTAACTTAAAAAGATAACCTTCTATAAACATTCCTGAAACACTTGGCTAGGATCAGTAGAATCTCAGATTTTACTTTTAAAAGGAGGGAAACTGTGTCATAGAGACTTTAACATTACTGATATTTCAATCTCAGTAGACAAAAGACAAACATTTGAATAATGTGCCTGAATGAACTGCTACTGATGTCAATTCACATTTATGTGAACACACAACAAACATAGAAACACACATACACATTGATTCAGGACAGCCATTTATATATTAAATGACTCATCCTGCCTTTCAGCATGTGTGAGTTTGTGCCTTGAATGTCTGTCTGTGCTCATTCATGTAAGGCAGCAAATGCCACAGTACAGTAGTTTAGAGAGCAGCCTCTGGGAAAAGGACAAAACGCATTAGCTGCATGGACACTTTCCTATACTGATTCTACCGACAATTACACCGATTGCCAAACCCCCTTCAGATCATTCCCGTGACTGAACGGAGCCAGCTCCTTACACTGGGAGCACCAAAGAAAGAAAACATGTTCATTAAATATCCAACATGCGCAATTATCATGCTCAGGAAAAGAGCAGCCTTTGCACCAGGTTTCATTTATCAATTTGCTGCTGGCGGCGGCATTTCCTATCGCATTCAATACATTTTTCAAATGACAAGCCAAGGAGTAGTGCGCAAGGCAATCAACTGAGGGTGCCAAGAGAGTTGGTTTCCATGGTGACATTGATGGTGCTCTTGGAGAACTGTTGGTGTCTTTATGTTGTGTGTCTGCAATGTTGTGTGCACCGATCTGCGAGTGGGTTTGTATGTGTGTGTGTGTGTGTGTGTGTGTGTGTGGGTGTGTGTGTGTGTGTGTGTGTGTGTGTGTGTGGGTGTGTGTGTGCGTTTGCATTGTGTGTGCATGGTGGGGGTATGCATGCGTTTTAGTATGAAAGGGGGAAGGGGCTGCAATGATTGGCTCGAGAAGTGGGTGGCGATGGTAAAATATAACCCTCTGTTATTTCTTCCGTATTTTTCTTTTTTCTCTCTTTTCCTTTTTCTTCTCTTTCAGAAGACTAATACAAGTGAATATTACACTTTCTTTCAGGTTATTTATAGGGATGCCAACAAATAGTTCAGTTCATGGCATCACCCTTTCAGCATGCAGGCAACCTTAGTGAGAAAGCTCTTTTCAAAACAGTTTTAAAATTCTTTTTCCCTTTAGGGTTGACCAAAGTCATGTATTTTAATTATAAACAGTAAAATATTTCAGGCAACGACATAACTTTGAATCTACAAAATGAAGTCTAACTTTTTGACTCATGCAATAAATCCCTTTGAAACGGCATCAATCCTTGTGGACCCCTTGGTTTGTCCTCAGAGGGGATTTGCAGCTGATAGCCAAAAACACAGAAGTGCTCATTAAGTCAGAATTATTGCTAATTTTAATTTCAAAACATCCCATCAGTTGATGAGACTGGAAACATTTGGTCAATTGGCATTAACAGTGTACTTTCTCAGCCACCAAATTGCTGCTCTGGACTACTTTTCTCGAAAAAAAATGCATCAGAGTGCAACATCTGGATTGTTTTCTATCATTTATTGCATATTCAACTGAACAAGGGGATTAACGTGCATCATTTATCATTGGCAAAAGGTACTCGTTAATGTGCTACATGCAGGCTTAATTGGTGAATCCTAGAGGAAAATGTAATAGTAAACACAGCCCTTTAATTACATTTGCAACAAAATGTGCACCTGTTTTAGGATTGGATTTTGTATGAGGCAAAAAAGATGCCAAGAAGATTCTTTTTTTGTCTTGTTCTTTTTTGTTTATTCTATTTGAAGGCCAAGTTTAATCAAAGAGAAGATATTCCTCCAGAAGTCTGATTAAAGATGAGATGGACCCTTGCTGCCTCCGACGCGCTGATTTTTAAAGCGCTGTCAAGAATCAATTCCATAGATAACCTAAAATAATAACGAATTAAATAGTATGTAAAAAAAAGGGGGGGGGCGGTAATATACAAGAAAGATAAAAATGTTGCCTTACCTTTGTTCAAAACCACAAGGTTAAAAAGAAAAAGTTTCTACCGTTGTCCCTTTGCAGGGTTTTGTCGCATTCGCTTCGTAGAGAGTCGGACGGCCGACGCGAGCTGCAGCGCGCACTGCGGTCCAGTACGGGGGCGCTTCGCACAGCAGAGAGGAAGGATTCTCTGTCGGTAAATTCCGAGGAGCTCCGCGGCTAAACGATCCCAACTAAATGAGCTCTGTCTCACCTCACTACTCGTTGCTGTACTCCACCCAACCCCCACCCCTATACCCGACGCCTCCGCCCGCTCCCCGCTCCCCGCTCTTGGCTCCCCCCAACCCCCGACCTCTGAATGGGCAAGCAAACAGGCTGTACCTGACCACCTCTCCTCCGATCTGACTACCACCCTTGATCTGCATTAATGCAACAAAAATACCTGGGTGGAAGGTTTGCAATGACCCCCCACCCATCCTCATGGCCACCCTAAACCCATCCCTTTCACCAAGGTCAGAAGTGATGCTTATCATTCTGTGGATTAAGTACTGGCCAATAGCCTACCTATATGTGATCTGCATGTATGTTCTGGATCTGAAATCATATTTTGAATTTGCATTCTAACCGTCTTCAATTCCACCAGTGGAGACCATGCTAAATGTGACTTGGGCCTTTTCTCTTCACTGCGGTGTCAAAGAGATGTCCAGCAACAGGAGGAGGGACAAGAAAGATCATCCAAAATATAGAATATCACTGACACACTACCTTCAGATGTGATATTTCAGAAATAGCATGTCATGCAGTATGTCTTCATTTGGTCATGTAAATGAGGAGGGTATAGGCCTTTGTTCTGGTGAAATAAATAAATACATGAAATACAGTCGGAACATCACAGAAGAACAGGATAGTCTTGAATGACCAGAACAGGATGCAGTAGAGCAGGACATGCAGCACTCCGCAAATGCCAATGCAATTTTTTAATCTTTGGTAGGTAGATTCCTTTTTTTCCTTGGTCAGAAATCAAATTATCGCCATAGATTATATTTTGAGACCCATTAACGAACCCATCCCTACCTCTGCGCCTCCTAATGGCACTATTTAAACCATCTGTTCTTAATCTTACCTTATAACTAATGTTATTAATTTGTCTTTGTAATGCCACCCACGATCTTAATTTGTGCAACCACTAATTAACAAAAACTTTGAGAGCGTGAACACAGCCACAAAGGCACTTACAGAATTTTTAGCGGCAATCAATAAAACCTTTTCAACCTCGCATACTCCATCCATTCATCCATCCATCTTCCGCTGCTTATCCGTGGTCGGGTCGCGAGGGCAGAAGCTGGAGCAGGGAGGCCCAGACTTCCCACTCCCCAGCCACATGGTCCAGTTCTTCTGGAGGGACCCCAAGGTGCTCCCAGGCCAGCCTGGAGACATAGTCTCTCCAGCTTGTCCTGGGTCTTCCCCGTGGTCTCCTCCCAGTTGGACATGCGGAATCCTCCCCCGGGAGGCGTCCAGGAAGCATCCTGACCAGATGCCTATCTCTAAGGGAGAGTCTGGCTGTCCTGCGGAGAAAACTCATCTCAGCCGCTTATATCCGCAATCTCGTTCTTTCGGTCACTACCCACAGCTCGTGACCATAGGATGAAGGTAGGAACATAGATCAACTGGTAAATTGAGAGCTTCGCCTTATGGCTGAGCTCTTTCTTCACCACGACAGACCGATACAGAGTCCCCATCACTGCGGACATCGCACCGATCCGCCTGTTGATCTCCTGCTCCATCCTTCCCTCACTCGTGAACAAGACCCCGAGATACTTGAACTCCTCCACTTGGGGCAGGACCTCTTTCCTGACCCAGAGTGGGCACCCATTTCCAGTCGAGCACCATGATCTTGGATTTGGAGGTGCTGATCCTCATCCCGGTCGCTTCACATTCGGCTGCGAACAGCTCCAGTGAGAGCTGGATATCATGGCCTGATGAAGCCAACAGAACCACATCATCTGCAAAAAGCAGAGATTCGATCCTGTGGCCACCAAACCAGATCCCCTCAATGCCCTGGCAGCACCTTGAAATTCTGTCAATAAAAACTATGAACAGAATCGGTGACAAAGGGCAGCCCTGGTGGAGTCCAACTCTCACCGGAAACGAGTCCAACTTACAACCGGCAATGCGGATTAAGCTCTGACTCCGGGCATACAGGGACCAAACACCCTGTATAACGGGGGTCGGTACCCAATACTCCCGGAGCACGCCCCACAGGACTGCCCATGGGACAAGGTTGAATGCTTTCTCCAAATCCACAAAACACATGTAGACTGGTTGGGCAAACTCCCATGCCCCCTCGAGAACCCTGCTGAGGGTATAGAGCTGGTCCACTGTTCCACGACCAGGACGAAAACCACACTGATCCTCCTGAATCCGAGATTCAACGACCCGGCAGACCCACTCTCCAGCACCACTGAATAGACTTTGCCAGGGAGGCTGAGGAGTGTGATCCCCCTATAGTTGGCGCACACCCTCCGATCCCCCTTTTTAAAAAGGGGAATCACCACCCCGGTCTGCCAGTCCAGCAGCACTGTCCCCGCGTCCACGCAATGCTGCAGAGGAGTGTCAGCCAGTTCAGCCCTATAGCATCCCGACCTTGAGGAACCCAGGGCAGACCTCATCCACCCCCAGGGCCCTGCTACTGAAGAGCTTGGCTACTTCAGCAATTTCAGCCCCAGAGATAGGCAGACCCCCCTCAGGGTCTCCCGGCTCTGCTTCCTCATTGGAAGGTGTTTCGACGGGATTGAGGAGGCCGAGAAGTATTCCTGCCACCGATCTACGACGTCCCGCATTGAGGTTATCAGTGCCCCGCTCCCACTGTACACAGTGCTGACAGAGCACTGCTTCCCCCCCTGAGACGCCGGATGGTGGACCAGAATCTCCTCGAGGCCCACCGGAAGTCATTCTCCATGGCCTCCCCGAACTCCTCCCACGCCCAAGTTTTTGCTTCGGCAACCGCCGTAGCCGCATCCCGCCTGGCCTGCCGGTACCTGTCAGCTGCCCCCAGAGTCCCGCAGGCCAAAAAGGCCCGATAGGACTCCTTCTTCAGTTTGACAGCATCCCTCACCGCTTGGGTCCATCAGCGGGTTTGAGGGTTGCCGCCCCGACAGGCGCCAACCGCCTTACGGCCGCAACTCTGATATGCCGCCTTGACAATGGAAGCGCGGAACATGGCCCGTTCGGACTCAATGTCCCTGGCCTCCCTCAGGATGTGGTTGTAGCTCTGCCGGAGGTGGGTGTTAAAGCTTCTTCTGACAAGGGACTCTGCCAGACGTTCCCAGCAGACCCTCACATTACGCTTGGGTCTGCCAGGTCCGACCAGCGTCCATCCCCACCATCGGAGCCAACTGACCACCAGGTGGTGATCACCCTAAGGTGTGTTGGTGCAAAGTGCACATATGGACACCTTTATGCCTGAACATGGTGTTTGTTATGGACAATCCGTAGCAGGCACAGAACAGAAGTCCAGTAGCAAAACACAACTCGGGTTCAGGGGGGGCGTTCCCCCCAATTACACCCTTCCAAGTTGCACTGTCGTTGCCCACGTGAACGTTGAAGTCTCCCAGTAGAACGAGGGAGTCCCCAGAAGGAGTGCTCTCTAGCAGTCCCTCTAAGGACCCCAAGAATGGTGGGTATACTGAGCTGCTGTTGGGTGCATAGCCACAAACAACAGTCAGAACCCGTCCCCCCACCCGAAGGCGAAGGGAGGCTACCCTCTCACCGGGTTAAACCCCGACTTGCAGGCGCCGAGTTGGGGGGCAATCAATATGCCCACTCCTGCTTGGCGTCTCTCACCGGGGGCAACTCCAGAGTAAAAGAGAGTTCAGCCCCTCTCAAGAGGCCTATATCTAGTCAGAATCTCTCAGCCTCGCGCACCAGCTCGGGCTCTTTCCCTACCAGAGAGGTGACATTCCATGTCCCTAGAGCCAGCTTTTGCAGCCGAAGGTCGGACCGCCAAGGTCCCCCCCTCCAGCCACCCAAATCCCTTGGCCCTTCCTGTGGGTGGTGAGCCCAAGGGAAGGGACCTTGCATACTATTTTCTACAAATGAAGAAACAAACAATTTGATGTTTGACCAGCCATGAGAGAGGAGGTTGACTGATAACTGAATCTGCTGGAATTTGTTATGACAGCGACTGATGGACACAAGGAGACTTACAAACAGCAGATTGGGGGAAGGAATGACATAATTTAAAGAAAAAATGACAGATGACAGATGAGAGGGAAACCAGGACCACCATGTCAAAGAGGTCAAACAAATATTTGAGAAGAATCAATGATTAGACAATGGCATACATTTCAAAGTCTCAAGATATTTCTAAATGAGTCTTCCAGCAATTACCTTCAGCTGCACAGTCTGGGTCAACACCTGCTTAAAACCTTAACGTGAAGAATAAAAGTTAGCTGTCCAAAATTTGAATTGCAGGTATGTGGAGTAGAAAGGTTCAAGTGTATGTGTGAAGTGGATTGCTGGATTAATTTTGTTACATCCCCTTTATAGATGAGGACGTACATAGTTAAATGTCAGGTTCTAGTGCAGATGTGATATAAATGATGTGAATGGTTATGGTTATAAAAAGAAAAAGTGCTGCAGAAAAGATTGTGGTTGTTTTTCCCTTTTTCAGGCCATGAGATAATCTGGCCATAGTTTTGCTGTATCTGGGTGTGTATCTATGATGATATAACAACATTGCAATAGCACAGAATTAACATGCAATTTAATTTATGAAGAAACAAGATGTAATGAAAAGCATAGATTTGCTCTTTAATGTGATTGGTGTAACACAGCAAGCATGTTCAATCAGGTTTGATTTTATTAATCTATGAAGATAATCAAAATATTTTTGTGAAAAAAATTGTTATAGCTACATTAATTTCTACACTGGATATTCTTTAACTATGGATAACTTTAACTTTTGTTAAAAGGCAGTTCATCTGTGTCCCTGGGAACCGGTGGTGCGATCAGGCTTTACATAGTGAGCACGTGCTGGTTATCTCTGCAAGAGAATGAATACAGACGTTTACAATTTATTCCAATTGTGAATATTCCTAATGCTGTTTTGATTCATGGTCCTTTTAATTCAGTACATTCTGATTGCAACTGCTCACAACAGATAATTGTTTACCTGTTATTTCTATATCACTGGATTATGTTGATGTTTGATTCTCTTCAGTATAATGTATTCATGGTTGCATTGTTTTCATAACGGGCTTAAGCTCAGGTCTTCAATTGAGTGATACTGTGGGACACAGCAGTAACTGCCAACAAGGTCAGATGTGTAGAAGACAAAATATTCAGAGTTACACCTGTCAACAGGAATCTGAACCTGATAACAATGTCACACTGTATAAGATCGGCATAACATGCAAGCAGATTTCTCAGCAGCCACTGAACCTCAGATGTTCCTTAACCTTTGCTCAGGTTCAGCGCAGGATTTTGTTGTCTGTGTTAGTAGTCATCCTATTACAAGAAAGAGCTTGTCGCTTTATCTTTCTAGCCAATCCTTAAGTGACACATTAATTGTCCAAAACACACTTGAGTCAACTGAACTGCATGTGAAGGCATGTCCTCAGCAGTCGACTATTGCTTTTGCAGATTTACCAATATTACTCTAAGGATAGCGCTATTTCTACAATAATGGGCTAATGAAAATAAAGAATCATGCGAAATGCATAAATGTTTTAATATCTAGAAAGAGAATCGTGCTGATCAAGCCATTTCAAGTCATGGAATAACATTATCATTTAATTTAATTCACTTTTTTTCTAAGATTATTGCTTGGTTTTCCATTTTTATCATCTCTAATTTTATAATCACAGAAATGTCATGTTATGTATATATTTATAATTTTATAATTATGTTTTTATAAATTATTTTTTTTTAATTCAATCAGCTGGAACTAGGTGGAAAAGGTCACTAACAATAGTACTACCGACAGTTACCAAACCGTTATCCTTAAATCTTGATTAAATCAAAGAGGAAATCCGACATCATGATTTCTTTGGTAAAACTATGAATTCAAGGAAATGTTTTCCACTCTGTTAATTCCAGGGCATTTCAATGGTAATATGTCAGAGAGAAAAAAAAAAAAGCAAGACAAAACTGGAGCATCAGTCACAATTATTTGTCGACTCAGAGGAATAAAAAATGAAATGGGTAACAGTTTGAGGTGGTAAACTGCTTGTTTGAGGAGTTTGCCTTTGAAATCCGAGTGGAGGCAGACATTTCTAACAGCATCACTTTTTGCCACTTCCTTCGATGCCTGGTGTTGCCCATACAGGTTGTATTGGTTTTGTTTCTGAGCACTTCAGCACTTTAATTGCTAGCCCCACACGTCCTAGGTGGAAGTTTGAAGGATGAGGGCGGGGACCTATAAACATAGCAGTAAACAAGAAGTATGATTTTATAGGGAGAGGGAGAGAGGGAGCAAGAGAATGTCTATGAAGATATAAAACCCTGACAGTGATAATCTAGCCCAACGTACAAGAAGCTCTACATTTACATTTTTGTTTGGGTCCCTGTTGATAACAAATTTGGTTTGAAAAAGTATTATTAGTTGGTCTAAAGGATAATAAATCTTACACATACTTAAATATACTCCAGTGATTAGGACTCTGGCTTTGTGAGAAGAAGAAATGTATCCATTAATCTGAATGTTAACCCTCTTATTTGTGGAAGGTGGGCTCAGAGGTGGTCAGTGACACAAATGCCTGTGAGAACTGATAAACCAAGGGAATGTTGTTGGGTCCAATATTTATTGTCATGTTTTTTCTTGGTTTACTGCCTGGTGTCATTTCTATCTATTTTGCTTATCTATGTATCCCCCTCCTGTTTCTGCGACACAATCTTTGGTTCAGCTGCAGCAGAATTTATGCAGGACTTCATATAAATCATATTGCTTCCTCTGGCTATGCAATTTGGTCAAAGGCCTGCGTGGAAGTGAACATACAGCTTGCGCTGTGCATCAGCGCACTAAAATTGGTTTGTGTGATGAAACATCAGTGTCCTTCTTATTTATGCAGAGTTGTGTTGAAGTGTATAAATGGGCCTCCTCCATTTTATATACTGTGTATAATGGCTGAATAAAACACTTGAGATTTGTTTTTGGTATTAAAGGGTAGGAGTTAAAATAAGAAAGGGAGTGGGTGCAACAGGAAGTAAATACATCGGCCCAGTAGGTTTACTGGTTTACCCACTTTATGATCATGTTTTCACTTCACTTCCAGTGACAGAAAAAACAAGGAAAAACTTCTAATAAATTCACAGTGAGCTGATAATGAACAACCTTGTTTTATACTATTAATATTATTATTATAAGTATTATTGTGGTTGTTGCTGTAGTTATCGTATAAAGGTTAATTACTGATATAATTAGCGAGTTAATAAGAAAGGTTGCTATGTAATTAGAATTTTGCATAAATTAAGTTTTACTTTATGCCATTACAAACTTCACAGATGTCTACATCTCTTATCTGACTTCAAATCCGACAGCAAAAGACATTTATTGACACATACCTTTTGATAAGCAAAAAAAGTATAGTATATTTTGTACAGATAAATGTGGATTTTTACTGTTGTGTAGAAATTATCTTATTCTATTGTCTTAAATAGTCACATTATCAAATGGAGAAAAAATTGACCTTGCTGACATGACAAACTTTGTGAGCACACAAAGGTTTGACATTAGAAAAAAATGTTCAGCACATACCGGAACAGATTAGTTCAAAATGATGCTCTCCAACTGAGAACAAAGTATAGGTTGGTTGAAATCTAGCTGGGAAACTGTTTTTAAACATTACGGTAACCAGTGTGAAGTACTTTGCCCCTCCGCCTCTCTAGTGTTAACTCCGGAGTACTCATGGTTGCTTTTGTCATTGTTACCCATGTACTTTGCTTAAGTTTCATCTCTGTTTCCAGTCTAGTCTCATATGGCTGAAGTGCTGCCCACGGTTCTATTGATGATGATGCCCTGTGAGCGGACAAGGGCCTGTGAACGCTCCGACTCCCAGTCTGAGTGGATAGGACCTTTCCCTGAGAAACATGGACAATGCAAAACTGTCTTTCACCTTCAGTCAATGGTAGGAAGAGAGACAGACAGTAGTCCGTGGAAGCCAATGTGAAGTGAGAAAAACAACAGCAGCAGTTTGGGATTTAAAAAATTATGTTCAGAAGAAAATATTAAAGTGAAATCCAAAAATGCAAAAGGATTTATATATGAATTAACACCAATGAATCAAAACCTAAAACCTGAGTCCTTCAAAATGATTTATTTCTTTGATACAAAGTATTACTTCTGGTCAGAAAATTAGACCTCTGTCTTTGTTTCCAAAACATCTAACCTGTGCTTTCCCTCGAATGAATTAATCCTGATCCTATTGTTCACACAATTATCTCATTTTGAAAAACATGATCTCATTGTCTTGTAGTCTGATTTAAAATGTTGACCCTTTCAGATCATCTCATTGTTCTTTCTGTGAAGAATATTTTTATGCCAGAAATCTTTAGGGAAAAATAAAACGACTTTATTGAGTCTGGTGGATTTACTAAATGAACCGTCATTGACCAAACCAGTCCCTGTAATGGTACACCTGAACACAGGATGGGATTTTTTTTTTAATCTTTCTTTTCTCAAAGACACAAACTCACAGCTAAACATTGGAGGAGGGTCACAATGGAAGTAATTGATTTAATTTGAGCACAGAGGAGGGAATTGAAATGTGAATAACATGCCCTGTTTATGGCTGTGAATATGCTGCTTCTGTGACCTGGATTCATTTGCTGCACAAACCAAATGTGTTTAACGGAGTGAGCAGAAGGTGTTTTAACTTGCACACTCACGATATTTTTTAATTTAAAGTATGAGTGTATACATAATATACTTACTGCATCTTACACTGTAATCAACAATATTCACCCCCCAAAGCATTACCGCACCCAAAAGGCTGCTGATGAAAAATGTCATGATCTGTCTGACTTAAGCACAATATGTACAACTCTTGAGTCAAATGAACTTAATACATATCATATATACAAACCAGTTATGAGTACAATGCAATTTTTTTGGACTTGAAAATCTTTAACCTAATTGACAGAGCATAGCATGACATGGGGAAATGATCATGCTTGGCAGATCCAGAGTGTTAGCGCCTCCATCAGTTAGAGTACTGTTTTGTCCAGTGTAGCTTCTGCATTTCATTAGAAAATGCTGTTATGTATGATAATAAGGAAATGGTGGATTAGTAAACTGAGAACAAATGTACAGATGGATTTAAATATTCTTAGCCATTGTAGGATCATCGTCAGTCATATACTAGAATTATTTCATATTGCCCTCTATCCAGTCTTTGAAATTGGATACACGTGTGTAGACCGTGTACAGGTCAGGATCGCAGTCCCCTTGGTCATAGCCAAAGCTCACGAGTCCCAGAAGCCTCCATAGCCCTTTGGTCTCCCCCTGCACCTGCATGAAGCTGAGAGGGAGCTTCTGCATGCTCTCAGAGAGGGCAGGGAGGACAAGAATTCCCCCTGTGTCAGCAGGGCATATGTTGGATGATCCATAATCTGGCTTCTGGCTGGCACATAGCATATTTTCTGTGACGCTAACTGGCACACCATTCCGAGCATACTGCTGCTCACATGGAACAACATCAGCAAGGTGAACAAGACCGACCCTTGCCTTCTCATCGGTGCCTAAATTAGAGTCTGGAAGTAAAGACCAGCCTGTTACAAGTCCCTGTGCAACATTAACCTCTTCAGTTTTGCTGTCTGACAGGCAGAGGGGCAAGACATTCTCTCCAATCCTTGCTTTGTCCAATAATTTAAGAATAGCCAAGTCTGAGTCAAGGATATTGGGATCGTAGTTAGGGTGAACGATAATGGAGGCCACCTTGAAGAGAAAGAGACAAAGGGATTGGTTTCGTTTCCAATGATCATGGGTGGTGAAGTGGAAAAAGCGAAATGTTGAATGAAGTAGGACTCAACAATTACATTGAAAGTGACAATGTCTGGAAAAAAAATTAAAATAAATCTGAAAACTCAGCTTACCCTCAGGTGTTGGAGAGCTTTATTTTCCCTGTGATCATCACGATAGTGCTTCCCAACCACCACTTTTATTTTGGCTGCATTGAGAGGATACATCTTCCCCAGCTCTGTCACACAGTGAGCTGCAACCACAACAGTCCTTTGGTTGACCAGAGCCCCACTACACACCAGCTGCCAGTCAGAGGCATGTTTGTGGTTGCCGGGTCCTGCTCCACCATTCTTCTTAAAGGACCCTGCCTGGCTGTCTTTTTTGGTCACCTTGGTATCAAATCCATTGGTGGACTGGCGGTAGATGGCTGCCAGCCAAGGCCAGTGAGCCTCTGCAGGCCTCTCTGGGTCAAAGGTGGGATTCTTCCCACACACTGCCAAACAAGACAGGATAAGAGCACAGAGAGGGAGGGGTGATTATCATGGGGAGGTCAGGTGAAAAAGAGGAAAACGGAAAAGTTAGACTTACACTGAACATGAATTAGCACTTATTTTTTGAATTGTCCTTTTTCCTGCAGGATTTGAAGCTTGTTTGCAAAAACATGAGTGTTTGCTTTTTTTGTTTGGTTGGTGGTTTTGAGTTTTTCTGACACAAAGGTAATATATACATGAAATTTTCATATCCATTTGTTGTTTTTTTATTGTTTTGGGTTTTTTTGCTTACTATCTGGCTTCACCACAGACAGCAAAATAAAAATGTCATTGTACAGGGAAACTATTTTCTTGACTGTGTATATGACAATAACTCTTTGAACCTTGAATCTTGAAACATTATCCTGAACAAAATGAAAAATACTTCAGGTGTGTGGACACCTTTATCGGAAACCAAAACTGAACCCGAAGTTGCTCCTGATGGTATGGTGAATCCATTGTTATGCGTTTTGAAACAGCAGGTGATGAACACTCTGTATAAGTGGAGTCAATTTATCACTGAGTGAAAACACATTTTTTCCAGTTCTACAACTCTCAGCAATTTTGCAACTTCATTCAACAAATGTGTGATGAATTCTGTAAAATAAAATGAACACTTATCCCCTCACTTCTGCGGAGAAGATGGATATTGTACATAATGTATGCCGAGCAATAACTTTTCCGGAATTATTACTTTTTGCAGTGAAAGGCTGCTGGAATCATTTAACATTGAAAATGGGCAGGGGGGAAACCCCTGCTACTGTATTTTGTTATTCCCTCCTAACCACGAGAAAAATGAATGACCTAATCAAACATGATGTAAGAGGTTTTTTTGTTTTTCTTCCCCGTCTTCTCTTCTCACTGTGCTGGTTGAAAATGTCCAGATGTACCATCTTAATTTTTTCAGTCCTGTGGCTAAATGAGCACACTCTCTGGTTATGAACTGGCTGTTCAGACTTCCATTAGTCTTTCCAACAAATTTGCACCACCATCATGATTGAAACTGCACATTATTTACTGCTAGAGAGGCGATTCTGAAAGCAATAATATTTCTTTTGCAGGCAAATGCACAGTCCATACCTCCTACATCTTCCGTTGGAACTAAGATGAGATTCCCTTGGAACTAAGATGAGATTTGCACCACTTGAGAAAGACAGAAAGCGCTGGCAACCATGGAAGTAGCTTTCAGTGTTGCGTATTGCCTCAGACTTTTTATTTTTTTAATCTATCTGTTAATTTATGAATATATTCATCTTTTCTTTATTTAATATTTTTCAAACATTTTTCTTTTTTTCTTGATTTGTTTTTACGTAATACATTTCACTGTATATTTATAAAGGCTATTGCTGGCATGCATTGTTTACTTTATATTATTTGATCTTTTTTTTTCCAAGACATCAGGATGAATTATGTTTCCATAACTTTGTATCAACATAAAGGTTGAATTTAAAACGCTTCATTTCATGTTCTGTGTAAAAACCTGGGTGGGCCAAATATTTAGTGGTCCTCTGTTGCCCTCACCTGGTGAACAGGACACATGACGTCCACTCCATTTCCCCGTTTTTAAGCAGGTGCGTCGAGGGCTGCCGTGGTGTTGGTAAAAAGGAGACACACAGTCATATTCTATATGTGTATAAAGAGGATGGAAACCTTGGGGGAGATTTGACTGCACAGGTGGGCCTTTTGTCAAGTCATCAGACCGAAGCTGGCGACCAAGTTGAGAGGAGTAAAGTTTGTGCACTGGGGTCTTTCTATGGGGGGAAGAAGGAGAGTGAATAACTTTAGAACAAAATAGTTTTTATTGTATATGGAGATATGTTGAATTGTGGGGCTTTCATCCCGCTGCTTTGAGTGTATCACAATGAATGCACTGTGAGATAGTCGACAAAACATGTTTGACTCACAGAAGTACATGTAAGTGTTACACTACTACCTAGGCCCAAGTGATTGATATCATTAATCAATGTATCAGATTGTCATGGTAAACATACCTGGATGGTGCTTGCAATGGGAGAATCGTCTGTTTGACCAATTCTGAAACCTTTGGCTCCCGACATGCTATAAATGTACATAAACATACAAACGTATAGACAATGTTTTAAATCCTCACTGAATTATTTCATCAAGATGTGCTGTACGCTGGGATAAACTTCTGTCAACAATTATGAGAAGACTAATCTTCTAATGTCTTCACTATGTTTCTATTATCAGTATCAAAGTGCAGAAAACAGCCCTGTCAAAAGTTGTGGGTTTCTGCTGGTCCTGCAACCCATTTTCACCTCTTAATGCTCCCCTAACCCCCATCTGTTTACGCTCCTAATATGTCTTACTCCATCTTAAAAAATGCGCAAAGTAGGACTGGCTTGTAGTTAACACATCTTTATCAACAGCATCTATCGTTTTATATGACTTAGTTTAAGACAGGAGTAAAGTTTCAGTGTTGGGGGCATTTCATGAGAAGTTAGACAGGAAGAAGAGGGTTTCTTTACAAAAACAATTTTTATTCGCCTTAACGTATTTTGACTCTATTATGTGATTGATTACAATTGATTTCTTAATAAACCATATTTCATTTGAAGCAACAAATTGCAATGAAAGTGCATTGTAGTATTGCAATATGTAACGTAATGCCAATATCTGCAGTTGAATTTTAATTTTTGATATTGAATTTTGATACTTTTGTTTGAACTGGAGGAATATTTCTCTTAATTACTTGTTTATTTTGCCTTGCTAACTGAATAGTACGAAATTATCAATATAGCTCAAAACGGGGAATAAAAAAGATGTCAAATCAATGTGAACCATCCTCAAGTCTCCAAACCATCAGCTGCTGTCAAAGTGAGTTGATAGAAAAATCAATTCTGAGATGATCACCTCGGACACACAGGGGCTGCTTGCCGCTCCAAGTCCCGTTTGGCTGACAGCTGCGTCGGGTATCACCATTGAGAGCATAGGAGTGGTTACAAGCGAACTCCACGGCCTCGGGTTGGACCCCTGGCACCAACCAGTGATAGCCATGATATAGGCGGGGCAGAGGAGGACAACTGTTCTCTGAAGGATGAAACATAAGGTCAAAGGTGAGTCAGGATCAATAAAAAATTTGGCATTTTATTCTTTTCATTATAACTTGCCACCTACTGGGGATGCTTTGGTTGATTTCTTTTTCTTTCTCCTTTTGCTTTTCCAGATCATCCTTTGAATTCTCATCAGATCTCCCCGCTGTCTTGTTTTCTGTTCTCGCTGGCTCTTCTTTTGGTTTACCACTTTCCCCACCCCCTGCTCTGTACATGGTATATTCTGTAACATTACCGCCAGTGGGATGGACTTTCCGTCTTGGTTCTGGAGTTGTGCTTTTTTCTCTGGTTGGGTCACTGATATCCCCCGTAACTGTGTTGTTCTTTTTCATTTCCACATCCTGTATCTCCAATGTGTTGACTCCCTCTACTATAACTGTCCTAAGTTTGGTGTCATTGGGGCCTACTTTGTCTGGATCTTTCTTTCCATTTACCTGCTCCTCCTTCTTCTCCTTTTCTTCTTGTCCTTTGTCTTTTACTGCCACGGTTTGCATTGTTCCTGTCTTTCCGGTATCCAGACGTCGGTCTTGGTTGTCTTCTTTTTTCTCAGTGGGCTTTACTACATCTGGTTCTTTCCTGTCAACCGTGTTCAGGCTGTTGTCTATTTTATCTCTGCTGCTTTCAGTAGGTTTTTCCAAGCCATTATTCTTCTCTTCTTGTATTCCTTCATTCCTGTCCTCAGAAGCAGATTCATCCGGCACATTATGTTTATTTTCTCTGCTGACTGTTGCGTTTACCTCCTCACTGATTAAATCTTTCCCATCTTCCCCGCCTTCTTTCTCTACATCTTTGTCCTTTTGCCCTTTTTCTTTCGTTGTGCTAATATTTTTACTGCCATACATGTCTATTTCCTTGCCTTTGTCCTTTTCTGCCTCCGTGAGTGTGTTATTCACTGTAAACAAAGACCAGTTTTAGATATCATTACTGGATTGCCGGTCAGCAGGAAAGTCAAAATCTTCAAAGAATGCTGCTCATGACGTAATGACTAATATTCCCTGTCCAAATACTAACACTATTATATTCACCCCCAAAAAAAGAAATGAAAAAAAAGATGCAATTAACCTTCATGGTATTTTAACCAACCAATCCAGCTCTAAGTGTGATAACCCAGAACTTTGCCGAACCTTTCAGACAAACAGGAGGAGTCCCACTCCAGGTGTTGTTGGGAAGGCAAGTTCTCTGAGAGCTTCCACTGAGTTCATAGGGCTGGTGGCACAGATACTGCAGGGCAATTAGAACATCATTTGGGCCATAAACCAAAAAGTGGTCTCCATGGGTTGGCTTGGCTGGTAGAGCACACAAGTTTTCCACTGGCACTGAACACAGATAGAAAAGTCTTATAGAAAATGAAAAAAATGTCTTTTCCATAATCTGCATGGTGTTTGGGCTGGGTCAGGCATTCACTGACATGCCAAGACATACACACACATTACTGCCTTACCACACTGTGGGACAAGAGCACTCCACGAGCCATCGCTCAGGCAGATGGCAGTAGAAAACCCCCGAAGCTCAAACCCAGGGTTGCACCGGTAAGTGATGCGTGCTCCCGAGTGATGAAATACACCATGTGTGGATCCATGGACGGGTACAGGAGGCCTTTGGCATCCCACCACTAGGTGGAAACACAGACATGCTCAGTTTGTTTGTGATCTTATAGTCACATACGCTGTTTGCATTGTTCCAGAGGCCTCACTGAACCCCTGACAGAATAAACATTATGTAAATAAGCATTTTGACCTAGAACCAATGATTGAGTTTAATATTAAAGCATCCTAAATATCATTATCATTGATTATCATTGATTTTGTAATCTCAGTAAAAGGCTATGAATATTACCCGAAAAGAAAAAATACAGAAATATGTAAAATAGAAACATAAATACATTAAAAAAGAAAGATCTAAATAACAGGATTTTTTTTTATGTAAACATTTCAATTATGTGATTTTGTGAACATTTTTGACTGAACAATGGGTCAACAAAAGATTTTTTAGAGAGTTTCCGAGGCTTAATCTACAGCATTCCACAGAAATCCCAGTTTGTACCTCCTCACAGTAATAGACCACACAAACAGACATTAAATGACTCCTAGTGTGTGCAGGTCAGACAGGTAGCCTATTAAACTAACACTTTCAGGCTTATTTTTTCTTAATTACGAAAAGTCCAGAGCTTGAAACGCATAGCTCGCTACTTTAGAGTTTCAGTAATGTATTATTTCACCCACTGTGTGTGACATGTCAACAATTCACAGCAGGATTCCAACATATGGCTTGTAAACTAGGAAAAACACCACACTCAATAAAAAGGCTGTACTCAAACTGCTCAATTTTGAAGCATCGTTAAAGCAGGATTTTGCCAAAAAGAGCGTGTAGAGAGTCATTCTTTGATTGTGGCCTACTTTGTGCAACACTGTTTCATCTTCAAAATAAATATCTCAATTTCAAAACTGGAGAAAAATATTGATGTTGGTCCCTTCATAGAGAGAGATGTGTGGTTTCAAAATTTACAACATGTTAGTTCTGCGGTTATCAGTTATCATATTAGAGCACCCTCTGTGAGATGATCCCTCAGGAAGTCTGTGGTGTTGAATTTGCATTTGGTTAGAGACATGAGATGCTCTGCCAAAGATTTTACAGCCACAAGCTGAAGAAACTGCCCTGATCTGAAAGGTTTTTTTTACAACTCAATCTTCAATCTCCTTCAGAATCAAAAAAGCTGTTGCCCAAACACAAGTGGAGAGCAAATGTAGTTCGCCCCCTTTTGATAGTGAAATGTTAAATATATGTGCTCCCAATTGAGTTGTTTGCCTCATCTTATTCAAATAGAAAGGGATTATATTCCATGTCAGATTTCACCTACGGATGTGATGGGATGAGTAAGGCATTGTTACAGTGGATTTCAACATCCTGTACATACTCTAAGTAAATCAACATTCCTTTCATTAATACCTTGGAAACTATGTTCAATGCTCAGCTCCAAGACGAATCAACAGATTGAAATCTGCCTGAGAGCAAAAAGAAAATATTTCCCATCTTTGGTAACCATGACAGCATGTCAGATTATCAAATAGATCCTGAATTTTAGCTGGGGATTCTAACAGATGGCAGTTTAAAATACGTCCAGCGGCAGGTTCACACCTAAAACTCTCAATTTAACTGTCAGGCAGAAATGTGGATGGAGAAATATCTATGAAATATCTTATATCAGCGTCACTCCAGCTCCCTTGGCATAAAAAAGAACAGCAGAAGATACCTGATGGGAATACAGATGAATGCACTCTGAGTGGAATGAAAATACAGCCTCCTTTACGTGCATCTTCACTAATGGAAAAACTGGCTCGTGTTATAAAAGTACAATTGTTTCGCAGGTTTGGTTTATAGACATCCGATTTAACCCTTAAAGTGACAACGCAAAAGTTTTTTGCAGGTTGCTATTCAAAGTGTATGAGTTACAAAAACAGGAATCGGGGTCCAGGCACCCATAAAATCTAAGATTTTGACAGAGGACAAGGATGCACTAAACCCTGAGGGTGTAGAATATTTTCCTAATATTACTAAATCCATACAACGTACCTCCTTTTTCTCAATGCTAACAATATAGCTGATAAATATTTTTTCTTTCATTCATTGTTGGAGTTTGTTTCTTTGTTTTTGTATTTCACTTCCTCCAAAGCTCCTTTATTCTTTGTGCCACTCACATCATCTATCTTTCTACTACAATATGACCTCATAAATACAAGATCAATGCACTTCAACTCCTGAACACACATTAGCTGTATGGCTGTTTTGTAATTGCAGTTTTACTTCATATTTTTTTGTTTGCAAAATCGTACTGGTTAAAATCAAATAAGGAACATCAAGGGATTTCATTCAGCCTTAACCTAGATATTTCTGGAAAGAAAAACAACTTGAAATGTTTGTCATAACTGGTTGTGCTGGGTATGCGAGGTAATTTATGAGGCCCAGTGAAAGTATCTAGAGATTCCTATTGAGATGGAAAATTCAAATCATGCCAACAAAGAGTTAATTTGAATCTGTAGACATTTTCTTCTGTCTCTGTCCTCCTTGTCAAAAATAAACTTCTTGTTCATGGCTGGCAATTAAGTTACACAGGAAACTCACCCTGCTCACACCTCTTGCCCGTGTAGCCAGCCAGACAGGCACAGTGATAGGTGTAAGAACTGTCCAGGATACAAGTCCCATCATGCAGGCAAGGAGAGGAGCTGCAAGCTGTAAAAATGGCGGACCAAGATATACGATATATGAAGAGATGATGTATGCATGATGTTGTGGTATATGATATCCACACAAAACCAGCTATTCACGGTGGGCTTAAAATTGCCCCCTTTTCAATTACTTTTTCCTTTTCCTCTTCTTCATGTGTGTGGGCAATTCTACACAAATAGAGTCTGTTTACTTTGCTAAATATGGCTTTGCAGAGGGCACACTTGTGTTTTCATGCGTGTGCTTGATTTTAGTTTTGAGCTTCAAGAGTGAAGACAGTCTTTTGGAATAATGAGACATTTAACGCAGTGAGTGGCATTGGCCTGGAATAAGGTTTATTTCAAAACACGTAGATCTCAGTCATGGGCTATTAAAGGCTTTTATTACTCTCATGACTCAAGAGTGTTTTGAAGTTTTGGGAATTGTCTCCTTTTTGCAATTGTTGTGGCCTGTGACTCAAAGGAGGCTCTTCGCTCATTCAGGTTTTTCATCATGGGCTTTAAAAAAGACAGACTCCCTCTGATATCTTTTTTAGAATAAAAGATTCATTACTGTTTCAAGATTTAAGCAAAATTCTGACATACCCGAGCTCTCCTGGAAAGTGGCAAAGAAACCATCGAAATTCTTGTAGCCATCAGATACAAACAGTATGTGCAGGTTGTTGCCGGAGCTCTGTATCAGAGCAGGTCTGTTGTTTCCACAGAATCGTCCAATAACACGGGAGTTGATGCTGTCACCATCTCGGACCTCCACATAGTCATAGCGACAAGAATGGTGCCACTCCAGACTGAGCATCATGAACCTGTAGGTGTAACAATTAGTATTAAATAAAATGAATATATAAATAAATAAAATAAAGGCAGCATGGTGGCTTAGTGGTTAGCGCTTTGGCCTAACAGCACAAAGGGCCCTGGTTTGATTCTGACTAGAGGACCTTTCCGTGTGGAGTTTGCGTGTTCTCCCTGTGTCTGCGTGGGTTTCTTCCGGGTTCTACAGTTTCCTCCTACAGTCCAAAAATTTGAAAAAAAAAAAATTGGGAAAATTGCCCCGAATGATTGAGTGAGTGAATGGTTGTTTGTCCGTATATGTCCTGAGTGCAGGATAAGCGGCAGATGATAAAAAGGGCAAATAAATACAATGCAGTGAATATTCTGGATTATAAAAACCCACCTGTAAGGCTTGGCAGTACACTTGGCAGTCAACTAATGATGCATGATTCATCTTACCACACCACAAGGACTGCTGCTATTTACAGTGATCAATTTGACAAGGAACCACATAAAATGAAGTCCTAAAGTAGTAATTTAATGATTTTTAATTTTGTTTATTTGCAGTTTTGATAATCAATACAATTTTATTAACGCAGTATCCAAGAGCTACTTGCGCATGAAATTGACATCTATCCCAAGTATCAACTTTTTATCCTTCATACGCTAAATGGCCGGTAAGAAGCAAATTCCACAAAGTAGAATTAGTTTGAACTTTTTTTTAGAGCCGTGAAATATTCAAAGCAGCCAATTCCCCAAAAATGTGACTTTAAAAAAAAAAAATCCTAGGTTATGACACAGCAATTTAAGATATTCTCTCATACACTCTCTCCATCTGGAGGAACATGGCTTCAGGGCATGTTAGAATATGACATTAAGTGGTTCTATTAATCGTCAGTAGAAATTTGCACAGTCTTTCAATTCACGAGTGGTTTCATGCAAGAGTGACATTGAGAGAACTGAGAGGACGAACAAAAGGACGTCCTCGTTCTTCAACTTCAAATTTCAGATGTAATCTCCTTCTTTTTAAAATTAGAAGAGATGAGGGACTGAGGAACTTTGAAGAAGACGTTTGGCAAACTTTCAGCTCCTCTGATTCCATCCTTTTATCGGCCACCCCTTGGGTCAAGGAAGCTTAGACTAATGTCTCCAATGCTAGCTGATGTTCGCCTGGAGCAGCTCCTCATAGTTAATTATAGTAGTAATTCAGTCAATATGTCAATGTTATAGTGAAGCCATACCCACAAACTGGTATATATGGAAAATGTCCAAGCTGCCCAACTGTTTAAATTACCTATGTGTATCTTTGAGCAAAGTAGCTGCGTTCACTTTATTTATTTATTTATCTATCTATTTTGATGTGCATCAAAAAAGAAACTAACTTCGATTACAAAGCAGGTTTATTGTCATCTGACGTTACCTTTCAGCTGGACATGTGTGTAACTCAGAGCCAACAGCTATAAAGCACCATGCAAAGCCTCATGAAAGGCAGAAAAGGACTTGGACTTGTTGAGTGTGTTTCTGAGTGCTATGGGAGATTTGAAATGTATGGATCACTGACGTTTTTAGGAAAGAGGAAAAAAAAGCACGTTCCAGTGCACTGCTGTTACAAGCTATATGTGTAATGGAAAAAATGACTGAAATAGAAAGTTATCACAGGAAAAGTAATAACTTAGAACAAAATGGCCTTCCTTTGCGGTTTCCAAATTTTGCTGTAGACTTACCATCTGTTCATGACACACATCTTGCAGAGACTGCTGGATCCAGTGGAAATTTGGCTCGAGCACGCAAGGATTTAATAACTTTTACAGGTGGACGATGAAGAATTGCTCATGACATGCCAGATACAAGTGGATAGGTTTCTTATCTACAGTATGTGTGTGTGTGTGTGTGTGTGTGTGTGTGTGTGTGTGTGTGTGTGTGTGTGTGTGTGTGTGTGTGTGCGCATAAAAGTAAATAAATATAGGACAGACAGACAGACAGACAGACAGACAGACAGACAGATAGATAGATAGATAGATAGATAGATAGATAGATAGATAGATAGATAGATAGATAGATAGATAGATAGATAGATAGATAGATAGATAGAAAGCAAAGACACATTGAGTTATTTACAAAATACTATTGAGAATGCAAATTTAGCCCAGTTTACTAAATTGTTCTGTTTACATGTTTCAATTTCATAGAATTTTTCATTCTAACAATTAATTCTTGATGGGTGTAGCTACAAAACACAGGGTATAGTCTGGGTGTATTATATTACCATAGACGATAGAGATGAACTGAAGTGGACTGAAATGGCTATTCATGACCACTGAAATTGCAACTCAAGCAAAATATGATGTTATTACAGGCTATTCACCCTCTTTTCCTAAAATAATATCACAAGCCTCAGTCATAGAACACATAACATTATCAAATCAATAAGAAAGCCACACATCACTTGTAGATATTCAGTGCATGCATTGTACAGTATATCAAATAATATTTTTATCATTGAGCGAGATACATCAGAACCAATTCATAGCTCAGCGGCAAATTTACAAGTTTACCTGAGTTCAATTGTAAAGGGATGATCCACTTGTATTGTCCACTCACAATGAGCATTGGTGGGGTAAGTCTCCAACACCAGGTGGCCCTGCCGTTTACGAATCAGCCCCCCACACTCTGAGGAAAATAAACAAATGAATAGATAAGAATAAAAAATAAAAAAAAACACAGGAAAGAGTTTTATTTGGAAAGTTGTCCAGGCTGTTTTGGATCTATTTAGCCCTCACACACTTTTAATTGCAGCTTAATTATGATTTTAAAGGTCTATATTCAGCAACTTTGGTCAACATTCAGACTGAGAGTAATTACATTTGAGATCCCAGAGCCACTGTAAAATGCCCCGAAAGTGCAACAGCATCAAGAAACATAGTACACTCGAGGGAAACGAAAAGCTTTCAAAAGGCTGTCCTTTTAATTAAACGTATACTGTGTTTGCCCCGTGGCTAATTTTCATCATTTTGAGAATGGTATACAATCCAAATATAACATATTCATCAGGTAAATGGGAATCCAAAATCTCATCTCTGACTATCATGCAGTTCCTCACAGAAAAAAAAAAAACAACTCCCGGGCAGTCTTCCAAGCTGGCCCGCTGTCTCAAAAGAAGATAAGTCAGCAGAGAAGGAAAGAACAGTGGGTTCTTCTTTATACTAAAGGAAGGTATTGACTCAGAACACAACTCAAAACATGCATTTTTTTCGGTAATTAAACGGACAGCATCACTTACGTTTGCAGTCTCCGCCAGACCAGCCAGGACGGCATTCTGCACAGTATAGGCCCCTGATGAAAAAGTCGTCTCTCGGACCCCATGTCCCATTGTTGCAGCGTTTACAATTCTCAAATATGCTGCATCCTGTAGAGAAGCGAGCAGTCAGGGGGGTTTTAAGGCTTTTAAATGGAAAAGGGTTTATGATAAAAAAAAAAGAGGAAAGACAACGAAAATGCAGTCAAAAGTATGTTCGAATTGAATCTGCGATTTAAAATGTATTATGCAAATCCAAATGTTTTGTTTTCTGAGGAGATGCTGCATGAATGGGATTTATGATCAGGAATATGAAATACAAATCATTTGCCCCAGCTCAAGCCAAGGCTTCATTCACCCACAACTGAACGCCTTAGTCCGGCTCAGAGAACTCAGTCTAAAGGAAGCTATTCAAGAATTTGAAAACAAACATATTTGATTTACACCTACTGTTTTCAGTTGATGTACTTTCCTCTTTATCGGGCAATGAAAATAGAGAACATAGTCTTTATTTGACAAAAAAAATGATTTAATAGTGAAGCTTAATAGATACAAAGCGGACAAGTTGTGAATTTTTGTAACCCAATTTGTCATCATGACTGACAGCACTTTTCAAATAGATTTTCTGGCTTTGGGATATTTATATCAAAGTAAAATATACAGCATACAGCAAATATACCCCTGGCACTTATGAATGTGTACACAAAAATGTCCTATTGGTATGAATGGGTCTGACTCTACTGAACACAGAACAAGGACGTATAGGTTGGGAATTCCAGGGCATATGAGAGGGGGAAAAAAAAATCACACTGGAGCAATAAAGTGAGTGTTACTTACCCTTTATTTTAAATAAACACTGCTAAACTCATCACAGTCATCCCTCTCTCCAAGATTACCTAAACATGTGTCTGCTTCCTGAAATAGAAATGTGGTGAAACTCCCTTGAAAGATTTTCCCGGGTGGATGGGTTTTTTCGCTGACAAGGGAACTCTGTACAAGGTGCAAAGAAGTGCAACACCTGACCTGAGTACAGGTATGCATTGTTATACTGTATACGCAAGATATGTACACCCGGAGGCTCATGAACTACATGACTGTGTTTGTGAGTGCATTATAGGTTTTTACAGTAAACCTCGAGGCAGAATTATTCTCTCTCACCAGCTGTTTTTTTTTTCCCCATAAAGACAAACATGAAACAGCTCGTGTGATATTCTTTGTGAAAGAAAGGTACGAAACGTAAGCTTGTAAGAAACCTTATACAACCGTATAAAAAACAAGAAGTAGGATGCAAATCATGGAACAAGCCAGTGCAGACAACCCTGTGTATTCTTACATAGGGTCACGCTTTTTCCTCTCACATTATGCAATTGACCGGGGATAGAATTACACGCACTCGCTGCACAGATTTAAAGAGAGAGACGAATATAGACATGGTTGTCAAGTTCTTTAATTTTAAATAAAAAGTAATCTGATGTTTTGGCTAAATTTAAGTCAGGATGTACAAATATACAGATATCATCAGTCATAAGCCATACGGACTGCTTGCTCAGTGTGCGGTGGTTAAATGTATTGCAAACTTCACTTCGACCACTGAAGATTTCTGTACCTGGATGAAAGATGCAGGGGTCACACTCGTTGATGGCGTTGCGGCAGCAGGGAACGGCATAGCCCACCGGAGTCCCCTGGAGGGGGCATTTACAGCGAATGACATCATACTCACAGCAGCTCCTGCACATTACATTCCACTCGGGACCTGGGCAGTTGTCCGACAAATGCCTGTAATCTGGAGAAAAAATGCGACTTCAGGGGTGTCAACAGTACGCGTATGTGTGGGAGGGTGGTGAAATGGTCATCATTGAACTGAGACAACTGCAGGATGTCAAGGTTTTTGGGGGGGGGTTATGGGTAGGGATTCTTTTTTCAAGAGATTTTCAAGAGTCACTTGTTCTTTCCGCTGCCATGCAGCAGAAAGTTCACTCACAAGAAAAACACAAGTGTCACAGTATGTTACCGTGTCAGTGTGATTGAGCGTTAAATTACATCAGGAGTCATTAACATGCCAAGATAAAGTCAAGTTCCTGGGATATTTTTTCCCAAAGAAAACAACCCGTAATTGGATTGTAAACTGCTGTCTGAGTTATTATGTAACAACAGTTTTAAAAAAGAACCGATGTATGGAAAGTCTAATGCAGCAGATGTGGCGAAGACCGAACAGGAGCTGCACTTTAAACTTGCTGCAGGTTTCCCGCTGCATCCAGTCTGGAACCTCCCTTCGCTTCCACAATCATACTCACGTAATGTCAAATTGAAAACACAAGGTGCTTGGATTTGCCGCTGAAGGCATACATCCACATTTTTTTGGTTTGTCGTTCTCACCGGTCTTTCGGATTCCAAAGGTAATCCAGAGGATAGTACAATACAAACACAGATGCACTGACACACAAAACAACAACTTCAAGTTGCCATGCTTTCTGCAAACACCCAGAAAGCATAACAAATAGGAGGACCATATTTGTTGCCAAGTTACATTAATGATATCCCAGCTTACACCTCTGTGACAAAACAACCTGGATATCTTCACAAAACTTTTCTTCCAGTACTAGAAGCTCACTGGTGTATGTCATTGATGTAATTATAAATATGCCAGCATGTAAATTTAATCAATAGCAGAGCTTCTGCCTCCTAAAGCCGTGCTCTTGCTCCCTTTTTTTCCGGTCATTTATTCATATGAAACAATGTGCTTAGAAGGATAACGATATTAACTATGATAATAAGTTAAGTAAGAATTTAACAATGTGATGTGCACTCTTTGAAGATATCGCTGGCACAGCATGTGATCATCGTCTCTATCATTAAACATGTCTCACTGTTTTGCCACCCATAATGCAAGACCTCACAAATTCAAACCCTGTCACTTTACTAGCCTTGCAAAGAATCTTCTAACCCCTCAGCATTTTCATTTTTTTAATTTGTTTTTTTCCCCAGCATAGCTGATTTTGTTGCATTGTCTTGTTTAGTTCAACTTGGCGTGTCAGCCCGAGATGAAGACAGAGTTTCTGCCCAGATTGTCATTTTTGTGGATTTCTGTTGACCAAGCGTGAGAGCCACAGACATCCACAGCACAGTTATGGCTGGAGAGTTGAGTGAAATGAAGACGAGAATATAATACAGTACAAGGAGTGCCATTTTCCATTTGAGGACCGAGGTAGAGATGGCTTCTTAAGGATTGAACCGCCATTCCTTTTCAGCTAGAGTAAATAAAATCCTATGTTTGATTATAAATATGGTAACGCAAGACTAATCCATGCTTTCAGCCCATTGACTCTCCAAAAATTCAACATACAAGATTATGGTTTTATCCTAAGCATAAAAATCATTATACTATTATTTTTCATTTCTAGTTTGTCTCTCATGGTTGTTCTATCACTTTCACTTGTTGATTCAAGATTTTGACCACTTTTTTGCAATATTGTATTCCGCCTTACGATTTTGCAGGCGAGGCAAATGTCAGGATATACTGTTACTGTGCAACTTCAGTATTTGGTCCAAAAGCACTACACGGTGCAATGTCAAAGCTATTGGTAAAACTAAAAAGCAGTGTTTAAAGGGGGATATCACGGGGGGATTGATTGGGGCTGATATAGTCACTTCTCCGAGTCGACTGGTTTGCTGGTTTCCCGGTGAAGTTTATAAAGGAAACTGAACCGTAAGACTGTAAACCCTGATTCACTGGGCATAAACATGACTGAGTCAGACTTTCAGGGACTGACCTGCTAATGCCGTTATATCCGCCAAATATCTTGTCATACAGAGGAAGGGCAGTATCTCACACTTTCTCTCAGCTTCAGAGTAGAGACAAAGTTGAAATAATATCTACCTAAGGCGAGGATATATTTTTCAGAATCATCTCAGGCAGATGAAGACATCCAGATAAACTTATTTATCAAAGGATACGTTTCCCGATTACCACACAATGTTTTCTTAATGTGACTCCTTGAGGTAAATAAACAGAAGCAGTGTTGTCTTCAGCATTTCAAATTCCTAACCCGAGGCTCTTTTTTTTCCCCTCTGAGGCGTGAGTCAGACATCTTCCTCCAAGTTCTGGAAACAGGCTGGAATGCATCTTTATCTCTTTTGACATTATAATACCTTTCTCTGATAAGTCATTAATAAATCCAAACACCAGAGCTCACTTGTATATAACTGTGTTCTGGCCTCAACTCCAGCAGTTAGAGTTTATTCATTATAATAAAAAAATTGACTGCCTTTTTACAAACACACACCTGTGAGGCTTCCGGGTCAAAACCAGCAGGTTGCACCAAAGTGGACAGTAACTATTTAGTATGGCATTTTATGGTTTTCAGAGGTGTGTGTGGAGGAGGTGGGGATGGTGGGTGCATGCATATGTGTGTGTGTGTATGTCCAAGACAAATCCTACAAGCAAGCTGTTGATTGTGCACGTTGGATCCACGGTTGAAATACAGGGTCACTGAATACAATTGACGAACAAGTGGTTATACTCGCAATGCATTTTAGTCTTCCAAAACAAGACAAATCTCACTCACTGCATCACAATGTTGTGTGTTGCTTTTAGTGCTGATGTTGTCCGGCTTTCCCCTGGGTTATATAACTGCTATCTGACTTTTTTCCATTTCCAGATGTGGAGATCCTGAATGTACACGCACGTCAAATTGAAATTAAAACAGAAATAAAGCAGGCTTCATGAAAGACTGTGTGCCTCGCAGTGCTCTCTAACCAATCTGAAGCTTCAAAGGTCTACTGCTGTCGGTGGCTGTGGCTCGGCTGGATACCTTTGATGTGAATCCAGGGACTGACATCATGAACAACAGGAGCAGAGAAGTGGTCATGGAAATTGGCCCCCTGTCTTCTGTGAGTCCATCAGCAGTTTGACCCTATGTTTCCCGTATTCCCCACTTAAGAACTGTAAAGCCTGACCTTTGCTTTGGACAAGGAGTTTGACATTACTGTTTCATCCAGTATATGTTTTTCCTTTAATTCTACTCCTTATTTCCCTTTAATCTTAACGTGCAAATTATTCACAAGTGGTGAAAAAACAGCATAGCTGATAGAACATGTTTTTCGTCATGTCCTCCCACTGCTGCATCTTCCCCGTAAGTGACCTTGCATTAATTCTAAAACATAAGTTACACTTTTCTATTTCAATATATGTCCATATCCTGCAAAGGACAAATCTAAATTTCAGCATCTACCTTTCATAAAAGGTATAAAAATGTTAGCACACGATCACATTTGTCTTGCTTTCAAAACAAAGTGCATTATTGATTCAAGAAGCAGTTATCATTGCTGCTGCTCACTGTTATCTATGGCATTTGCCCCGGTTATCGTCTGGTCGTCTTTTTCTTGCTCGCTGCTCAGAAGCAGAATCTTTTCAACATTGTCTCTCATCTCATACTAAACAGCACCATCAATCACGGTTAAGCTATATTTAAATTCTGGCACCTGTGTACAACAGGAGGGGGACAAAAATAATGCTAACCTCAGTATAATCCAATGTAGTATAATCCAATGCAGCGATCAGGCCATCACCCTGGTGATAGGCTTGCAAGGTTAATAGACTCTTTAATGCAATACATCCACTTCTTTTAAAACTCCCCTAGTTTATTTTCTCCTGGAGAGAAACACAATGTTTGTAAATGTATATGGGCTTGAGAAAAAAGGAAAAACACGCACATCCGCTGCCAAGTTATGGATTGGTACTGGATCAAAAAGAATCGACTGAATAGAGGTTTGGAAAAGATCCGCACACTAAGAGGTAAAGATAATTTATTTTACATATAGTACAGAAAATGTATTGTAGCATAACGTTTTGAGCCCAAATATGCTCTTCTTTAGATGCTTACCAACTTTGGATGGTTACTTTTGGTAAGCATCTGACAAAAGAGTATATTTTCCAAACCTTTATTCTTTAAATGTATATGAGCCAGCCTCTTACAGTAATTACCTGACATGGTGGCATGCTGGTTAATGCAACCCTATAATGGCACAACAAAAGTACCTGTAATTCCTTATGACCCAATACAGTATACTATGTATCCACAAATAGAAAACAGATTCTTCTACATGAAAAGGTGCTCATTTAACCAAATTGTGTCATGGAAAAGTTGTATTTGCGGCAGCTGTGAGTATGTATGTGCATATATATGCACATGCACAGTTCCTGCATACTGCCCACAGCAGCTGTCTGGTATTTTGAGGTCAGATTTATTTTACTATCATGAAACAGGGGAAACTCCCCTCGGAGCTCCAGGGTCACTGTGTATCTGCATGTCGTCTTATCCCAATTATCATCCTGTAGAAGGCCTGAAATAAACCTCTCTTCACCATGAAACCACAAATCAAATAAAACATCTCACACACTTTGTATGTCCACATACTGATATGTAGGTTAAAGAGTCTAGGATGCGAACTGCCTAAACTTGAACTCTTGTCTTGCAATTTAGTAACTTTCCAAAACCAGAAGGCAGTTCTTTTTTCCACTGAAAATTTGTTTTCAGATTAAACTAGGTTCAGTGCTGTTCAGGTAGAGACTTGAAAAAAATGAAGACAGAACAAAATATGCGCTCTCATTCCCACTTAAATGTCAACAAGCTAAATTTGGAAGTAACCATTCTTTTTTTGGGTTGCTCAATAGAAAATATCTATCATCAGCTGATTATTCCAGATTATGAAACAACTGCTGAGAGTGAGTCAGCTGGCAAGCAGTTGCATCTGCGAGGGGGAACTCTCTTAATCGCTTCAACTTAGAGCTTTCCAACTCTTTGCCACATTTACCAACCTTACAAATTGACTGTATCATTTTATAGCGGGTTTCCTTGGAAAAGGAATCGGAGAGAGGGCAGAGGCTTAGTTAGGATTCTTGGGAGATCGTCAATGGTGCAAACACGAAATCCGCCAGGGTGATCGACTCTGAGTTGACTCATGACTTCCTGCAGTGGCTCGATTGGTCACTCAGGATAAACAGGCACCGACTCACTCACAGAACACTTTGAAAATCCAAGACAACTTCTGGCGAAAAGAAAAGTCTATGCCAAAAGTCTGAAAGTGGCTATAGGACTCATGTATTCCAAAGAATGTGTGACAACATCCAACTGCTTTTTAATAACAGAGTAGAAAAACAATCTCAATTCTACACCAACACACACATCATGCACAATGAAAGAAGAAAAATCACAGATTTTTTTCACAGGATGATAAACACATACATAGAGGATGAACCCTCACTCTCTCTCTCATATTAAAAGCCGTAAAAGAGAAAGTTTGGATAAACTTGCCAGAACTTTTTTTCCCCTTTATTTAGCTCTGTAAAACATCAGTTTCTGTGGGTCTTCGCTTACTAGTTCTGCTGGATGCTTTGAAAGGATTGTGGGGGAGAGCAGATGAAGAGAGCTGACGCTAGCTTTTTGAGAACAAAGAACAGCACAATAAGAGGTTGTGCCAAACATAGGGATGGAAAGAGAAAGCGTGGCTCGGAAGGTAACGTGTTTGTCAGTCTCTTACCATAGGGCCAGCATGTCCCTTGGGGTACGAAGATGAGGAGGGAAATGAAGAGGAGCAAGCCTACCCTTCTTTGGATAAAGGTGCTGAACCAGGGGGTTGTGTGGGTTACCCCATGGGTTTGTCCCGGCTGCAGTCCCCGTCCTTCAGACAGCATGCTGCCGTCTGGAACTCTGTTTACTTTCTGAACTCAGCTGACATCACCTTCTCTCAGCCCTTCCGTGCTTCCCGATCCCTCCCTCCGTTCCCCTCTCCCATTCTCTCTGTCGCTCTCTCTCCCTCTCTCTAACTCTGCCTCCTCTCTCTGAGTCTTTCTCTCACTTCTCTTGGCTTCAGGTTACAAGCCAGTCTCACAAGCGTTTCCACTTGGAGTAGTTTCCCTAAAACCCAGCTCAACTAAGAGGAAGACGTCATTTTCCTTGAATGAATACAGGATCCATTATGGTGTGTTTAAGTCATTATGGTCGTTATATAGGTATAGAGTACAATAGTTCACTGCAGGCACTGTGTACTCACCACTTTGAGAAGACTGATGATGAAAATGATGCAAAAGCTATTGAAGTTTTTTATTTCTGAAACAATCTTCAGGTGTTGTGACTGGAGTTTAAAATATAAGTATGCAACAATCCCATCGATTTATGTTTCACCAGCTGTTATTATTCTTATGGTGTAACAATGCCACAGAAATAGGCCTACTCACACATTTCACTGCACTTGTGTCTATGTTAAGTTTATCATAGTACTGTGTACACATAGTACTTTGTTCATTGTTTTGACCTTGGATTTGAAAAGAGTGAGATCTCAGGTATCATACTGCCCCTGTTTTTACAAGAAATACCATTAAGATGTTTTAAGGCAACAGCACCACTGCAGTTTTATTATCATTCCACAAATGTTTAATGTGTCTATTTATCTTCATCGAGGCAGATCTATTTTTCCTGCCTGCAGATTCACGTCTACACCTGACAGTTGAACCTGATACTTTGTAATTTTAAGCCGTTGTCCTTTGAGTCACCAATCACACAGCTGATGATCCTATGAAACATGTCTCGGGATTATGTTGTGGCACGTGGTCTGAAAGACATTGGACCGCCAAAGGAAAAACTGACTTTAGAATCATTTTGACCTTCTCTTAGGGATGGTTTAACATTGTCTGTCGATCTGTTAACTTTTGGTAAATAATACTAATGACCGTAATACTATTAATATTAATACTTCTACTACTTTAACAAAAAAATCATAATAAAAGTAGTAGTGGTAGCACAAAGAGTAAATTATTATAGTATTATTATTATTATATTGTAATACTATAGAATTACATTTTAATAATGCTGGTGTTGGAGATGGATCTCAGCTTTTAAAATAACTACACAACATGCTGTGCACTCAAATCATTCCAATTAAGACCCAGCAGAAAAATGTATATTGAATTTTCTCTGCATGCATGCGTTTATTATTTTTTATGTTTTCATTATTAATCTTTCTTTTTGTTTGTTTTTGGTTGGATGTGGGAGCATTGCATGAATATGCAGAATATTTGTAGATACAAGGGTGTGGTGTGTGTGAGAACAGAGCATTTGTGTTTGTGTGCTGCAGACACAGAAACAAGAATTACATTACCACAGGTTCCAATTCAGTACCTCCCTGTCCCTCACCTCTGCACACACAAACACGCAAGGAGTGAGCCAAAGTCGGCTTTGAGAAAAAGTAATGGTCTCAAGTGTTGATGTCTGATAATGTTAAAGTGAGATATCCTTGACCAACTCTATTTAGTTAGCTACGACCAAAACTACCATTCAAAACACAGACTACATCCATTCTGATATGGTTCTTGTTATGCAGCGGAATGGTAGATTTTCACTAAGTTCTTTTAGATGTAAGAAAACCCAATATTATCAAAAATAACTATGGTTGATGGCAAGTTAATTGCCAGAATCTCAGGCTGATCTGTGTAATCCGTTCAGTGTCACAAATGAATCTTGAAATTTCACATATATCTTATCAGTCATTCTCTCATTCTCCACACAAACTGAACATACTTTGAGCCTTGTTCGAATACAGGGGTGAACAGACATTACAAGCAAAGATTGTAAGCTTGGGGAAATGGACAGAATTTTTTATTCTACCCACATTACAGGATTTAATTTCTCCCTGAAGTTATGGGGTGTTCTTTCCAAGCCAAGGGTGAACTTATGACCGCAGGATAAAAAAGGAGCTTACTGACCGTCAAAGACCTAAGGGTGTTTGTAAGCAATGCCACAGCTGATTTTTAATGTTGGCAATGGTTGTCGATCACATTACTTATTACTTACTTATTACTCATCCATGCTCTCCACAGGTAGGCCTCATGTCTATCCCACTATTCCTCAGCTTGTTCATGAGTTCAAGTCACACTTGTTTAACATACTGGGCAAGACTCACACAGCCTCACAGGAATACACTCAAGCCAATCTGATAGTGTCTATGGTAAAGATAAGGGCAGGGGAACCACCTCGGTACCAGAATCAACTTCACAGATTGAAACATTGTATGGCTGTCATTTGCTACAAACCATGTAGCGAATGACATCACTCAATCACACTGCTGATCAGATCTTGAGCTATTAAGTACTACACATCTTATCTATACTACATGTGTGGCATTCAAAACCTTTTGCTGTCTGAATAAAAACACACCATTGATATGTCATATAGTAGAATGTACAAATATTCTTTTGATTAGAAACAGAGTTTTAAATAAGACTTTGACACCAGTGAGGTAACAAGTGCAGGTCTGTCACTTGAGTTACTTATTTTACAACTGCTACCAGTTCATACAATCTCCGAGGTGTGCTTTGTGTCAGCAGGATTCAGCAATGGAATTAGTTCATTTGCTATTCCTTGCCCAATGATATTCTATGCTGCGTGCTTGGGTGAACAGGCAGTTCAGGTCAGAAAACTTCAAGCAAAAGAATCAAGCGTCTCCGGTCTTGGCTAAAACAGCAGGATTCAGGCCGGAGAATGCGCACATTACACTTGCTCTGTGTGTGTGTGTGTGTGGGGGGGGGGGGGGGGGGGTTAGGGAGAGGGAAAAAAAAAAAATGGTTTTAAAAAGGAAAAAGGGGAAGCCAAAGGGAAAAAAAAAAAAAAAAAAAAAAAAAAA
>CAAKHD010013629.1:82651-110889 GCA_901007705.1 Fistularia tabacaria | reverse complement strand
GGGGGGGAATATTATGGGTTTTGTTTGTTGGGGTGGGGGGGGGGGGGGGGGGGGGGGGGGGGGGGGGGGTCTAAGGCAGAGGCAAAAATCAAGACTGATTGTATAATGGAAAAAAGGGAAGCCTACAGGGAATAAGAAAAGATAGAAGCAAAAAGGAAAATACAGATAGGTAGGTGAGGAAGGCATTGTGTTCTTTCCATCCACCTTCCACCTTTACCACCATCCCGTTATTTGCCAAGATGCCTGACAGTTTATTGTAAGAAACCTGGGAAACTCTGAGACTGTCAGAGGAACCCAGATAAGATTTCATGATAAACTTCTGTAAAACATAGAGAAATATTTTTTTATGTTCATAATGATCTGCTTCACTTTGGTTTAGATATAAAAATAATTACAGAAAAAGTATGCAATGCTTAAACAATCTGAGCTGTCAAAGACATACAAACAAAAAGAAAATATATCCTGGGGACTATCAGAAAAAAACTCTTAATCGATGACAGATTGGCAGCATCATCAAATTTTAAATAATACACAGTAGACAGTGATTTTGGTCAGCTTGTGAGTCAGACAAAGGCTTACTGTCATTACTGTAGAAGAGGAGAAGCATTTTTTCTAATGACCCCCAGATCATGTCGATCATGTACTAAACCACCAATCTTGCTGGGCTTCGCTATAGAAACCAGTCATTTGGCACCATGGTGAGTGTAGTGGGCCCAAGAGAATGGCGCCCCCCCTTGCAAATCACACACCAACTGTTAGTACTCATTTCACAAGTACATGAGTAAAGGGATGCAGTCTGGTTACAATACATCACATACATAGTATTCATCTCTTATAATGACAGCCCAGGAGAAGTACTAGCCCTACAAGTTAAACATTTTTTGATTAAATACTATTATATTATTATATTATATATAATATGTTGAAAAGATTTATTATAATATATTATTATAATTATATTATATATACTCAATGTTTTTAAAAAATGTTATCATGCAATGTGATTACTGATAGCTTGAAAATGTTAACATGTTTGTTCTTTGTTGGCATACCAGATTTTCAGCAGGGTCAGGAAAAATGAAGGTGTCTGGCCATGGAGCCATGTGTTTTCAATATTAAGGAGTTATAGCATCACATTCATTCCATTTCTATGGTTACACAGTGGACACAGTAAACACAGCCACTTATTTTCCGGCCCTTAATGGTCCTATCCTATCATGGCACAACCTGCTGTGTCTATCAGATGTAGTGGATGGAAAATATTTCGCAGGTATCCTAAGACAGATGCCTGTCGCAGCTTTATAGCATAGCCAGCAGCATCTGTTGCAGGAGCAGGGTGCCATGACAATTTGCAGTTTAGTAACTTAATAGTGCAAGACAGTGTCACACTAGATGCCAAACATGCTCCCTTTTATTAGCTGCATTTTAAAGAGAGCACTTCTCTTGTGAAGGCAGCTCATTTTTATGAGATCTTTTAAGATTAACAACTCACTTGATTTTCTCACTCTGCCCAGCCATTTACGCAAAATTATTTGTCCTTTAGAGATTAGGACAGGCATGCCTGACATTTTGCCTGTGCCAATAATTGCACTTCACTATCATAGAGGAGGAAGGAATCAAAAAAAGCAAGACATACTTGAACGTTTGCATCGTGTATTGGAATATTTGCTTCAGGTTACCCTTTCAGTAAGAAGCTCATGAATCCCATTTAGATGTTTCATGTATGACTGTGCACATCAAGCTACATTAAGTGACATAAAGATCATCTTTATTTATTTTTCATATTACAACCCACCCAATTACAGGCATATCAAAGTGAGTGTTTGAAATGCATGTAATCTAAATCAGGCCAAAAACCCTTTAAATTGGTTAATGTTTGCTTGTACAGTCCAAATTTACAACATCGTGTTTAGCCATGTCATAGAAAAGTAAGTTTGTTTGAAATCAATTTTTGAAAACAAAACTGCAATACTGTGAGAAAATCACTCAATCACTTTGAGAGATCAAGGATGCAATATTTTCATCTTCATTATAGTTCTACTCCAAGAATTAAAGAAAGTCACCATGATGTAACCTTTGGAGAATTTCCTTTAATATTATTACCATTGTTTCCTGCAAAATGATAAAACCTCTTTCAATGGCCAGGAGATGTAACCACTGACCACTATGAAACATGCCATCCTCATAAAAATTAGACAACATCTTCCAAGTTGGTATATGTCTCTCTTGTGTGAAGATAGTCACCCGGATAATTGTTTCCTGATACTTGTACTTCTTTTCCCGAAAAATGATTTGTTGCCACAAATAGTAGACCTCAGTCTTGTTGACCTGATAATATCACACCCTTTTCAACGTGATAACTTCAAGTCACTTTATTATTGTAAAATAAACACTTTTATCAATTAGTATTTTCACTTAATTCTCTTCAAATTTAGACATATTTCTATTGATTTTAATTTTATTTTGTATTTTTCACGATACAAAATGGTCAACTGAGTAAAATAATTGGCCATTTATGTGTATGATTCCGTTCATTCTGGGTCTCTATCCACTTAAACTATGCTGCAATGGCCAAGTCTTACAGCCTCTTAATACCGTATTAAGACTCCCATATGAAGGAGAGTATAGAGGGAGAGAACTACACTAAGGTGGAGATTATTAAGACACATTATTGCCAGTATAGAGCATGGTAAAGGTTTAGAAAAGAACATTCATCTGAGTATATATATCATAATTAGATATAAAATCTACCGTTAATATGAACAATTTGTCCAAGCAGAAACAATATGTATTCAATACCAGTTCTGAAATTGTCTTATGTGAGAGTTTGAGTGAAATAAAAAACTTTTTTAAACCTTGAATCCAGAACTTTGAAATGATAGGAAAAATATCTAATCCAGCCCTTGTTTGTTTTTTTTTATTATATACAACATAGAGAAATATTTGCAGTCACAAGATTTTGACCAAAATTGACACCTTTCACAGGTTTTAGACCTATATGTAGTGAGCGCTGTTTTCAAACACAATTAGAACACCACATGAGGCAATATCTTGTGATGAATGATGGTTGTCACTTCAATTGAAATCCAGAGTCTTACAGGATCAATGCCACCGTGAACTGAAGGCAACTGGGTAGCTCCTTGAAGGCCAGCACTGTATCATTGAACTTTGTGGGTGGCTTTTTTAACCCGTCTAATATGTTTCATATCATCCAATAAAACAGGTGCTTTCCCCTTGAAAAGAAATTGGGGGATGTTGTCGGAAGGTCACATCTACCTGTCACCTATTCACAGAATATAGCCTATCACCATCATCCAAATCTAGCATCAATGATCATAAATATAGTCAGGGCAACCTGAGTTTATGAGACATCTTTATAATTTAGGCAACAAATCTTTGAAAATTAGAGTGTAGAAGGTTGAGGGAGTAGACAGAAGCACTCAAGCACATAGCTTGTAGCATTAGCATTGAAAATATTAGTTTATGGGGAGGATTTAGGACCCATTCCCTGTTTGGTTGACATCAACACTGTCCAGGACGGAAACTAAATGTTACAGTTATTATGAATACTCCCAAGTGCAAAGAATAAATGATCGAGTGAGGAGAACACATTCCGTAACGTCAGCCCTCAGGTTCCAGTGTGGAGCTGTGAGGTCTTGGACATTAGACAGTGATCTTCAGAACTCTGCCCTTATTTACTTGATAGCCGCATTTCCATCCTTTCAGCCTCTCAGCTGACCTCTGTTGCTGAAAGCCATGCAGGCTTTGTACCAAACAACATTTGTTTTGGTCTACCATGGCAACTACGTTTCTATTGCAACCATTTTTATACTTCCCTTGACACAACTGGAGCACCAGTCCTGTGTCCTTAAGGTGGAATAATTCTGTCAGAGAAGTATTGGTAATGTGGGAGAGACACAGTGACAGTGAAATTAAAAAAATAACTAGGCTGAGTGAGGTCAGTGAGTGAGACAAAACACCCTAAAAAAATCCATGAAGAGAATAACAACTACTTTTTTTTTTCACAGCCGTTTCTCCTATCTGTTTTTGTCATCTACTTCAATTGCTCCTAGTCCCCACCCTGCACCCAACAGGAGCAAATATCTGTTCTCTGTGATTCTCTGTTTTTATATGCAGGGCAATGGAAAATATTTAAAAAATAAATCACAGACGAATAGAACTGAACTCTTTAATGAGGCCTGAGATGGAAAGCAAACAGCAGAGAGATCATGCTCATGGTGCGTGTCTGCATGTAGGGTGTGGATGCAGAATTCCACCTTCCCGATACTTGATCTCTTGTGTGTATTTATAGTGACATTCATTTTGGATTTAGTTTTATGAGATGGTTTGTTTCTCTGTTGCAAATATAATAACATATGTTTCCAAGGTAATATAATTTTTCTGCCAAATGCTATGTCCTTTTATCTGTCAGTGTGATGTGAAACAAAGGCATTTTCTTATATTTATATGATGTATACTATACAAGTAAAAGTAAAAGATACTCATTACTAAATGCTTTTTTTCTCCTTTGTGTCAATGAACAGTTACTCCTTCTTGACATCTGAGATATTTTTAATGATAATGTGGTGAAGAAAAGCTTAAATGTATCAAGGGACGTTATCATACATATGATTTAAATATGTTTGTTACACTAGGAGTGACACTGATATGATTTACAGAAGCTATAAAGTTGTATAAAGTGACCAATATTGTAAAAAAAAAAAAAAAACACTGCATCACTGCATCACTGCATACATGTCACACTCAATATTCAGCGGTGTTATCATGGCAGCCTTAACCTTGATAAAATGCTCCCAAGTCTCATGGCTGGCTGACTTGGTTAAAAGATTTTTACTTAAGATATGAAGGCATGTCTCTGCAAAGCAGTAGAGGCTCTAGATTCCTTCACTGAGGCCACATTGGTTCAATAAAGGTACACTAATGCACCCTCCGTGTTTCCAATCTTCATCACAGTAGATGTTGATTTCATTGGCAAAGATGTACTACTTGGATCCTTGCCCTGTCAGGATCCATACCCTGTAAGGACCCCTCAGCCATATTAGTTTAGGGCCAAGACCAGAGTGTCCATATTCCAACTACAATGCCTAAGTAGCACGCCGCAGCGCTCCATCCTTTGCCAAGGTATGCAGAACCTGAGGTTAGCAGTTTAACATCAATAAGACCACGGTCATACATCAAACTCTACCCAATCGGCCATTACCCAAATTGGACAATACTACTTTTAAAGTATCCGAGCCATTCCTTACCTCTGCACTGTCCTTTCTTTAAAAGCAGATGAGATTCTGAGGCCAGGTGTCCTGGCTAAGGTAGCAGAGCCTGTGCCAGACAGGAGAGTTGACCTCAAAATTAGAGATCCAAAAAGGCTTCAAGAAAAACCAACTCATTATCTGCAGAGTAGCGGTCAGCAGGAACAATACCGCTGAAGGTCCTTTCTAAGTGTTCTGGCCACAGGTGAGAAAAATCACATATCTGCGACAGTTTTCTGGAGGAAGCCCATGACATCATTACCAATACAATAAGGCAGCAACAATTCAAGTGGAAAGGCCATGTCCATTTGTCACACAGATTCTCCTGAAACAAGGAAGAACTGTCAGCAAGGTATTAAGAAGAACCTGCCAAAGAAAATATTCAGATCAGTCTGAGAAAATTGCCATCACCCTGAGCACCTGGGAAGAAATTTGCAAAGAGCTGCATGCCGTGTGATGGAACTCCGCCATGCTTTGGAGACGAAGCCACAAGACCAAACCACAGCCACTTTTCCCTGCCCACACTGCACTAAAATATGAAGAATGCAAATTGCCCTCTACAGCCATCTGAAGACCCACAAATAGACAACCCAACAGAGAGTACTCTCATTCTCTCCCCAGCTGACAACCGATGATATCACTCGTTAATTTCATCCATGCCATAAGGTATAAACTTGCATTTTGTTCTAACATTTGGCTTTCAAGTACTTGATATTATTCTTGACTAAATAGCCAACTTGATTAAAGAGCAGGTGACTTTTTTTAAGTGAATTACCTATTTGTCCTTTAAAGCATGTGATCACAACAAACAGAGAGGTCACAAGTCTAAAATTCATATGTTTGCTTGCTGCATCTTTTCTTTTTATCATCAAGTTCTAACAGAAGAAAATAGCAGTAGAGAATATCCCAGATGCCTTGGCACATCGTGCCGTTTTGATCTAGTTTAACCTCTGGAATTGTTAAAATGTTTACAGCGCTCTCCTGTGGCATTGTGTGATGCTACAAAATATTTGGAAAAGTGGGTCTGAGGTGCAACTGAAAGCAAGGTTTTTGTCACTTCTATCAAAGTAAAATATGTGCCCTTTTTCTTTGACTGAAATAAACGTTCTTATTCCCAATATGTTTTATTACACAGGGCATTGTTTTCGTTTTATGCTACAATAGTGACCGCTAATCAATCCATGACCTATAAAAAATAGTCTGCTGTGTTGATTTTTCTGTACTTTGAATGAGTCATAAAAGAGCCTTTAGAGCATCTGAAGCTGAGCAATAAGAAAGACTTAACGTGTGTGTGCATGCATGTGTGCACAAGCATAACAAGCAGACTGGAACAAGAGGGAGCTACATAGAATGATTTAAAAAAATGTTTAGTTATTGTCACATCTGCTCTTGTAATTTCACAAGAACACTTCTCTTTTGGCTTTTTATCTGCACACATTCTTGGGTCTGGTTCCAAAACTTCCATTGAAGAGGCCATGATATTAAAAGGTCTGAACCAAATTAGGGTAGTGTTTATGAGAGGATCACTTATCTTGGATCAATGCTGGAGTAACATCACCACAAACTAAGAGTAATCTGATCTTGGATCTAAATGTGTTATTCCAAGATACTTGGAATAATACTTGGAAATTTGCCAGAAATAGCACCACACTCTCATATCACTGATAAATCCTCCTGATAGTTGAGGGTGTGTTTCATCTCCATTTCCTTTTTTCCTTTTAGAACTGCTAGATCACACATTGATCTCCTCTCCAGTTTCGATCTCAGAAGCAGAAGATAATGCATGGCTTTTTTGTGACCGTGAAAAACATGTTGCTCTAGATATGTGCTGATGCAATATGTCATATTCCGTTTAGTCAGTAAATTGGGCATAAGTACTGTCCAGGCAAGACCATAAAAATGTTTAAGTGAAAGTGAGGTTTTCCAACTCCAATGGCTGAATATGCATGGTATGCTGCAAATGAAGATAAATAAGCATTGTCAAGATTTGTAGAAATTAAAATAAATGATAACAATAACAATAAATAAAGCAACAAATAAGTGTTATATGAAGTGATATGAAATTGTCATTGTAGAAGTACTACATTTTTATTTTTTTGTTGGATGTGACAGGAGTGTTCAAGGAGGATGTTGGAAGTCCGCGTGCCCACGAGAGGGAGACAGAGCCTGAAACTCCACTAACAGACATTGAGGGGAAACGTGGGCTGAATGTTAAATCGTCTTTGAACGCTTATTAGGAAGCCCTATTATGGGAGAGAGGATGAATCGTTCTCCATGATTTTCTTTGGAGCTATTGAAAATACCTGTGAGGTGAAAAAAGGCTCCAGTACCACAACCCATCATTTTCTAGGATTCCATAGTACTATCATTCTTTATCACATCTGTTATGGTGCCTATTGATTTGCCATTGCAAGCAGCAAAGGGGAATGGAGATGTCCGCAACTCAAATCTCAGTGGGAGTGGAATGTGAGTAGTGAGCACCGGACTGGAACGAGTAACATAAGTAATCACTCCAATTTCATTTTATTATTTATATTCCTGCTACACACTGAAGGCTAGCTGTTTGATCAATCCTCTACTCCCTCCTTTTATCAGCAATGAGCCACTGCCACAACCCACTATGTTAAATTATTCAATTGGGCCTGCTTTGTTGTTAATAGGAGTGATCATTCTTGCTTAAATGGCATAATGTATGTGCTGACAGCCAACAGTGATACAAACCTGTCCCAGAGGACACAAATCTATCAGTGGCGCACATCTATCTGCCACATTAGAGATTCCAAGCACCAGTGAAGCATGGGCAAGTAAAATACACTCAACATCAAGGTCTGTGGATACATCTCATTCCACAAGGCCAAAGCTATAAATGAACAAGCTTCCCCTCAAAGGCCAGCTTCCGGTGAAATAAAGGCAATTGCAGATGGCCAGTATGTGTAGTCTCCTCTGACGAGTGATGAATGATAGCTTGAATTGATATCGCAATGTCCTTCGGGATCAATAAAGTATTTCTGATTCTAATTCTGATAGACAATCCTATCTTATAAACCCATATGTTCCTTCGGTTCCGTTTCCTGACATGAAAAGACAAACATATGTAGTGAAGTGACAAAAAAAAAAACTGTTTCTCAGTTAATGACCAACTACAATGATTTCTATTGCTCAGTTTTTTTATCCAATGCTATTTTAGAGTGAGACACTGCAGGTCTCCTATCTCTTTTACTCCCGGCAGTCGTCTAGTAGACTTTTCCAAACGGCTTGTTTGTTTACCCTCCCCCCTCCGGAGTTCTGTCAACTCTGACAGCCTTTTGGGTAGGAAAAGGTCAAAATGCCAAGGGGTGACTCTTTGTGTTCGGAAAAAAGTATGCCCTGCAACCTTCACTCTCACCCCCCACCCACCCCCAATTCTCGTGCCTCCAGTAACGCTGTGATGGTAATAATAACTGGGGGGAATGCATTCCTAACGTTTAAATAACAAAACCTGTCTCCTGTGTATGTAATATTAAGATTAAAATCTCCATCATCCTTTCACCTCAGTACCAATAGATTGTATCTGCGTGCACTTTATAGTTTAAAGTTTAATTTTTATTGTTTAATGTTTATTGTGTACTTCACTGTTAATGTTCACTTTATTACTATTATTTTGTTAATTTCATGTCACTGTGGGATAGTGAGAAAACGTCTTCTCGATTCCTCTGTATGCTAGTACATGTGGAGAAATTGACAGTAAAGCTGACTTTGACTGAAAGAATACATCTCAGTCTAAATTGA
The DNA here is from genome assembly GCA_901007705.1 of Fistularia tabacaria. Taxonomy (NCBI): domain Eukaryota; kingdom Metazoa; phylum Chordata; class Actinopteri; order Syngnathiformes; family Fistulariidae; genus Fistularia; species Fistularia tabacaria. The sequence goes on along the minus strand of CAAKHD010013629.1, from coordinate 101,854 downwards.
CTTTACAATAATCAGAAACGTAAAAGTCAGGTATTTCGAAAATGACTGTTCAGCTGACAGCTGTTGCGTTTCTACTCCAGCTGATGGTTCGTTTATATAATCAACAAGTCCTGTATCTCAGAGGGGCATCAGTTCACCGCCTTCTAATTGAAATTGACCTCCAATGTCAAACAGACCTGTTGATGCCCTTTGTGCACAGTGAACACCCCCACAGGCCTTAAAATGTGAATTTGCTCTGTTAATTTAGACATTTTATATATATCGGTGTTCTCTCGACTATATTTTTTTCCCCACAACCTTTATGGTCAGCAGAGAAAACTGCTCCCAAGTCAATTCTGCCTGTAGTTTACAAGGCTGCTATATTGAAGCATGGTGCCGGGGGAGGAAAGACTGCCTTGTTTTAAGGGAATCTAAAAAGATAAATCAAAACGGCTCAAAGGTGAACTAACAGTACTTTCTTTTTAGCTAGGCCACATGTTGGAAAGACTAAATATTTGGAGTAATTGCTGACACTACTGTCAAATCTGGAGAGGATGGGGATGAGTCAAGAGAGAAGGTGCACGTAAACTATAGAAATTTAAACCTGAAATGTTCAGCAGGACATTCACCCACCATCTCTAATCTTAACTGACCATGTGCACCTCACAGAGCTGGGGTAGATGAGAAAGAAAAGAAAAACACATTGCTCTTAGTTAGATGCAGTACACTGAAAAGATAAAATGTCATGACAATCCTACAAATAATCAACTGTTCTTCAGCTCTCACTCTTACCATCTTAGGGAAAAGCGTAAAAGCAAAGCACTGAGCACACCCGAGTCAATGAGCCAGTAATCAGGATTGAAAGTTAGAAAAAAAATGCAATTCTTGATTTATTTAATAGGTGCTTTGGTGTGGCAGGTCAGGGTATGTAATCCAGGAGATTGCACACTGATTCTTTAATCGAGTGGCTAGACGCTACATTTTCTTTCTCTGCTCCTGGTTTTTCTCTCACAAGAGGGTCTTCCTTGTGTAGCTCTGAATTTCAATGCCCCGCTCTCTTGATCGTTAAACCCCCCTGGTTTACTGCGGCTGCAATACAACCAGATGGAGATGAGTACAGTAAATAAGCAAGGCGACTCATTTGCTTCTCCTCCATGACCAAAGGACTCCATCTGGCACAATATGTATTAATTCACAAACATATTTGGAGAGTAACTCCTGGAGACACTGAACCCGCCTATCGGAAACTTGCGGAAGCAGAGAAATGAAAGAGCAGCGAATGATGGAAAAAAGGCAGCAATTTGGTGGCTTTGTGCCACCTTCAGGTCTCAGCAGTGCAGTGGATCTCTTGTTCTAGCAAGAGCTTCTGTTTGATTCTGCTATGCTGCTTGATTCTGCTTCCTACCTCTGAGACCTTAGTCCCTGTCTAGATAAAGCCAGAAGAGAAACTGCTTTTAAAACCACATCATCCTGGAAACACTGTGCGCATTAAACATCAAAACATTCAGTCATCCTCAATGTCTGCGCCACCAAGTCCATTTAGAGCCATTTGTATACTACGCCAAGTGAAAGCTGATAAAAGTGCTGGGAGTGCTGAGCAGGATCATGTCAACATTAAAGAAAATGGCTGATCTGTTTCTAAAGTCTTCATTGCAATGGTGCATTCTCAGTTACAACTGTACCGAACAACTTTGTTAAATTTGATTGTTCTGAGGATGGAGAGAGATGCATGCAAGGCTTTTGGAACAGATGGCATTATCCCATTTCCTGGATTCAAGACAGGTATTGACAGCTCAGCGTGCAAAGGCAATCACCACTAGAATACTAAATCAAACTACCCTCTTCTTAGTGCGCTCTGCAGTCACTTTACCTAAGAGTGTGTGCCGGATAATGATACGCAAGCACATACATGCCCAAACAATGCAGGTACAGATATTATCTTATATGAACCTTGAGAAGATGAAAACGTTCTGACCCCCCCACCCCCACCCCCACCACCGCCCATCCCAGTCTCTGAATCCTAAAGCATGAGTAATTGTTGGCCTTGAGAAATAATCGCAGCTTTGAACGCTAATGGAAACCCTGCACATTCATTATTCAGTTCAGGAAACAGAGTGCTGCAATGTGTCAAGGGACCCATGAGTTATTGCTCAGTGTGAACAAACCTTAGACTAAGAGAGAAGCGACAGAAGCCCCATTGCACTTTCTCCTCCTTTGCCCCCACCCCTTTATATATATCCGTCGCCTCTTTCTGTCCATCTGCACCAGAAGCCAGTGAACCCGAGATTGAATCACAGCTGTGGCGTGGCCAGACGCCTGCTGATGGGTGTACTGTGTCTTTGCGGACAGAATGACAGACGGTCTGGACTCTCTTGTGTCAAAGCGGAGAAAGACCACGAGCTGCTACAGCTGGTGGAGAAAGGCCTCCCCTGTCTTACGGCCCTCTGGACAGTAGAGTGGGATTTACGGGGAAAGCAGAGGGAGGAATGTGGGGAGGCGGGGTTGCTCAGAGGTTGGTTGACCTGCAGATAACACATGGCAAGAAACAGATAGGTTTGATATGTGAACATGCCCACACTTGTACTGAGGGAAAAAGGACACCTCCAGGCTGTGCAGGAGCAGACTGTGCCGGTCAATACATTTACTCCACGCTCCTAAAAACATGCAGCATACCTCAGACAGAATTTCAGCAATGCACTTAAGCCTTCTTCAATTTCCATGTCTGGACCTTGAACCTCTTGGTGTGATTAGCTTTAAAGTGAAAGTAAACAGAACCAAGGTAAGCCCAGGGTTAGAGCGTGAATGATACTTTTAAAGTGTCCTCTTTACATACTCTGCACTGAATGCATAAAATTGCTCATACATAGGCTCCTGCCTTTAAATTAACTTGTGAAGCAAATGCTAATTATTTGGAAAAAAAAAAAGCTTTGAACAAAAGATTAGAAAAGGAAAACATATCCTCAAAGACCCAGCCCTTGGTTGACCAGGTTAGAAAAACATATGCAACCGTGCTCCCCCCCCGGATCCAAGATCTGAGGATTCAAACATGCCACAGCATATTCAAGGTAGTATTAATTCCTCCTTCACCGCCACCGCTGCCAACATGCATTACAAATTGAAACGCTGTCAGGGAAAAGAACACTTATTTCACCTGATAGCGAAAACTTAACATCCAACTTGCACAAATGGAGACGGTGTCTGAGCAGAATCATTTCACCTGCCTTACAGAAGTTGTCTCTTATCTATTCATGCGAATTATTGCGATAAGATGATCAAGGACATATTGTTGTGGAATGAGTTCTTTGTAGTTTTGTTATGTTGCACTTATACCAATCAAGTAAACATGCATAAAAGGGCATTAATATTCCAGCGTCTACATCACTGGACCTCTAGATTTCTGGGTGTAATTGAGTATTCCTGACAAATCTCTTTACTAACGCCATTTAGTGTGCCAGATTGTTGCTGTAAAAATGACCCAATTAACTTGATTAGGAAACTAAGTTTCAAACTATAGTGCACAAAGACAGTGAGCGGAATAGTTAAGAGTGGGAGGAAGTGCTAATGAGGAATAATCTAATGAGGCAGATGTGTATTAAGGAGTTTGCGTGCATGCGTGATACATTTGGTTCAACAAAAGACTCTGACAAGATCAAACAAGCAGGAGTTAAATGTATCGAGCTCTGGTGATCAAATGCCTTGCATAGGAAATTAAAATAACTGCTCTTTACTCCAGTACTGTGAAGTACTAAACACTAAAGCCAGTGTGCTTTCAGTCACTGACAATCTGCTGATAAAGACTGCATGTGTGAAGCACTTCAATGCTCAGGTAACAGCTATAGAGTTAACATCAATGCCAACTATATATGTTATTTAAGAATGCTCAGCTAATTGATCATTTCAGAGACAATAATGATCTGACAAAAATTTCTAAAAAATCAATTTTTGTTGTGTGGATGCCAAGGTTTAAATGAGCAACACATCCAAAAAGCGATATCAGAGTTGTAATAGGTAGCTTAATTATTGTAAGTCAAGCTGCGCTGACATTATGTGATCTCATAATGTTCATTTTCAATCACCTGATGTCACAAACTATTCAACCATTCACCTTGTTTTGTATAGAGTCATCTCTTGACTTGTGGTTTGAGGACAAATCCACTCATAAAGATAGAGAGCGCTACCCAATTGGTGCGCTCCCGTGTCCTCTGCCATCACTCTCACTGTATTAGAATGCAGACAACATACAATTGGTGTCCTTTCCATATTTTGACTCATTTCAAACAGTGGAATCTTTATGAAATAGTTGCCATGATTCCTTCACTTATCATGCAGTTATCAATAATTTACTATCACATTCAGAAAAAAAGTCAACCTGAATTAAACCTTGTGTGCATCTGGAGTCATAGAAATAATTAAATTAAATTAAAACAACCGCACTTTGGAATGCACATATTATTTGATTTAGATCAACAAATTTTAGTCTTATTGTGATGGTATGGAAGGAAACAATACTCTTACAAAGTCTGAGCAGCGACATGTTATTCCATTGCCATCATTTAGGTCTTCAGAGGTTGAGTGGGGACCTGGTATTTTAAAACCCTTGAGCAGAAAATATTTCTTAATTTGTATGCTCAACATCACCCCTGCACTGATTTAAAACCAGAGACATAAAAGGTTGCAAAATTGGGAAAATTGCCCAGATGTGTGAATGAGAGAGGGAATGGTTGTCTGTCTCTATATGTGGTCCTGCGATTGACTGGCGACCAGCTCAGGGTGCACCCCGCCTCTTGCCTGATGGCTGGGATAGGCTCCAGCATCCCTCGCGACGCTAAGCAGGATAAGCGGTAGATAATGGATGGATGGATGGATAAAAGGTTGCTACCTCTTCAAATACACTGAGAACAGGGTTCCCAGTCTTTTCTCCAGCGATGATTTTCCAGCAACAATACAGCTGGGATCAGGCCTATGAAATGATGCACTTCTTATTCAAGTCTTTGGTTCTACTGTTGTTGATTATAATTGGATCAAAGATGATGTGCTTTTAAATGGTTTATTGATCAGTTAAACAGTTATAAAATACATTATAGATAAGTATTTTTTTAAGAACATAATCATAACATAATCAGGTAAAGGTGATGTGGCAGTATGTGATTAATATTAAATATAAAGCACAATACCATGTGGATTATTTTGACATTTGGCTTGTTGTGTTCATACTCTGATCGATAAAAAAACTGCATGTGACCCATGAAATGACTTTTGAGATGCAAATGTATATCGATTTTACAAAGATCTGATGGGAGCACAGGTTAATATGGAAATGATTTGAGGAGAGATTTTCCAGGATTATCTTTTCTTATATTTCCAGGAGTTTTCGTGGCTGAGAAATGTGATCAGTTTTCCAGTGCATCCAGAACACCTTGGATCCCTACTAGCCTCCCATAAATCTTGCTCTTGTTTTAAATGGAATAGGTAACAAAATAAAAATGCGCTGTTGCGAAGTGATTGAAGCTAAAATTATGGTGGAAATGTTTGCAAATTGGGAAAAGCAGGCTCAGCCATCACTCGGTGAACACCTCCCTTTGTTTGCCCGACACTGATTCCCCGCCTGGTATACCGACAAGAATAATCTGTTTAAAATGGTGACATTATTTTCAAAGTATTAGTGCTAAGGGCATTAATTATAATAATGGCAGCTTTGGCCGGTGGCACAAAATCACGCACGCACACACACATTCAGACATACACACACGCGTTGCACTTGCTCCGCGCTGAACCCTCCTTCCCACGATCCGCCCACCACCTCGGGACTGAAATCACGTGTTTCACCGCCCAGCTTCTCTGCGAGAGCCGACGCCTGATCACATCCAACTCACCCGGCGCCCGGTGCGGGAATCGAGAAGAGAGAGAAAGGAGACGTGATGCGTTCACGGACACCGGAGCCGACTAAGCGCCAGCCGGCTTGAGCGGAGGAGGGCTAAGCGGAGAGTACGCCCGTGGTCCCCCCCCCCCCCCCCCCCCACGAGGACGTGTCTGTCCGGGAAAAGGACGGGAGATGAGATTCGCTCAGCTTTGGAGACCCTCTCCCCGCGATCTCCAACAATCAGAACGTGAGCCGCCCGGGCGTCTTGTTTGAATCGGCCGGCCTGGGAGGGTGGGGGTGGGGGGGTTGGCTTTGCTGGAGGAGCGTGGTTTGTTCGCCATGAGGAGCGTCCCCGCCAACTTCTTTGCCCTGCTCCTCCTGTGCGCCCTCGGCACGATGCTCTACGTGTGGAGCGCGGCGGAGCGGCGCTTGGGGCGAAGCAAAAGGGGCTCCCCGGTGCCGGCCGGGGGGTTGCTCCAGCCGAGGTTTGCCGTGGACCTGTCGGCTAAAACTTTCCGAGCGTTGCTCGCCGTCCCGGGCGCACAAAGAGCCGGGGGTACCCCGGAGGCTCGCAACCTCAGCCAGGTCTCGGCAGGAAGTCCAAATTACCATCCGAATGGGGACGGAGGGAGGTCAGCGCGGCGGGAGAGCCCGGTCAAGTCAGACTCCCCCGTGGAGGACGGGGTCTTCTGGAGTGACTGGCTTGAGGAGCTGCTGCCCGCGGGCTTCACGGAAGAATACGCACAGGTTTGGCGGGAGAGGGCGAGGGCACTCCGGATCGTGAAGCTGGAGCCCGGATGCGGCAGGATCTCCAACCAGCTCGCCACATTCGCCGACGGGACCAAAGCGTGTGTGCGCTACGGGATCAACGCCGACCAGGTGCAGGGAGAAACTCTGACCTATTACCTGGCCTGTCTGCTGGGGATCACCAACCTGCCGCCTCTGGCTCTGTCCCAGCTGAGCGCGTACAGCGAGCAGTGGGCGGCGGCGCGGACGCGGATAGACGGGCTGCAGTGGAGCGACCGCGCCGTGGTGTCGCTTACCGAGTGGGTGTCCAACCTCACCGGGGTGGTCACGCCTGTGCCCCTCAGGCAGGAGAGCAGCGGGCTCCACCTGGGGCTCCAGGGGCTCCGGAGCAAGACCACGGCGGAGCTGCTGGAGCTGGTCCAGTGGACCGACCTGATCGTGTTCGACTACCTGACCGCCAACTTCGACCGGCTGGTCAGCAACCTGTTCAGCTTGCAGTGGGACCCGCGCGTCATGGAGAGGGACACCAACAACCTCCTGAGGACCCCCCGAGGGGACCTGGTGTTCATCGACAACGAGGCCGGCCTTGTGCACGGCTTCCGCGTGCTGGGCATGTGGGAGAAATACCACAACACGGTGCTGAGCTCCGTGTGCGTGTTCAGAAAGAGGACCGCGCAGCGCGTCGCCGAGCTGCACAGGCGCAGAGACTCCGGGACGAGGCTGCTCAGGCTTTACAGAGACAGCGAGCCGCTGTCCGCGGAGCTGGGCTTCCTCTCGGACGAACACGTCGGCGTCCTCCAGGAGAGAATCGAGCGATTGTACAAACACATTCTGCACTGCAAGGGAAAGTACGAGCCGCTGTGAGACTTCCTGCACGACCGGTGCGCGCACACACACACACACACACGCGCGCGCACACACACACACACACACACACACACACACACACACACACACACACACACACACACACACACACACACACACTCTCATGCCATGTAAGGGGAATTAGAAGAGGCATTTGGGCAGAACCTATTTATTGAATAATATCTGGAATGGCACAACAGGTCGGAAAGATATTACCGCATTAGTATTAATGGCGAAATTCTGATTTTAGGCAGCAGACATCCCACGACATAAATTTCCATTGTTAAATAAGTAACACTGATATAATACTGATACTGATGTTAGGGAGCATAATTCCTAAGAGCAACTGAAAAGTGTAATGCAATTCGAGTTCTAGGTCACTATGAAATTAAAAGCAAACAAACAGGACTGTCTCAGTGTGTGTGTGTTTGTGTTTGTGTTTGTGTGGCTGGTGGTGTGTTTAGCATTTGTGTATGAACGTCAGCAGATTTGACTTCAGCGGCAGCGACATGTTAATGGGGCAACATGACACTGACATAGTGACTAGCGTATTAGTCACACATGACTCATACATACTAAAACACTTCTCAACCTCTCACTTGACAATAAAGCTGTCCCTCAGCTATTTTTGACGATCGAAACCACGTCTCTCTCTCTCTCTCTCTCTCTCTCTCTAATTACACACACCCTGCACGGGCTAGACGCTCAAACTGCGACAAGTCCGTCAGTTTCAAGCTGAGCCCTGATGAGATGAGTGAGTTTATTCAAAAGGCTTATTAAGTCAAGTTGGGGAGCACTGTTGGATGAAATGGTAATTTCCTGGAGTAATTTTAGGCAGATCATTTTGTTACTTAAGCCTATGCACGTCTGAGCTGAGAGAAGCATTGAAGCAGTATCACAAATTCACCGCAGTCATGTAGTATCTGGAAATTACCCCCAAAACTCCCCTTAAATCAGATTAAAACTAATTAGAGTGAAATTCATTCAGAAGTATGAAGAAATAACCGTATAATCAGCATGAAAGTGCCTTAAAAACTGTTAATGAATTATCTGGATATGGACTGGAAATGAGCATCGATGGATTTCCTTCAATCTGAAAGCGAGCAGGTGGCCGGGAGCAAGAGGCAGGAGGGGGGGCCGGCCTTTGTCCTCGGTGGCATCTTACCTCGATCTGCGAGGGCAAATTTTGACAAACAGTGTCCAGCAGTGTCTGTGTTGGTTTGTCTCGGCACATCAGCACCAGCTCCAGGTCCATGTCGCCTTTTATCAGGAGCCCTTTGGCCACCAGGCCAATTCTCATCACTCCGCACAGCATTCCACCACTGCTGCTCTCCTTGCTTCAAAAAGAAAAAGAAACTGTGTCTGCGTCCTTTGTTTACCTCACATAGATACAAAATGAACCAGGCTCAATGCGATTTGGTCTCGTATGTCAATGCAGGGTAACGGCACCGGAAGTTTCCTATTTTGTTGAAACGACGCAAGGCAAGCACTTACTGTGAAGACAGTCTCAAAATAAATCAACATTACGCGCAATCTTCCCTCAGTCGCTGTGTGATTAGCAGCTGAAATGATAAGATGCCACTTACTTTCAAAATATTGTAACCGACGAGGTAAATCAAGACGTTAATGAAAAGCAGTGAGCCCTTAATCAAGATATGGATGTAGATAGTCGTCCGCGGGCTCTGAGTCCACGGGTAAAATTCTGTGATTAATATCCTGTGGAGTTTCGAACATGTCAGTCGGCTCAGAGTTGTTAAGGACTGTCTACTTTCCCAAACATCACAAAATAAGGGAAAATAACCCCTGCATAGGCTTTGCAAAAGTACACACTTCCAATGAGTGATTGTCACGACTTCACGGCATGTTACAGCAATACGATCTGTGCATTTCCGTAAAAGATCAGCAAGATAATGAAATTGACATTTATAATCAGTGACACCCATTCTATGTGGGATTTCCATCCCACCTATAGCTGTCGTCAATTTCGTCCGCAGGCGCATCGCTGGCCTCCTCCTCTTCTGTGCTGTCCGCCGGTTGGCTGTCCACCTGGCTGTGGATGTCGGCGCTGCTCTGATCCAGCCAATCGGAGACCTGCTTGAGGGCGCACTCCACGGTGGACACCAGCGACTGCACGGCCTCCAGTTCGTGAGAGGATGGGTAGATGGTGGAGTGTTTGGCCATGACATGGCGGTCATCGTTGCTGAAGGAGCGGAAGGACCTCTGAGGGGAAAGGAGGAAGAGATAGTTAGCACTCAAGGGGGGCGTTTTATTTCTTGAACAGACATGACACACACTGAGGCATCCTGTTAAACAAACATTCTTTTCAATTCTCTTTTTCTCAGATCTTTTTCGACAGCGCCTTCGAGCCATCAAACTAAATCAAAAGAGTGTATGTAAAAATAAAATGGCTTTTTACCAAACACACTACACCCAGGAGTGTGTGCCTTCAGGCCAGTGTGTGTGGCGCTGCTTTTCATTTATTTGTCTCGTTTATGGAAGAGAAATCAATTTTCAGCTCACTGACAGCTCCTATTTAATGGTGCTGACCCTGGTACGCGTGCACACACGGGCGGCAGAAATCCATCTGACCACCGTCCTCGTATAATTTCCACCTGTCCTAATTCAATCAGGAGTTCTGGCCCTGGGAATTCAAGTCATCTCTTCAGTCTTTTTCATTAGCCTCCCCTTACATCTCAGGCAGATATGAGGAGAAAAACCCAGGGAAGTAGGCGAACAGGTGGAAGGCATTAGAGGGGGAGCAGCGCGCTGAGGTGAAAACAGAAAAGGGAGGGGACGCAGGAGCCAGGAGAGAGGTCGGGATAAGGCAGGGAGGGCATTCTCTTTTGAAAAATGGAGGCTTTATTCAAATGTGGTGGGCAAAGAATAGAAATTAAACACAGAAACAGGTGCAAATAAGACCCGGGTGACTTGTCCTTGAAGTTGGGGTGTCTGTGTTTACGAGCATTACTGCGAAAACATCATTAGCTGTCTGCATGCTGCCAAAAGTCGCAGTACTACTACAGCGGACAGTTGTCTCTTCAGTCATATAAATTTCATCACCAGGTATTAACAAATTTAATTTCAATGTAAAACCGGCAGGGAGGTAATCTTAATTCGCTATGCAGGGGGAACAATTTGTAGCGTAACCTTGTCTGTGTAATTATACTCGGAGTGCGTCGTCATATATTATCGCTGCGTCAGCGGCAATACGCATGATGCAATTCTCTGAACAGGCTCAGCAGTCGAAATGCCCTACAGGAGCTAATTAATATATTACAAAGGCAGACACATTACTTCCTATTGAATTCCTTGTTGTGACAGTGAGAACCCCTCGGCTGATGTATCACAGCTTTATTCAGTGCGGATGTTCAGGTTAGTGTTGGACAGATGGCCGGAATACAGACAACGTTTGGGGGTTTGATGGCGGCCTTGTGAACAACCCAACTGTCTATCTATCTTTAGTTTTATCTTGTGGTTTAAAAGTACAGCCAACTTGGCTTTTACCTGTAAAATTGATGTTTTTACGATGACCTCTAGATCAGCTGGTTTTTACAGACCCCGCAAAGGTATCAAGAGCTCGACAACGTCAACATTTAAATGTGGGTGAAGTATCCGGAGATTTATTGACGTTAGATCTTTTTCACTCTCTGTGCTGGCTCTTAAACTCCAGAATCGGTGAAGGGCTAACATTCCCCTACATGGCCTTTATGTCACAATCTTTTGACTTCATTTTCACCGCTGTGATCGCTGCAGTTTGGTTACGCTTTGTTTCCTTTATCACGAAGCACCCTCCGCCCCCTTGTTTTTTTTTTTTTTAACAATGACAGTATTATATCAAAGAAAAACAATTAAGATTACAAGCGGTGACTTTTTTTTTTTTTTAAACATCCCGGTGATAACCTCAATCTGCAATGAGAGGTTCACTTTTTAATCGTTCCAGGTTATCGCAGGGTGCCGCGCAGCGCGGGGTGCATAATCCAGTCCGACATGCAGAGGGCTGCTCTCGACAAGCAGCAAAATAAACCTTCTTATCTCTAAGACACACATTTCCCTTTCTTTACCGCACACATACACTTGTCTGCTGAAAGAACCACACAGTGGTAACGCCAGCCCGTTGGTCTACGCAATTCTCACAACCACACACATGCATGCAGACACACACACACACACACACACACACACACACACACAGACACACACACACACACACACACACACACACACACACACACACACACACACAAACGTGAGTACAGCGCAGGCAGGATGACCTTTTTGGAAAGTTGTGGAGAGTGTGGCTCAAGTGCAGCTATCAATCCACTTGAAATCCTGGGACCACCTGCATGCACATACACGTGCACACAGGCACAAGCGCCGTCCAATTCCTAATTGAACTGTTGACATTCTAGTTCCTTTGAGTGGGAGATAGCACCATTAAGAGAAAGGGAGATGAGTGCAGAACAATAGGATGAGGAGAGTGATGACACATTCGGTGGGATTTGAAAAAATCCCTCCCTATAAGTTCCCCCATTCCCACTGCTCTCCGACACACAGGCAGCGCAAACTCAAAAGACTCAAGGTTACTTTGGAATGTGGTATCTTTCTATCGTGGTGTCACCAAGGACACACATGGCTTTTTTTGACATTTCAAAAGCGATCAATGCCCCGCTACATCCTCAGATGCTGTCTTCAAATAGATCGTCATCACTGTTACGAGGCATCCGTCAAACACTGCTTATCTTGTTTTTAGTGCACGCTGACAGGGGGGGATAAAAAACAACAAAAACTGCTGTTTTCAGCTGTTTTGAAAAATGTAAATGGGTCATTAAACTAAATTACTGCTTTTCTTGTCATTTGGGTTTTAAATACTTACAGGTCCGCAACTAATAAGTATTACGGATGAATCTGAATAAAGGGCCGGATGCCGTTATGGTTGAATATTACCTTTTTGGGAATAGCTCTCCTTCGTTTGACTTCATTTTTGATCTGCCGTCTTCACATCAGCTGTGTCTCCACAGCAGCACTGGCAAACATTATTGGATTTATGCACCTCCTTTCATGAGCTGCATGAATTTTGGAGAGCTGGATAAGGTTAGTTGGAAAGGACAGAAGCATGAGAAGATGTCAGGAAGATTTTCCCGATTGGAGTTTGAAAAATTTCTTCAGATCCACGTGACATCCAGAAATGATCACATTCTTTTCATAACAGGTCAATCGACCCAAAAAATGCACTCATGTTTATTCGGCTGGGATTAAATTATTTTATATATGACTTACAGCGATTATTTATATTTATTGGGAACGTTGTCGGCTGAGGGTTCAATTAAGCGTTGTGCTCTACGGGGATGAGCGAAACGTGGAAAAATGTGCTTTGATTATGGAAGGAGGGAATTTAAATAATTTGCAGACAAAAAAAGAAGAGCTCACATCTTTCCCAAACAAAGACAAGTGTGAGAGATGTGGGAAAATGTGTGTGTATTTATACTCGTGTGCCTTCCAAGGGCTGTGTTCAACACATCAACAGTTACAAATTTGATGAGCTGTTGCTAATGGGGGCCTCTGTAGCCATAAACCTCATTGTGAAAAAGTGTCTACGCTTCCACGAGTCCTTGTCTATTCCTCAATCATGGGGGAGCACTTGCCCAGCTGCTCCGATCACCATGTAAATAAGAGCTATTACGGAGGAGTCGCAGACAGGAACGGACCCCCCACCCGCGCCATCAGCAGACCAGATAATGCTGTAGGCATTGGGAAAAGAAGCATGATATGTAAACAGGAGCCAGACAGCATTGGATCTCTATCTGTGGCGGATCACAGAAAAAGATCGCTGAACAAGTTTACGTTTCCAGTGTTCTTTGAGTGTCCTGGGTTGAAGCCATGAGCAGCTCTCATGGCCTCTTATCATCCAGATTATCATAATCTACTGGAATGAGGGTCTTGTGGTTCATCAGCGAGAGACACTTACAAGCAGAGATGCTTGTTAAAAGACTTAAGTGGGTGTCCTTGAGACCACCCTGACCTTCTCATAAACTGGGGGACAGTATCCTCTGCTGTCTGTGAGTGTGTGTGTGTGTGTGTGTGTGTGTGTGTGTGTGTGTGTGTGTGTGTGTGTGTGTGTGTGTGTGTGTGTGTGCATGAGAGAGAGAGAGAAATAGAGAGAGCAGGTAGGCATGACAGCAAAATAAATCCTCTACAATGCTAAAGTGACAAATTGTCACTATCTATGGAACAAGCACCGCTCCTCAACACAGTATGAGACGCAGTAATTCCAGCTTATTGATCCAGGAGTATGGAGTTGAGGCGTCACGTAGGTACAGAGCTAATAAAATTACATCTTTATTTTCAATATGCGTAACAACATACATTATAATTGTAAAATTAAAACACTGGAAGAGTGTGTAGGTGCAGTGAGATACTGCAGCACTTATTTGAAAAGGCTTTTAAACAAGGGAACGACTGGCGAAGGCTGGAATGAATCCCGAAAATAACAAATAAAAAAAGTGACAGCTCACGTCACTTCATATCAGATTTCATTCTTTTTTTAACAGCATTCCAAAAATGTCAAGGTTAAAGTTGTGCAATATTAAAAAGAAAATAAAAAAAAAACAGCAAAGGTCACATTTAGAATGTTTATGACACCAGAATTTGGATGAAGTCAGTGAACGGCGGGGGGATTTTCTGAAAGCCCTTGATGCGAGACGAACACGCTCAGGGACATCCTTCTTGTGTCTGCTACTACTGCTCAGTCCAGGTCAGACAAGACGCCGGGTGCACGCCGAATAAGATGCACATAGAGAACCGGTCAAGAAAAGAAAGCCACTCCTCTTTGAAATCCCTCCGAAGGGACCGGAAACCCCGAATGTCTGCAACCTCAAAAACAGACACGCTGTGTATCCATACATACGCTCCTATGCCATTGTTGCATCTCAGTTTTTGCACCAAACACTTCCCAATTACACTCCATTTCACGCTCCAGCGATGAAAAATGGCTGGCAGGTCATTGTTACATAACTATGTTACAAAGCATTTACAATTGCGAGTGCGCTAAGAAAATGTCCATACACACACACACACACACACACACACTACCAGAAGGAATTACAGTGCACATCGAATCATAAATGATATATGCATAACAAATCCATTTCACACTGTAGCGTGCGCACACACGCACGCAAAACTACTTTCATCCATCACCACCCTTTTTGTCCTTAATGCCATGCAGTAAAGCCATTTCAGTTCAAGGTGTTGGGGTTAAGATGAACACCCTGTATGCCGCGTCCACTTCACTCGGGAAGCAGCAGAATCAAATTACCTCTCCCTCCTTTGGCGCCTGCCTCTTTCAGGCTCCCCCTCGTCTCATCTTGTACCCCCGGTAACCGTCAGTTTTAAATTACAGGTGCCGCTGCCAAGGACAGGGCTCACCAGGGCAATTCAAGCGTTAATTGGAGGGACCTTTCTTCTCTGTCTTTTTGAGGGGCACTATTTTGACATGTGACCTGTAACATCTGAAGCATTGCGTGTTTGTTTCCATGTGTGGTATAGATTCTGCATGGTCAATCCGTTTGCTTATATGACCGGCTAGCATGAGCTTATCTGAAATATGTGAGATATGTACCAATGTGATAAGGCCACTTATTTAAATGGTTAGCCAATGACTGATCCAGCCAATGACTGATCCAGCCACTGACGTTTCTCTGGTGATTCCCATTGATCAGCACTCTCATTTAGCTACACATTTAATTCTTCAATTATTTTTTACTCTTTGGTTTTTAGAGTTAGTTTTGTTCAACGTAGGAAAATGTACTACATTGCTCGTCATATTCGCATTTTCCATTTTTTCCTTTGGTCCTCTTAAAAATCGGTTTGAGCATCAATCTGAAAAATCCCTTCAAGGCATAGCATGTGTTCGTGGGCAGCGGACCAGACAAGGTGTGCCCGTTCTTACTTTTAATAAGTCATGTGCTCAAGAGCGCACAGGGAGTGCTACGATACACTCCCGCGCATATTGTGAAGACACACTGAGAGGTGATGGAGAAGCAAGGGTCAGAAGGTTGGCCAAGAAGAGAGCAGACAAGTGTGACAAGAGGCGAGAGGTTCACAGGGGGAGGGGGTGTGCGAGGAAAGAAAAGATGATTTATCTCTTTCCTTTTTTAGTGTGCGCAGGGCAAAGGTACATTTCCCTGTCCTGGAGATGCCAACTTTAGGGAGAAAAATAGAACAATAAATAAAATATCCAAGGCAATGCTCCAGAAAAACAAGACAATGACACTGAGGAAAATGATGATGAAAGTGATGCTCAAGAAAATTGTCCACTTCTTTAGCCTGACAGGAGAGCGCAGCGGACGAACAAAAGAAAGTTCGATAAACGCATCGCAGTCAGGTGTGAGGGCATCAGCAATGCTAAAAGCAACTACAATACCACGGTTACTCCGTGACATCTAAGAGCCAGAAGGAGGCTGCATTAAAAATTCATTCAGTGATTTATCTGCACTCTTCCCCGTGGGCCGACATGCCGCACTCTGCCATCCACTTTTATTGCGCTCTCTCTTTCCCTGTCACGAGCACACACAAACACAACAACGCATGCACATGCAGACAGTGGCGAGGGCATGCCGAAAATTTGGAGAAAACTTTTCAGAAACGAGACTGGTGACGTCGGTCGTGCAGCAAAATCAATGCAGTGCTCAAAGCTGTCTGGGTCGCGCTGGCGTTCCGGGGGGTTGTGCTTGAGGTAAACATGCGTTAAAAAAAAAAAATGAATGAATGAAAAATGACAGGGGTACGAAAGCAGAGTGACAACGCCATTTGCAAATTCCCGTCCCGGCTCGTCTGATTTAAAGTCTGCTGTCACCAGCGGGGCTTAAAAGCCAGCCTCTGCTGCTCCAGTGCCTGGCCTGCTTTGCATGCGGCTGAGGGATGCTTTTTACAGACTTTCACTTCTGTTAATAAGCGGGTGTGGTTGAAAAGGTTTATCCCTTGCCTGTAAAACAGCACAGGCGATAAAAGCTGATGAGCTGACGATAGGGTATTGAGTAAAAAGAGAAAAACTAACATTTCCCTTATCGAATGTCTAAAACTGATTTGTTTTGTTTTATTTTGACTATGTTTTTAACTTCTCAAATAACTGCACTAGAATACCCCCTTAAGGAATGTGTCAGTAAAGGTAACAAAGAGTAGTTGGTAAGCTAATGTTGCGTTGGCTTACATTCTGTGCCGCTGTGAACTAAAATATATTAAAATGAACGTGCACACAGCGGCGCAGTCGTTAGCACTTCCACCTCACCGCATTATGGATGGACGGACTTTGCCAGGGGGCATTTCTGTGTGGAGTTTGCATGTCCTCTCCATACCTGCGTGGGTTTCCTCCGGGTTCATGCAGTAGGTTAATTGGAGACATTAAATTGCCGTGACATGAGGGTGAATGGCTGTTTGTCTCTCCATATGTGGCCATTTGATCGCCGGGCAACCGGTTTAGGGTCACACCCCGCCTCATTTTGTACCTGTCCGCAAAGAATATCATTCATGCTTCAAATTGTAGTTGTTTCATTCGACCTTCCAGATCTTATTTTGAAAAACGACTGTTTCCGCCTTTGCCTTAATTGCTGCGCCATTTCACACATCAGCTACCACAAGCTAGCCCTTGAAAAAATTGAGCCAGAAACAAAAATCGCTGGAGAGCTTTTTCGGGAGGAAACAGGCAAACAATGAGACCACAGAAGCGTCGCAGATTACCAGCAAAAAGAAAGCTGCACTTAAAAGAAAATATCAAGATTCCTACCTCAGTTACGGTTTCATTCCAACAGGTTCCTCGCCTGCTATGCATTATTTGCGGTGATCGTAAATAACTGAGCTATTTATAATTGATTGAAATTGCCTAATATAAAATCGTTGTATTCAGATTAAATACTGTGAACTGACAAAAGTTTTTATTATTTGAGCCCCTCCCGCCTCCAACCGGTCCGTGGAAACATTTTCATGCATAAAACTGGTTCCTGGTAAAAGAAGGTTGGGGAATGCTGGTATAGATGATGAATGAATGCATGTGCAAATGAATAAAAGCTTCAGCTTCACTCAAGCCATATTCATTTTCAAAACCCATGGGTAGCAATGTAACAACTAGATACAGCTCCACAAACACACACACGTTCATGTAGTCAGGGAAACGTGTGTGAGGGTGTGTGTGTACATTTGTGTGTACACACATTTTAACCATGGCTTTCTTTGCCCCGAGATATCAGTGAAGAAAATCTGGCTGACCCTACATGAACCTGACCCGAATCAGCTTGAGCTTTAACTTTAATGCAGATGGAGATATGGCAATGAAACAAAACAAAATAAAATACCAGTCATACAAAATGGATGGTTTTGCTGTTTTTGTTTCAAGAACAAAGCGGCTCCACACAAATTACCATCATAATGAATTTTGGAAAATGGAAATGCTTCTGCAAGGATTTAATAATAATAAAAAAAAAAACCACAGCATAACGTCCATTGGTTTAATGTGAACTGCTGTTACCACTAAAACGGGAAAGTCCGTTTGAAAGTTGTTGGTTTATTCTAACAATAAAAACAAGAATAAACCGATTTCTCTATGTAATCAACAGCAAAAAGAAATAGGTTGGTGGTTTTGAAGACACTTGGGGCTGCGCTTCCTGAACACACACTTGCTTAAGGTGTCGACGACCTTGCCAAGGTCATGTTTAGCATTTGCTGCATCACCACAACTGAGTTTGCAAGCTGCTGGCATGTTTGTGCGTGCACACATACACACATGCATGCACTGATCTCATTACCCGTGGTAATTTATGACCTCCAACCATGTGCCCTCTCCTGCAATGTCCAACCTCAGCACCTTCTGAAACATCGCTTTTTCTCTCAATCATTCATTTTCATCATCCCCTCCCCCCTTTTCTCCCCTCTCTCCTTCTCTCCTCCATCCTCCCTTTCCCACTCTCACCCCTTTCCCCTTCCTTTTCCCTCCTTCCTCCGCTAGTTCTACTTTTTAATAATTCATCTTTGGCTCTGCTCCCACCCTTGGGGAAAAGCTCCCACTGTCACAGGCTGAGACCATTAATCAATCCCTCGTTTCTTTCTCTCTCTCCCTTCTTGCTCTTCACCTCCCTCCTCTCCTCCATTCCTCCACGCTAGGCTTATCATTCAGCCTACCCTTTTTCCTTTCCTCTTCTCACTTCTCACGTGTCCGTCCATCATGTCTTTAAGGTCACATCCGCTTTTTCGTTCTCTCCATCAACCCCACCCTTTGATCTTTCCCGCCATACTCCCCGTCTCCCGGACAACATCGCTCCTTGAACTCCATCATCTTCCACACATAACACGCCCCTTTGTGCCGCCGCATGGCAGGAAAGAAACCCATTTCTACGCTCATTTTCCATTTGTGACTGTGCAACAGCGACTGTAAGGCAAATCTATTATTTATCCTCCCTAATGTATTCAACATGAACATTTTTTTATAGAATTTTTTCCATGACTGGTTATTCAGGCTCATTTTCTAAAAATCATAACATCTAGCTTTCAATTTCTTTGCTATGATGCAATCTGACCCAAATCCTGTGTGCTCATTCATACAAATGTGCTCAAGCCAGCAGGAGCCCAAAGCAGGAATGAAGACATAAGATTACCATGACGGTGGGAGGAGTGGCCACAGGTTTCCTTCCCTCTGGCAACCGCCTCTCTGGGTGGTTGGGGGGGCGTGCGCTGTGGTTTAGCACAGAAGCAAGGTTACTTGG
>CAAKHD010013629.1:47028-63220 GCA_901007705.1 Fistularia tabacaria | reverse complement strand
CATGGTCTAAAGTTGTCAAGAAGGCAAATAGCTTAACTCTGTGCCCACACACACACACACACACACACACACACACACACACACACACACACACACACACACACACACACACACGTTTATCTGCTAAGTATCACCTGATGTCAAAAGCGGAAATCACAAACTCTGTGATGTCCATTCAAGGAGCTGGACTGTAACATACACCGACAATATCTGCTGCTCTGCTATTGTTTTAGTACAAGTACAGACAATCCTTAAGTCCAATTTTTGACATGCAATCCAACCAATACTTACATTTTCCTGCTTCTTTGTTTTTGCAGTATCACTCTCAGATTTATCCTGAGTAATAGAGATGGACACAGAAAGACTGTGATATAATTAAAAATCAACAGACTGATGTAAATCCAAAATTCTGAGCTGGTCTCAAATATTTTAAATTAGGTTCCAGAATATTATGCCGCGTGCAGATTATTTTTTCTAATTATGTTTTTTTAAAGCTCCATCTCCTTCCTTACTTTTCACTTGTTTGATTTACATCCGCCATCATCTGAAGCCGCCGCTGTTTAATTTCACTCGATCCCTTAATGTCAGTGCCGAACGTGTTGAGAATGACATTGCAGGCTGGATGCTTTGTGACATCACAGCTTTGTCTTCAACAGCGCGCGGAAACGAATCAACACTCACACGCAGATTTGTGGATTTATGGTAAAATACTGAGGGAAAGTATATTTGTTGTTTGGTCTGTGTGCTGCCCTTGGCTGCAATGGTAGAACAAAACAGAGTAGGCTCAATCCTGTGTTTGTGTGTACTCACAGAATTCAGGATATGAACTTCCATTTGCATTCATTTACAACGCTTTTAAAGCAAACGCATGAAAGAGCGGTACTAAAATTTGCGGCGTAGATTTTACAACGCTTACATTTTGGGCATGACGTGCTCTGTTTTTTCACAGCAGCAGGAGCGGGAGCAAGGATCAAAGGGGCTGCTGAGTCAGTTTGAAGAACCTCTGGATGTAATGTATGGTGATGTAGCCATTAGCCAGGCCAGAGAAGCAGCAGGGGGTTCCAGCCAATAATAATGATGTCTGACACCACATAAGAGTGGAATCTTCAGAGCATACGGGAACACCGACTTGATTGAATGCTTACAAATTAATTTTTCAGGGGGAGAGGAAAAAAAAAAGCCAATCTGGTATAACTTCTTCAGTGTGTTGATATCTGGAATTTGCCGTCTCTACGCCACACGCACAGTGGATGATCCCATGCAGTGAGACACAATTGACTGTTCCGTTGGATTCCAATCTGCGACGGAAATCCTTTTAATATTCATACACTTTTAATGGTGATTCGATGACGGTGTCCCTGACATCATTCAACATAAAGAGTTTACACGGATTCCTAATCCAGATAATCTCCATTAGGAATATATAACAATCTCCTAAATTGATTCGCCACTGAGACTCGTGTGTGTTTGTGTGCGTGTGTCTGAGAGAAAGAGCGAGAGAGAGAGGGAGAGAGAGAGGGAGAGAGAGAGAGAGAGAGAGCGAGAGAGCATGATGAAGACTCTGCACACAGCCTGATACATATAAACCAAACTATAAAAACTATCCATACAAAAAACAAAAGGACATTTGTTGTGCGAACAAAGCAGGATGAAGACTACACTTACGTGACTGTCAGATCCTCACAGACATTAACTCACGCTGTCAACTCCTGACCTTTGGTTTCTTGAGGAAATGATTAACGCATGAAAAAAATACCGAACTGAGATACTGGCCTTTCAGTACAACAAGCACAGGAAGGAAAACCCACAGGTTTCCTCACGCAGAGAAGCACCAAGCCACGCATGCACTCAGTTGATGGAGCCCTGTGGCTGGCTCTAGTTCTTCTATTTCCCTGGTATGAGACAAGTTGGCAGATCTCAACTTCAGAATCCCAATCAGAAAATACCTGCAAGGTGGAGGTAGTGACCGGGGGTTGCTGCTGGGCAGTGTGTGAAAGATACAAGGCCAACGTGAAGGCAGAAATACCAGTTTGGGAAAAAGCAGCTCCGAGGCAAACTGAAAAAGAGAAGTAGAGTCCGGGAAAGTTGCACAAGGGAACTTGTTCTTCTTCATTTTATGGGGAGGCAAAGCTTTTCTGCGCCTCATCCGAACACATTAGGGGTCAATTTAAGCTTACACAGACGTAACCTTTGCAACATACTTCATAACTGTCTGTATGCGCAGGGCAAATGTTGTGCAAGTGAGAAATGAAGTAGTTCCTCTATTTCCACAAGTGATCAAAGGCTTCCTCTCTGCTTTATTCAGCAGCAGGGCGGGGAAATAAATGAATAAGGCTTTTTTTATCGAGCAGAATTTTGGTACAGGTGGACACTTTTTACTTTACTTAATTCTACTCAGGATAGTCAGTCCTAGATTTATTCAGTTTACTCAAGCGAAGCTGCTGAGTACGACGCAGAGCTGGCACTCCAAAAACCAGCGCCAAAGCGCCAAAAACAAAAACGCACAGTGTTCTAAATGGCACATCCGTACACAAACGCAATCATGTGTTCCTTTTCCGGGGCACACGCACGCACAAACACAAACACAAACACAAACACAAACACAAACACAAACACAAACACAAACACAAACACAAACACAAACACAAACACAAACACAAACACAAACACAAACACAAACACAAACACAAACACAAACACAAACACAAACACAAACACAAACACACACACATTGCAGGTCCGAGTTGCCAGTTATGAACTGAACTGGTGTCTACAAAGACGCCTCTGTTTCAAACCACCATTCAATTCCAGCAGTGGGAGCTGGTTTGCAGGGACCCAGGCCTGGACACAGGCTTGAGTTTCTTAAATTGCCGCTCTCAACGCTGAACAAAGCAAAGTTTAAACTCATAACGCAGCAGAGCGTGGATACAGCGCTCACACACACAAACACACACGCACATACGTGCGACTCTATAGATGGAAGCCAAGTACCAATGACACTGATACACTATAGGAGGAATAACTAAGACATTCTGGCTGACTGGCAAATATAAGCTGACACTCGAAGTTCCAGTTATGACACCAGTGAGAAGCGCCACCTTTGTTTATTTTGTACTCTAAAGTGGAGCCGTGTGATGTATGAAGGAACCGCTTAGACAAACATTCTATGAATTGTGAGTGTAAAGCAATAAGGGTATCGTATCAAAACATCCAATCATGTACGTTTTGATTTATTTCTCAGTGTTAGTCCTAGCCAACTGTCAAAAATATACACTCTGTGTTTGGATTAAGCCCGGCACCTGTGTACGAACACATGCCTGGTGCTCAGCACGATGATACGATCTGTTTCATATCAGAGCTGTCACCGCTGCTTTGTTTCTCCCTGTCAAGGCATTTCACTGAATTCAGTTCAAGATGCGAGTGCACGCAGCCGGATCCTTCCGTCAGCTTGACAGGCCGCAGAGTGTTCAGCCTCGGCCAGTTCGAGTCATGGGTCAGAACATGAAAAATGCATGTGGACAGGAAGTGAGACACGTCTTGACTTCTTGTGCTCCTCTGGCGCTCACATTTATACACGCACGTGTGCCCACACACACACACACAAACACACACACAGACCTGAACAGGCACATACAGACAGTGAGTAAGTATGGCCTTAGGCTTCATACAGGAGCTCTTAACAAATCCGAGCCTCGCCCAATCCTTTCCCTTCACTCTAGGTTGCCATAGCTACAGCTTGCCTTCTTGTCTTTACTTCAGGAAGGGAAAGACTTTACAACCATGTCACCGGGTATGTGTGTCTGTGTGTGCGTGCCCCGCAATGGTGTTTTCACACCTCATCGCTTTGAACCTGGCATCTGCCGGAGACCGAAAATGAGGTCTTCTGCAGGGGTTTGGGTGTGTGTTTGTGTGTGTGCGTGTGTGTGTGTGAGACTGTCAGGCAACAAGTGCAAAGATGATTGTAGACAGGATGCTCAACAGCACACACGTATCATAACACTTTGATGTGAACAGAAACACCAGGGGCTTCGATTGGTTGGGCAAGACTGTGCTTCCTGTCCAACATATCAGGAAGCTTTGTTTAAATGGGTAAACAATACAACACTAAAATTACAGCACTCGCTGTCGGGAATATTTCTAAAATTAGCCTAATGAAATTCACTTTTCACAGAACCAGGAGCTGTCATATTGTTTTTATGAACTGTGTTTTTAGATCATTTTGAAATTCAGAAAAATACTTAAGTTTAAGCATCTTCACTACAATATAGCATCTAAGAAGGAAGAACCGCAAATAGTCACTGGATAAATGTTACGTCCTAGCCACTCCTTTGTATGATTGGCCAGTATTTGATTGGGGAACAATGTTTGTTTATTCAGATTCCTGGCAGCCATGTGCGAAGGTTGTGGAGATGTTTATATACGGTGCTGTGTGTGTTCGCTGATGTTGCTATTATGCTGTCAATCAATATGACCATTCGAAATCCAAGTTTTGTGCTACGTGGCACTCTAAAGTCCTTCAACGCTGGCACAGGGTTTGATTTCAGCATCAAACCTATTCACGTTGCCAATGGAAGTGCGATGTTTGACCAAAATCTTTCAAAAATAAATGGACATCTATGACAGCTGGTGGACAAACTCTACTCAGGAGTGCAATTTAAAGGTATTAGCTTTAGTATGCTTAGATGTAATGCAGCTCCAGTATTAGATTTTAAGTGTGAGTGGAAAATCATTAGCACTGCTATTTTCCACTTTTCTGGTACAGCAACTGCTCTACACCCTGCCTTTCTTCGCATCATTGTTATTTTGTGAACCCCAACCCTCAAAATGGTGATTTAATCTTTAAGTGCACGTGATGCACATATGCTAATGATGGCTCTGTGTGTGTGTGTGTCTGTTTTCCAGTGGACGTCAAGGAGGATAGAAACATTCAAACGTCAACGCAGCAGTAAAAGTCACACCATCTGCCTACCAACAGACAAATATAAACACACTTCTCTTACTCTGCTATTCCTTTATCTCCTGCATCGCTACGCTTTTCTCTGCGTTCTCACACTCCGCATTCCCGCTATCTGTCATCATTAGGAGCTGAGCAGATCTCTCCCCTCCCCTCGCCTCTCCTCTTCTCCTCTCCCCTAATTCTGACACATTTGGGTTTTTTTTTCTTCTCGTAGTGCTGTGACAGCGCTTTGGCTCAGTAACATTTGTTATAGTGTGCCAGGTATGACATCACTGAATCGACCAAACAATTCTAAACTGGAGGCGAAATCGTACCACGGTCACACATTCTAATACCCACGCCGTTCATTAATGTAAGATTTGTGTCAGTTTTGTTTTGTTTTATTTCAGTGTCGAGCTGACGAGATAGCACCGCGTACCAAGCAAATGCGTGGAGTCACTGAATCTTTGCATAACTCGGGAAGGATCGAAGCCGAGAGAGACGGGAAAAAAAAAAACGGATGGTAGCAGCTAAGGTGGAAAAGGAGAGGAGCAGAAGGAGGCATACAGATGAGGGGAGGACGAGCAGAGGACAAAGTATTGTCTCCTGTTAATACGTAAAAATAACTCAGTTGCTGCCTGGCGGAAGAGCTAAGTGGGTCACAGAATTCCCACAGAGAGGGAGAGAGCGGGGAGAGGGAGAGGTATCATTGATTCTGTCTGCGGTTTCGGTGTGATGCAGGGGTCTCTTTCTCTCTCTCTCTCTCTCTCTCTCTCTCTCTCTCTCTCCTTCTGAGAGGCGTCTCTGTCCATGTCAGTTCTCAG
This sequence comes from Fistularia tabacaria, assembly GCA_901007705.1. Classification (NCBI taxonomy): domain Eukaryota; kingdom Metazoa; phylum Chordata; class Actinopteri; order Syngnathiformes; family Fistulariidae; genus Fistularia; species Fistularia tabacaria. Next base: position 57,460 of record CAAKHD010013629.1, on the reverse strand, counting down.
TATTCTTCATCCTCCCATCTGTGCATTTATCCATCCCGGTCTGTCCTCCCCTGCACATCTTTTCACCTCCCCTTTGTTTTTGGTCCTGCCCCCCCTCGACATTAAGGGATGTAGCATTTTGAAATGACAAGAATGATGGGACAACTGACCGTTTATCTAGGAAAAGTATTTACTCGGTTTATTATACAACCAATTTTTTTATGTGCTGCATGGTCCTGGATGTCTCACCATGGGATGTTTTGTTTCCATAGTGGGATGACAACAAGAGTTCAACAAACACTCTTCAACAGTTGAGCTATACAAAAAGTACAATTAAAAAGTATAATAAATAAATATTACAGTGCATAAGGAAAAATATTCTTGCCGCATTTTTCTTAATTTTAAGTGCTGCTGATGCAATCCTCACTGATACGTGTCTTTTTACTCACCAGTTGCCAGTGGTAATAATTAGGGGTTTTTATTGACGTTCGATGCTATCGTCATGCTACCGAATCTGCGCTCTGTTTGTCCTTCTGCGCTCTATGTCCATGTTGGTGCCAAATACCCATTGGACAAGTTCTGTGGGACTCTTGCACAGAATTCTTGCAGACCTGCTCTGTGTGAGAACACTGTCTTTTATCCATTCACAGGCCCTAGCTTGCTATATCGTAATCCTTTTGTCGACTAAATGTTAGTATATTCCCTGATAACACATAAAATGGGCCATCAGATGAATATGACCTAAACGTATTTCAAAAGCTTGAAATGATGAAAATGAATAAATAACTGAATGGATTAACCTGCAGTGCTGATAAGGGCTGGGCAGAGCCGCTTCCTCAATGGCTGACAAGGAGGAACAGAAATAGTCTTAGCTGACTAAGGCATACAGGGGGCAGGGCTGAGACTTCCCCCGACACCACCACCTAGATGTTATGTGATTTTGCGCCCACGGTTCGAGCTGTGTTTGTGTCCCTGACATGAGGATGCAATGAGAGAAGGTCTGTGTTGTAAAGGAGGCACCTGAAAGTTGAATAACTTTAGTGTAAGGCATACAAGCCAGCGCTGTTAACAATAACATTCAGGTTAGTATCAAGATAAATTACCCTGCAGATAGTCGGATCTTTCCTCACTTTGCTGTTACCTTTCTTAAACCAACCAGGTCAGTCTCAAAGAATGACATCAGCCACTGAGGAGCAGAGGTCTTCGTTTCAAAATAAAGTAAAGCTTATTGTTCAGTAGAAATTCAGTCAAATGCAGTCCAGGAGATTTTCTGTGTGTATGCAGCACTGCGGTATCAGCAGTAGGTTCTAATTTTAAGTTTGAGAATGCCGTGGCATACGCAATGCAAATACCCTCCTTTTTTTCTATAACCCCTGAGGATGAAAGTTGCAATAAAGATTAACGAGTGTCTCTGAGATAATTCTGTGTAGCTCCGGCGCTGCCAAAGTCCCACGGCTCATGACATCATATTTCAACACCTTCCTCCTCCTGACATCTAACCCGACAGAAAGGTGTCAAAAGCCTACTGATAAGTTCAAAGTGAAGCTTGATGTCTTCACAGCCCACATGATTGAAAAGTTTAAGACAAAGCCAAAACAAGTACTTCAGTTTAAGCATCTTTTAAGAGACAGGATACACATGGGATTTACACACTTCTGTGTGAGTATATATATATATATATGTATATATATATATATATATATACACACACACACGCATATACACATACATACACACATACATACATATATAATGTGTATATATTATATATAATGTGTGTGTGTGTGTGTGTGTGTGTGTATATATATATATATATATATATATATATATATATATATATATACCCACCCATATAGACTTAATCTATTTTACGGTGTGCATGTATACAGAAAACCGGCCTGAAGCAGAGAATACAACATACCATATGTCTCAAAGTGTCGGTGTCATTCAGGTCTTGAAATACTAACTGCCACCAGGGCAATATATTTATCGATATAATGATTGACACGGGAAGAATACTGCGTCCGCAACAGCGCAGCGTAAGATAAAGTTGGCTACCTCGACATAAAGCTGATAGTTAGCAGAAAAGTGGGTATGTGAAATCGAGACGTTCCAATCGAACGGTGACGGCGGATGAGGGATGGGAAAAAGAATATTGTATTTTACAGGCTAATGCATTAACTCACAAAGGGAAAACACAGTTTTGCTCAGTCAGTCCATTCTGCATGTGTCCGGAGGTATTTAAACAGGCCAAACCTCCTAATGGTCAATACACAGCAGTAATTTCTCTATCCCTTGTTCTCTCATCACTGCATTGTGCTAATCCGCTAATGCTGATTAAAAGTGCAGGCTGTTGCCTATCTCCAAATCAATATCCTAATTCGGGGAGAGAGCTGTGGGAAAAATATGGAGTTCTGGTTTGGATGAGATGTGGACGGTATTCGTCCACCTTTTCAAAGGCTGATCTATTTTTCATGGAGCGGTGGTTTCATTTAGGGGAAAATTTGACTCCGGCTTGCTGTTTGTTTGGGTCACTCAGTCCATTACACCTTGCCTTTAGGAACACTGGAACGGTCAAATTTCAAAAGAGGTACTCCGCACATTCTGAGGGGCTCACTGCTCTGTCAATCAAGAGAAACACTTCGGACAACTAATTTCCAGATATCCCACCTGCCCCCCGCCCAGACATTTGTCATTTCCCGGCAAGTTGTTTATGGCTTCTCACTTACTGGCCATCTTCTCGCCATAATGAAATGACCTACCCGTGATAGAGGTGACAGCACTATTTTATTTAGCAGCTAGTACAGACAGGAGGGGCAATCAGTACTCCTTGGAGAAAAAGAGAATTTCAGCACCATGGACAGTAATCATTCCCGTGGATCCATAGTACACTGTTAGCTGGTTCTGAACACATCAGACCTACAGGAAGTTTATTTGAAAAAGCGAGTACTCCAGACAGAATCAGATAGCTAAATTTAGATGGACTGGTCCGAAGCTTTTGTGGTTGAGACGTGTAAATCACATGCCGCATTTGGAGTATGTTAACCCAAGAGTCTGAATTTGAAGGAAAACCATCAGGGATTACATCACTTAGATACAAAAAAATGACTTAAAAAACGCAACACAAAGGAGCTGAGGGACACCTGAGCGCAGTGAGCAGAGCATGGCTGTGCCAATGACAGTCAGTGAGAAAAGTGTCTGAGTCTTTATTCAGAAGGCTCCCCCGACAAAAATCATGACAATAGCTGTGCAGTGCTCCAAGTCTTGCAGGAACTCTTAGCCCTCTTATGCTGCCCAGACACAGGAACAATAAATCTTTTCTAAAGGCCGGCGCTCATTGATAACCAGTGTCATGCCGACAATCACTCAGCCCCAAACAATTAAGTCCAAGCCGACGGTGTCACTGCCAGACTTAAATGGCACCTTATGTTTGTTTGCTGTTGCGCTCGTCTGAATTGTGACAGATCACTCAATCTCCTTCTAAAAGCAAATTGGATCTCATTATGAGGGCCTGTCGATCTCAGCAATTTACATCTGTCTGTCGGGATCCAATTACAAGTGCACCCCTATGTTCTGAAGCCAGCCAAATATGTGTTGGACTGGCAAGAGACGGTTTGGAGACGGTTGCGTGGGAGCTGTCAGACGGCTGTGCAGCTGCGGCTGAGGGTAAGGCTCGCCGAGCTGGATTTCTTTATTCCAATAAGATGCGTCCTTCTTAACCCCGAGCTCGGTTACGAGAGGGGTCAAGCCATGGTGGAAAGAAAACAACTTGCTGTAAAATAGGATGGCAGGAGTACTATTCTGTACACCCAATTACTTGGTTAAAATGGAGAAAAATACAATTGTTGTTAATATCAATGGTTTTACTCCCAAGTATACCGTATCCGGGTAGGAATATGTGAAATTTTGCTTAACCGCTTTACAAAAACAAAGTCAAACATCCAGCAAAAATTACCTTTTCGCACGGCTGAAGGCTGACCTCTGACTTTGGTCTCCTGCCTTTCCTTTTCACACACATCCATCAGGGCAGCAGAGCACAGCCTGTGCGGGTGCAGGTCGGGACGATACTGATATGTTTGCTGGAGCCAAGCAGGGACGCAGCTCAAAAAACATCTCAGGAGACACATTGTGGAGCCTCGCTGCAAGACCTGTTTATCTGCTCTCAGGCTCGCAGTGTATGAGGCGTGTGTGTGTGTGACAGTGACTGTGTGTGCGTGTCCTCCTCCCACTGAGCACAACAAGCACAGGTGGATGTGGTTCAGTGCTTTTGATACATATGATACATTGTTGTATTGATGTATATTTGATACTTTAATTGCTCACCTAAATCTATATTTTATCCATGAAGTTATACATAAACACTAATCCAGTTATAGCATGTGTGTATTACAGTTTGCTCTATGTGATTACTCTATAATGTACGATTGACAATCATTTGTGGGGGTTTTTATATCACGCCGGTTAAAATGTAATTACTTAAGAAATTCTGATGACTTTAATGAAATTTTAAAATGGTATATGAGGCAATATGTGACAACGAAAACCAGGAAATTAATCATTAAAACATGACAACAAAACAATGACTTGTAAGCAAATGATCTGGGAGACATCAATATTATCCTTTTTCATCTAAAGTCAAACACTTCAAAGAGGCTTTTCCTTTTTTTAACAGCTACAGCACTGTGGCAAAAACTAAAATAAGAATCATGGGAATTTTTTGGGGCCAAATTCATTCCCCACCAATTTCTCCTCCCACTCTCATTTTTAGCTGAAAGGTGACAGACAAACCGCCATCTCTGAGTGGTGGGCTTTAAAACGAGCCAACATCTTTGACTCGTACTTGTTCATCGATCGAGGTGCAGGTGAATTTGGGAGAAACAGATATGCCGCTTCAACGGAGATCATCTGACTCCGCTGCTGCTGTGTATGTGTGTGTGTCTGTGTGTGAGATGAGAGCACTGACTCCCATAAATCCTACTTCATTAGATAAACATCCTAATCAGATAACAAAATCTCTCACCCTCCACCCCCATCCCCAGCACACACACATATACCGAGACGCTCACTGATAATCTCCATTAGCAATTATAGAGTTATGTGCCGTAGCTAACATGACACTATCATGCAGGATGTAATCTGCTAATGCTGGCCGACAGGTCACATTTGTAGAAAGCAAATTTTGCTTGCAGGCATATATAGGCATATGGAAAAAAAAAGTCCTTTGTGCTTTCAACTCCAGTGTAACATTTCATAATAAAGTAATTCAGTGTTAAGGCCAAACCATTGAAATCAGGCACACTGGCCCTTTATCCCCACTGACCCCCATTGAATGGCAGTAAATCTGTGGCAAAACTCCCACAGAAATGACTCATTTAACTGTTCTAATTTTATCCATTTGGTCTGATAACATTTGGAGAGCCAAGAAGAGCCCAAAGATGAGATGATTTAATCTCCTTTCAAGTTAAATGAAGTTCTGCCAGCGCAAGTCTCTAGTGCGCCTGCTCCCTGGGCTCCAAAATTTGCAGGACTATAAGCAGAGGTGTAGGTCCCGTTGTTATTATTGAAATGAATAAGCGCTCTGTCTTCAGATTTCCTTGAAAGTCCACAGTTCAAGGACTGAGCTGGGGAACGCACAATTGGCTCGGAGACTTTTTCCACGCCACACAAGTGCCGGCCTAAGATTTGTCACAGGAGATAGTCTGGGCGTTTCTTTATGAAAAGGTCTAAGAACTTTGATTCTCCCCTCTAACAAGCAGTACAAGCGGTTTTTGTCATCTTTCAAGATTAAATGAGCCGTGTTTCCTTTATTCTGACACAATTATGGTATGTTGGCTTAAGCAAATTTGTTATACCATAATGGGATTCAAACTGGCCCCCGTCCAGTGACAGTCCAAACATGGCCTGGCTGGTTTAAAATAAGTAGCCTACGTGAAGTCTGAATGAGGGCAGGCCACGATTTTTTTGATCTAAGCTCTTTTTGACACAGTAAGCAGAGCTGGGACACGAGAAAAGGGGGGATGGGGGAGCATCTGAGATGTGACACTCCACAGTGGTGGCGGAGGAGACACAGTAGCCGAGTGAAGTGACGGAGCAGATGGACCTACTATATTTGCTAAACTCGAATGATTCTCCTCACCTCTCCGGTTACTCCTTCAGCGACGCACATGTCGAAGCATGACACGGTTTAGCCTGAATGCAGCCCTGTATTACTGTAATCCAACAATCATGCAAAAATATCTTAAAAGATTATCATCCTGACATTGAGGTTGCAATCATTTCCATTCATGGGTTGGATTAGAGCATGTAAACAGCTTATGACATTTCCACATTAGGTACAATTGCTTTGTACCCCCACCCTCTTGAACTCACCCCCTCAACACACACACACACGCACACACACACGCACACACACACACACACACACACACACACACACACAAACTCCACTGTCAGTCAGCTTTTACATGTTGTTTCTTCTGTATCTAACTGCACTTCAACACCCCACACAATCAATAGGGAATGTAATATAATAGCCCCTGGTCCTGTTTGGGCACAGTGGCATTCGCACCTGACCCACGCACGCTTGAGAACGCATGAACCATACGAGACGAGGGAGTGAGGTGGATCCAGAACACACAACTTGCTAACACTATTCAGATGAACTTGACTTTGGGGTTAAGGTGCATGCAGATCATATGGATATCAGCACTCTTCTCTGAAAACCCATTCAACTTCCCTCTACTCAGATGTTTGGTTGTGCAAAGGCATGGAAAAAACAAAAACAGAACAACACGGCAAAATACGCCTCTAGGCACTTGTTTAATATCATAAAATCTGGCTGCGTTGTTTTGACACCTTTAAGCATACAACCAATTTCACCATGTCTAATGTTATTACCAGCTAATTAACCTCTTGACAAAGTAATGCCTACAAGCTGTCAGAATGTTAAGTGCCCCCCTGGGATACACAATCAACAATGTTTAAGAAGTAGAGGCGATACATCATCAAGCACGTTATCAAGCATTAGGAATCTTCCGTTTTGTACTATTCAGAACTGAGACTTTATTAAAGACATAATTTCAGAGGACTTGTGTGTGTGTGTGTATATATATATATATATATATATATACATATATAAGTAACCTCCCCCCACACACACACATATATATATATATATATATATCAAATATATAACGTGCAACATCGATGGCGCACTCCTGTAGAATTTAGTTTTGTTAACCTTAAATAGTAGTGACGCAGGGATTTCAAATTAAAAGCAGACGTCAAAATAATTATCAGATTTTCATTTGAATGAACTGCAATGGATAATTGATTGTGAAACTGACACATCCATTCCGGTCGCTTGTCATAACATCCCCAAAGATGCCATTGAACACGAATCTGTACCATATGATATATGAAGCCCCCTGGCTCTAATTTCATCTATTCCTTATGATGGAGAACTGATTGCTGTTTACAGTACATTAAGGGACAACAACTGTGGCTTACTCCTGAAAAGTTGGGCATTAGGGACAGACACACACACACACACACACACACACACACACACACACACACACACACACACACACACACACACACACACACACACACACACACACACACACACACACACACACACACATGCGCGCACACAATTCAATGGCGAGAATAAAGTCATTATATGAGAGGGAGAAAATTTTATGAGAAAAAGGTTGTCATTTTACGATGATAAATCCTGTCTACCGAAAGAGAGCAGTCCAACGCCTGCATTAACATAAGCATAAGGAATGTGCATCTTGTGACATTACGCTGGAGAACTGGTTCCACTAAAGACTTAATGCATCATTTGCATTGTTACTTCTACATTCTTACAAACAGTGAGAAAAATACTGATAATCAGGTCCTGATGTATCATAAAATGAAAAAAAAACAACACAGGAACGTTAAGAAACCGCTTCTTGCATGAAAGAGGAACTGGCTGGAAGTGGTGAGTGTTTGCATCCACGAGTCATCTGAATAGGTTTACCAGAGTTTCTATGGAAACAATAACAATAACAAAACATTCCTAAACACTTGTTTGTTGTGACTTTGTTTCTCAAAATACAGCAAAGAAAATTCTAGGATGCCGTTGTGCTGTATGAGAAGTCAATTATTAAACCTGACTGGATGTTTAAATATGGTTACGTAAGAGCTAGCAAAACCTCAATATGAGCGGCTTTTAAAAGGATACCATAAATTCAATGGCTGCTCAAACAATGCCTGGATGAAGTGGGCCCATGCGGTGGTCAAGGGTCAGTTGGCTGACGAATGTGCAGACAGAAACCATGAGCACAGTTAGTGTATATATATGAAAAAAAAATTTGAAAATTCTGAGTGAGTCGACTAAATGAGCCATTTGTTCGGGAAACTTTGCCATTATGTTCTGAAGGGGCCACAATAAATCTTACAGCGAAGGCTGCCTTTGTTCCATTGAGGGGAGAAGACGCCAAGCCAAAGTTCAAGTTAACACTGAGCTGGCGAAGTCAGATGTGAATGGTTCATTTCAGGCCTGGTGTTTGCACGGGGTGGCGCGGGCCAGAAAAACCTTACAAGGCCATCTCTTACACCCCCCAGCAAACCCCCACGTTTTTCTTCCATCGCGCTCTCATCTCTTGTCTATGTCACCGAGATTTCCTGGATTCCTCACTGATGTGAAAGGAAACAGGAACGTCTGCAAGCGCCGGACAGGAGCAGAATTTTTTTCCCCCCTCTGCAAGGAGCCACTCTTCCTCTTAACACAGCAGTGAGCGCGTGTACGCGTGCCCACAATGTATTCCCCTGCTGATGGCTCAGGGTCCAGATGGGAAGGTCTTTCCTGAAACGTGTATGTGTGGAGAAAAAAAAAGGGCCATATCAGATAAGCTCCAGCAGATGAAATGCAGAAAGTGGGATTTGCATGTGTATGTGTGTGTGTGAAGTAGTAAACAATAAAGCTGTGAATGACTCAAGTTAAGCTGGGTGGGTCTGAGTTGACACCTTTTTTTTTTTTTTAAATTGTCATGACAAGAAATGTTTCCAACAGTGCCGCACTCTTGCTTTCTGCCCCTTGTTTGGTCTTTCCTGCTTCACAGCACCACTGGGACTCTTCCCAACTCCCTGTTGTGCTTACTGGAGACCCAGCAGCCAGCTGCCATTTTGGCCAATTAGAAGAGCTTTTACTAAGCTCCGGCCAATTGGATTAGTGCTACATTTCTTTGCCAGATGAGACTCCAAATGTGCTGCTCTATGCTAGAATCTGAGAAGTGGTGGGCAGATTCCTGTTTCGCTGAGAGGCACTAGGCACACACAAACAGCAGAAGCTGAGAGTCTCCCAGCGTGTGCGCATGCGTGCGTGTGTGTGTGTGTGTGTGTGTGTGTGTGTGTATGTGAGTGAGAGAGAGAGAGAGAGAGAGAGAGAGAGATTGTGTTTCTATGAGGGGAGTATTTCAAAATCAACTGTGGCATAAATCAAGGGGTCCTAAATAGAGGGTCATTTCTAGACCTTAAATGCAGTTAAAGAATGTCTGGAAAATGTAGCAATTTGCTGCAGTTATTAAAGACTTCATAGGATCAGCATAGTAGTGATTTCGTATGCCAGGATGTTTTTTAGATTTTTTTAGAGGGGTCTGTGTTGAAAGCTGCCGGAAAGCATGCAGAAGTCAAAAGCGTGATGTTGTTTGGCGACTGAGCCACAGCTACAGACATGTCAGATTGCTTTCTGAGAAATTTGGGTGGAAATGAAGAGGGCTAGGATGGGCATGGGAATGTCAGCGGAAAAAATGGCTTCAAATGACATAAGGAGATAAATATAAAATGAACTGTACAGCCCCCCACCTCACCCGCCGTCGAGGGGTCACTGTCCAGTCAATGTTGAGTGCTCGAAGGATACGCACAAGTATGGAAATGCACACACACACACACACACACACACACACACACACACACACACACACACACACACGCACACACACACACACACACACAAACAACCCCTTCCTTTGCTGACTTTGCAAGGCAGCTGAATATTTGTCCATCACACTTCCCCAGAAGAGAGACTAAAAACACACACACACACACACACACACACACACACACACACACACACACACACACACACACACACACACACACACACACACACACACACACACAGACAGACACAGTCTGTTTCTTTCACTTTCACAAAGTCCCCTGTATGCAACGCAAGAGCAACATCATTGAGAAGCTCTGAGCAGTTACTACCCTGTTTGCAGTCTATAAATCAACCCAGTCGTTTGGATGGGGGTTGGGGTGGGGGTTTGAGGGTAAGGGGGGGTGGGGGGACAAGGGCCGGGGTATCAAAACAAAGACACCCCACATGAATCCACCAGCGGGGCAGGTGCGACTGAGGCTCATCGGCGCCAACGGCTTCTTTGCGTGAACCTGGGTGGAG
>CAAKHD010013629.1:19772-40459 GCA_901007705.1 Fistularia tabacaria | reverse complement strand
TATATTTTTTTTTTTATTTTTATTTTTTTTTTTTTTATGGTGATAGAGGGGGGGGGGGGGGGGGGGGGGGGGGGGGGGGGATATGCCACCTCCAAGAGAGAAATAATCAATCTGTTGAAGTATCTACAGAGGAAAGCCTTGTAGAAGAGCATAATGGTGGCGTAAAACTGCAATGTATTTGCCAGCCGAATAATGTTTAAAGTATTACACACACACACACCGCTGTAAACACAGACACACAGATATTCCCTCAAAGGAGGCTGTGGCTTAGCAGCTGTCGAGGGCCCGGACACCTCTATTGTTGGAGTGTGATGGATGAGACAAGCTTTGAACATGGTGGGTGATTGGCTAAATGGGAGTGGGGGGTGGTTTCCGCTCACACTGTGTACCTTCATAAACCGGTTGATGAAAAATAGAGATCGTATGGAGTGGTTAAAGAATAAGAAAAAAAACAACTTTTTATGAAAGGTGAGGATAAGCGCTGTCACATCGGTGCCAGATAGAATGAACACGTGTTGACATGACACTTCCGCCGGCCTTGTATTGTGTGTGTGTGTACTTTGTGCATTTAGATTGCATTTGTGTCCTGAAGATGTTTGATACTCAGACTCATTTCACTCTCTCTTTAACAGACAAGGCCGCAGCAATATGCAATGAGGAAAATAATCCAGGGGATTAGGCACCTGTCACCTGTTGCCGATGACAGATAATGGCACGGTGAGAACACATTGTTACTCTCCAAAATGAAAAAAAACTTTCAGTGAGCAGAATTTGCAATTCAATAATAGGCATGCCTGTCAACCATGTTCTCCGTCCTACCCATTGCTCAAAAACCCAGCCGCAGGTTCAAAGCCTGTGGATCCTACGCTGCTCCCTTTATGTCATTGATGTCTTTTGCAAGCGAAGAACAAATTCATCCCTGGAGGGGCAAGGGGTTGCTTGGAGATCATAATCTGCGTATTCAATTGAAATAAACCCTGACGACTGATGGTGCATCAGAAATCCCCTAACATGCATGATACTTTGAAGGCGTATACTGTACATGTATGCACCAAAGTATATATGTTTGTATCCAAGCTGGTTATAATGTCACTTATATAGAGCAACTCTTTGCTTCTCAGATAGGCGCTTACCTACCTACCTACCTACCTATCTACCTACCAGTAGTATTTCAGAGCTGCTATCTCTGTTGGCAATTATGGATTTCTCACTGCTACCCCGAGGGACATAATGACTCTCACCACCTTGGATGGGACTGGTTGCAAAATCAAGGCATTTAATGTACTATTAAAGCCACACTAAAAGGTACCGGAGACTGCTTTAGCTCAGTGAATGGTGAAATGGTGGGGAGTGTCAGACGCAAGTTCGGGTACTCATCTATCTCTTAGTGTTCTATTTCAAACTATTTTGAACTTAACTATTAACCACTATTTTCCACCCCTACTCAGCAGAGCAGTTATTTTCCTCATTTTCCCAGCGACTCTCTGGGCACCTCTTATAAGTCAAAGAAAGGTAAGATCATTTACAGATGTAGCCGCTCATTTTCGGCCAAAAGCTGATTGCCTGTGTCATTTTAGGACACACGGAGATATCAGCATTGTCACCGCTTCTCTTGTTTTCATTAGCATTTCGTTTCTCTCCCCGTGCATTCATTTGCACAATCATTGTGTCATCGGAGATGGCTAGGTGTGATCACGGCTGATCAGGTACACAGCAGCTGGCGACAGAGAATGTTTTCAGAACACCGGTCTGCAGACTGATGTGTTATGCGTGTTTATTGTTTCGATGATGCTTTTGTTGGATAACAATGATCCCATTATGCTGATGAATACCCGGTGAAAGGACCATCTTGTTGAAATTACAAGAAATCATCAAAATAATGTGAACATTCAGAGCTAATCGTATGATCTTCCTCCGTAGTTCTTCTGTAGTTTATTTTGATCATGAACCTATGGAGTCATAACACACGGTTTCGGGCGGTCGGGGGAACATGTAATATTCTTCAAATATCCAAGCACGCCATTTCACTGTTTTCGTCTGAATCCCCTAAACATTTCAGATTTCTTACCTGTTTCCTCTGCTTTGCATGCCATTGCTCTTTTCCTGCGTACTTAGTTTGTAAATGTTTATAAATCCAAGTTTTATTTTTTTTGGCAAGGTTGACAGGCATGAATTACTTGAAGGAGGAGTGACGTTGTTTTGAAGGTACTGTTATGTCAATCAGTAAAACAGGCACGGCACTAAAAAGAAAATAGATGACAATCTTGTCAATGAATGAAATTTTTTTAATCATCTCCTTTCGAGAGCCTCCGCAGATCAAAAAATCGGCAATGACATGTATACAAACACATACACACCGAGCAAGAAACAAACAAAACACACCTGCGCACATGCACACACAAGCCTATTAATCGGAAGCAGGAAGGCTGGGAGACGGTAGAATTGAAGGCACACAGCGGATGAGTGAAAAAGCCAGCTGGTTGGGTGATGCAAAGAAGTGAAACCGAGATGTCATGCCTTTGCTGCTATCAGGGCTGGGTGCGATTGCAGGGGGCTTAGCACAGCTCTGAATATTCATAATGAATTAATGATCAATATCTATCAAGTGCAACATCCATGCCTGCTTTTATTTTGAAATCCATCACAATTTGAACAACAGAACAAGAGGATTATTTTATGATATCATCCTGCTGTTTTTGAATTTTTCAGTGGTAACTAACAATACAGTGCTACGATCAAACCTGCGATTTACTCCCTGACACTGGAAACGCGATCGTGCTCGTGAATAAAGGTCAGTAAGCTAGTCTGCTGTCACGTTTTGTTGACACTGAACGGCAGCATCACAAGCTCGCAATTTATTTGAATTGAAATTATTCATAGTAATAATGATAATGATAATAATAATACACTTTTTTTGAAGGCACATGAGTTGACACTAAAGGATGGTTTGCAGAAACATACAATTACACAAAATAAAGATTTAAAAGAAACAATAAAAATAAAAACAACGAAAGTGACCAAGTGGTAAGGGTAAAAAAAACAACAACGAAAAAACAAAAAACAAAAACAAATTATCTGGTTCATAAACCTCAAAGACATTTTTGCTAGAAAAGCAGGCTGTTTGTTTCACAACGCCCCCTACAGGAGTGGAGGAGTTTTGACAATAGTGCACAAACACTGATGAAATAAATATGATGAGTACACATTATAGTACCCGCCCAGAGTAGTTTCATCTTAGCTGTGCATTATTCATCTTTTCTGCTTAACATAATGAAGACAACCAGGGAGACAAGGAGGCAGGTCTAAAGGATGTGGAAGGCAGCCGAAAACATACGAGATTGATCTCAACCTTGACGGATATTGGCTACTTAAGATCAGTCAGAGACTTAAATCCGCCTCTCCTGCATGCTCTTAATCATCCCCTGCGAGCCACCTGCCCGGTTCCAACCTCTCCCATCCTATGGAGCATCGCACTACTTTCATCTTCCCTCATCTCTGCGCCCTCCAATTCAAATCCTCCTCCTGCATCTCTTGAGAGTCGGCCCTGTGTCTGCGATTCACTTCAAAGGGAGGAGATGTATCTGCTGAGAAACCGGTGAGGAGCCGAAGGACAAGTTTCCCCCTCTCACTGAACACCTCCTAACATCTTGCTCTCTGTGATGCTGTGTGGTTCTGGAGGCGGAGCAATGGGTTGTTGACATGTCATCATGACGTCTGTCCGTCTACAGGAGCAGGACTCAAAGACACATTTCAATCATTTTGCATCAGTAAGAAGAAATTATGAGAGGTATCACTGAAACGCTCACCATTGTCCTACATGTGAATATTTACAATTGCATACAGGAGCAGCTCTGACACCAAAATGAGACATGGGGAAATAAAAAAAAAATGAAAGTTTTGCCTTTTTTACCTGGGTTATCAATGTCTTTACACATTGACTGATTGATTGACATTCTAATAGACACTGCATTTTCTTTTTACAAAGATTCTTTAATTAACCACTATATTACATGCTTATCGACATGGATAAATCATGATGGCAATAAATAAAGCAAAAAAATAGCTGTCTTTTGTCCATGCTTGTATTTGCAGGTTTATAAATGTGCATCAGTGTGAAAATCCCCCCATCCCCCCGCACAAACACACACACACACACACACACACTTCTCTTTGCAATGACAGAGGCAAAGAATCAAATATCTTTGTTGGCAATAGAACCATCTCTCTGGTGAAACACAGCTTTGCTGTCTGAATGGTTTACTTTAATGGCTGTCCCGCAATATCCAATATCCCACAATCACACATCAATATTGTTTTACATCACTTTTAACCGCAGCTGCACATCTTATCTTAATAACCAAGTATTTATATCATGCAGATTGTGCAGATTCGCCCGTACAAATATGTATGGGTTATTTGGCTCGACAACAAGCATTAAACGCCAATGACAGTGTACACAAAACAATTCAAGTCACCGGCAGTTACAACAACATGAAATTCCAGCTGCAGCACTTGCAATAGTCGTGCTTGCCTGTAGACATCTGACGTACTGATAGAAATATTTTTGCTTAATGGGAGTATAAGTAAAGGTCACAATAGAATTTATGCAGCAAATGTATAATCAGAATATATTGGTCATGATACCGGTAATAGAGTAATGGAAATAAATTGATAATCAGCTGACTCCTTATGTACAAGTCCAAGTGGTTTGCCTGACTAGCAGGAGATTATGTATATATGATTATATATATTTATTTATTTTTACTCTGATTATCTATATAATGTGAGGATTTGGGACCTGAAGACAAGCTTCCCAGACGGCACAATGAAGTACATATTAAACTAGAGGTCAAAATGCATTGAACTGTACTGAACTGCACAGAAAGCCTTTGACTTTCTCAGTGAACAACTGTGGGCATTAATGCAGTACTGCTCAGTCATATTACTTCAAAGGGGTGCTGTTAAACTTCAAACTTTAACCTTTAGACTACAATCGCAAGACAGTGATGCACAAGTACAGAAATGCAGTGTATTTTATAACAACTGATAATGCAACCAAATGAAATCCTTTCCAGGAAGTTGTGCACTCGAGAGCCAGTTCAACAGTTCCTGTTTTGAAGCTTTTGCCAAGTTGACGGCATGTACCAGTGTTTGCATTGAGGACATAATGTGACCCTACAGAGAAACAAGCACTTAGTTTTCTTTTTCCCCCCTGGATTCGCACACACAAGCGACGGCATGTCGAGACCGCTGTGAGGCGTTTTGATGTCCGATGGCTGATTTGAAGTCTCAGGTCTTAACTAATGAGCAGCTTTAGCCGGCCGACCGAACCCAGATGGGAACATCTGGTCTTATTTACACTCCAGGTTTCACGGCCGAGTCTGTCTACTTATAGTTGTTAAAAAGAAGAAGGAAACACTTGCTTTTATTAAAATAAGCCTGAAAAAGGGAAGTGAAAAACCTGATGTCACAAAAGAAGGGGACAAGCTGATAAGACAAGCGACTGCTGACGGATGGGTTTTCTGAGCTCTGCTCTTCGGAGGGCACTCTGGACATCCTCCTCAGCGGCCGGGGGCCGAGAGCTCTTTGAGCACCGCGTCAGGGAAATGTGTAAACCTGCCATTTTGGTGACAGCGAGCTGCAATCGCCGGGGAATCACCTATCTCTCTCCGCTCAGATGACGGACAGATTCGCAGATAACCGATTCTTATCGGATTCATTTCCCCAAATGAACGAATGGCCTAACGGAAACCGCGCCTCAGCCCGCCAGCTGCCATGGGAATAAGAGAAATGGCAATGGGGTCACTCGGACTGTGTAATCTAATCTGAGGAACACACGCTGTTATTGTTATTTCTCCCATTTTTCACACTGCATGCCCCTTTCCGAGCACCCTCGTCATCGGTACGCAGACTTTTTTTTTCATTTTCCTCCACCCGTGGATTGCCATTGTGTTGTTCCAGCCCCGAGTGCGAGGGCCCCACCGTCCCCTCAGAGTGAACTACTTCCTCTGGTGCAAAAGCATGCAAGACAACCCTTTTCTGATGTTCTCATTGGGCTCAGTTTCACAGTAGCTTGTTTTTTCCTTCTTTTAAATGCACCGCGAGATATCAGAAATCTTTTTTTCCGCCATCGGTATGTCTTAAGGCGTAGTGGAGGCAGCATGTGGGTGTGGAAGCATCTTCAGCTGAGGAGGTTCGTGAGATGAATTGACTGTCAGTCGCACCTTGAAGAAGAGCCAAGGTTAATTGCTTTGATGAAAACACGAGACGATTTCATTCGGAAAATGATTTGTAAGTTATTGACTCGTCAGGTGTGCCTTGGAAAATTATTTAATTGCGAGCGATCTTACGCAGGAAACTATTGGGGATACATAACCAAAATGAATGCAGGCCACAAGGGGAAATGCAGAGCTGCAAATCATCAATCAATCTGCTTATATATGACTGGTAAGGACTGGTCCATCCATCCATCCATCCATCCATCCATCCATCCATCCTTCCATTCAGTGTATCTTATCAACACTGTGTTTGTAGTGTATCTTTAATTTATTGGTTTCTGGATTCCTTGATATCAAAGCTTCAAAAAAGACTCTTTTTGTGCATTTTTGCTTCACCCTTTAAATTTGGAGACTTTGTGGAGAAGGGTTCTACATGACAACTGGTGCTTTTTAGAAAGCCCCAATTCTGTGGATTTTAAAGTCTTCAAATGCAATTGAATCATCCTATGAGTTATACTATCTGTATTCCTGATTAAATGTTTATCGGAAATATTGATGAAGTGCCTCAACGTGATAATCCTCCTGCAGACTGCCAACGCAACGTGTGGTTTTATCAGAAGTCATCCGTCACGTGGACAGCTCGGTGAAAATCCCAACACCTCAGGGACCTCATGAATCAGACAGCGTATCTCTGTCTCGCTGAGACGACAATACGTCTGGAGTGAAGTGGGATGTCAGAAGCCATGCTGAGGAGAACAGGTGGAGCTCTCTGCGTTGCCGCATGTCCGAAATGACCGGGCTTTGCTCTCAACTTGATTTAAAACACCTTGAAATTAGTTAAATCACACTCTAAAGCCATTTGTCTGCTCTGGGAGCACGTTGTTTGGTATTCCCGGTAAAGTCGCAGTCTTCTTTTCCTCATTTATGCCTTTTTTTCACTCTGTACAGTACAAGACACCTGCTTTCTTCTCGGTTCGTGTCTTGCATGGCAGCCCTGCGGCCGTGAACGCTTTCTGGTGTGAAAGTGCTCAACAGGTAGAGACCATTTTATTCTTTATACTATGGGGAATTTGTGTAGCTCATGTCAGGAGAAGCCTGCTGCTGAAGATGACTTTTGTACTTCATTGACTACTTACCATCTCAGCTGGCAGTCTAGACCTGACCTAATACTTAAAGTAATTCATATTGCTGGGTATTTGTCCAAACCCAGTAAAGTTAGAAGTAGGACATGTTGACAGATGGCTTAACTGGTCAGAAAAATGTGGCCCAGCACTTTAAATGACCAAATTACCCATAATGCAATCCCTTATTGATCATCCCGTGTTTATCATTTTTGCAGTTAGCATAGTTCATTCGATTTATAATACCACAACCAGATCACAATGCAATTTCTTTCCTTTAGCAATGTGGTATTATGCCATCATGCAAACAAATAGCAGTTTAACTCACTGCATACATTTTTCCGCATGCAGGATGATTGCATGGAGATACTCAGCTGAGTGCAAAGATAACATATTATCATGCCATTAGTATTTCTTAATTGTGTGCTGGAAAAACAGGATACGTTTTTTTTATTTTGCTCTGAGTCTGGCTGAGCATGTTAATTGCGCCGGTGCCCTTTTCCAGTGTCTGATGCCTGGTATGTGTGTGTGTGTGTGTGTGTGTGTGTGTGTGTGTGTGTGTGTGTGTGTACAGGGTATTACGGTAAAAGCCATGCGAATCCCCTGGACTTAGAGCCAAAGGAGATATGTGTGAGTGACACGTCTCCGTTTGTACCCTTTCCTTATTTCCAAGTCATTTTTATCATTCTCAGACCCTTTAACTGAAAAGCATTTGCATACACGTTTGCCCTCGAAGGTCCCTAATGGCGGTTCAGGCTCTGGATCCTGGATACGAGAATGAAAATGGGCACGGGATATTTACATCATTTGGGCTAATCCACTTTTAATGTGTCTCAGGCCCTTAATCAGCTTGCTTTATTTATGAGTCTGGCATGTTGGTTTTAAAGGTGTTAATTACGGTTCAGTTTTAGAGAGGCAGCTGTCTATTCTCCCTCCGTGTGGGGAGGGGGGCGAGGATGGCTCTTTTATCTCGCGCATGTCTGAACGAATACAAATATTGAACTGAAATTACGAATCCCTTTTTGTTGCTTACTGGAAACGCTTTATTCATGCAGAACTTGCACACATCTCTAGAAAAAAAAAAAACCCTCATCTCACAGCTTTTCATTACCCCTGTCACTGATAGAGATTTCATTTCCTGCAGGGGGAGGGCGTTTATTACATTAAGACATCTCTATATGTTTTTTTTTTTTTTGTGGGTTTTAATTTGACAACACAAAAGATGGTATGAGCCTTCACACCGGGGGGGGATGGGGGGATTAGATGTCATTGGTAGAAAAGTGAGGAGAGTGAAGGGAAATAATAAAATACGAACAAACGCTGTAGGGTTTCATGAGCCACAGGGAAACAATTTTCAAATAAACAACCCGCACGGTTTCGGAGTCATCTGTGTGCACAGCCGTCCTCCCTGAAAACAAGGGAATTGCATAGATGTTTTATTCCTCATGTTTCAATGCTTTTAACATGCTGTTTTGATTTCCCAAGGTTCCTCCTGCCTTTATGCAAATGTTGTGATTTGACCAAACGAAGCTGTCAGGGAGCTTTCAAACAAATATACATTATACATCTTTGCTGCAAAAGTGTTCTAATCATTTTTCTCAACTCACATCAAATCAAATGCACCACCACCACACTGCAGCACTTCTTAATATAGGTATGTAAAAATGCCGGCTGAGTATACAACAATGTGGATTATTGAAGATCAGAAATTTCAATGTATGTCTGAGATATAAAAGGTTACAACCAATATATTCTTTTTTTTACGGTATGGGCCGTGTGAACTTTCAGCACATCGTCTGCATAGAATATTCGAAAAACTTATCAGCAACTCTGATGGGATGGAGACGCAGGGCGCTTGTAGAGCCTTAGTTCATAATTATGAGACAGACAATATAATGGGACTGGCTGCTGCTCCAAATGCGAGAGATAAAAGAAAAGAACTGCAAATGGCAGCCAGGAAAATGTCCATAAACAACAACAACACCTCAGACAGACCTTTCCCCTCTACGCGTTGCTTTCATCTTTGCATATCAACTCAATTCAGACATGTCTATCTTATATAAGCTGTTTTCAAAAATATCAATTACCCCAAAAGACCCTATAGAAACCGTTTGGAGAGGTGCCAGGCACTTTGTGAAAGAAAATCCCTCGGTAACTTTGTCTCGAACTGCTTTACCCCGACAGTCGGTTTTAAAAAAGAAACAAAAACTCTTGATGAAGCGAGTCGGGAGAAAGACAGAAATATAATTTCCCTCGAGAAAAGCCAATCAGAGATATGCTTTGTTCTTCTTTGGGCGAAGAAAAACTGCAGAGTTCTGATTTACAGTAATTGACACTTGATAAGTATGCTAACCTCCGGGGTGCTTCCACCTTTCTCGTTGTGATGATTTCCTGCTGTTAAACCCAAAGCTAATGCCCGCCGGACCACTCTGGTCCAGGTTCCAATGAGGATTATCTGCTGATCTAACCGGCTAACTCACAAAGTTGACCTATCAAGGCCATGGCGTTGGAAATACTGACTGGGATCGTATCCCACGGAAATATTGCATTTATTGCCATTTGTACCTGGAGGCAACCAAGTATCAAAATCCATGGAAGTTGCTTTCACTGTGCTCAGCTGTTATCGCAGGAACATGAGGTTTAAGTTCAGATCTTTCATTCTGTACTGCATATCCTGCACTCAAGGTTGCAGGGCGGGTTGGAGCCCATCCCAGCTGTCATCGGGCAGGAGGCGGGTTTCACCCTTGACCGGTCACCGGTCGATCACAGGGTCACATATAGAGAAATACAACCATTCATTCTCATTCACACGTCTGGGCAATTTAGGGTTTCCACTGAGTGCCCTGTGTGTTTTTTGGACTGTGGGAAGAAACCGGAGAACTGGGAGACACCGGGAGAACTTGCAAACTCCACATGGAAAGGCTCCCTTGTGAAACAGGGAGCTGCCGTGAGGCAAAAGAGCTAACCATTGCACCACAATTCAGTTGTAATATTCACAAATACATCAACAATGGAGCTCTCCATTTTAAACCTTTGTTCAGAGAGTCCATGATTGAATAAAATCAAAATTGATCATTTTAGAAATGCTGAAATGCTGCTGCTTGCTCAGTGCTAGAATGATAACATACTCCGCATATAAAAAATGCAAGGTGCTGAGTTCAAGTGCATTACCAGAACTTGAGAAAAAAAATAGCAAAAAAATTAACCCCCTGACCTCTACCTGACGGGACCTGCGGTCTGCCCTCAAGCACATGTTCTTCCAGGAGATGGTGACCAGAGTTGGTAAATGTAACTAGATCATATTTTTTTTAGACCCCTGACGCACTCTGGTGACCGCCTGTAGTGTCCAAGTTTCCTTCTGCGTCTGCACCTACTTCACTGCCACCCGGCCTCGGTGTAAATTTAAACAGCGAGATCCTGTTTGGCGATACCGCAGGGAGCTAACAGTCGTCGCGCTGTCAAAGGAAAAAAAAAAACATCTGAGAAATGAGGTCAAGATGTTTCAGTATTTTCGTCCTGCAAACCGGCATTGTTTTTGGCGTCCGTTTGTCACGTGCTCACGTCTCTGTGGGAAAGAATTACAATGCTCAAGCAAGACAAAAGACACCAGGGTGTCTAAAGATAGTCCGGGTCCATGGGTGGGATTTATCCAATCACCTTTCTGATTGGACTGGGCTGTTCTGGAACAAATCATACATGGGGGTTCACAGTAGCCTACTGCGATATCATAGCTCGATGGCGCTTCATCTTGTAGATAGTCGTCTTGTTGACAGAAATGAAAGTGAGATGTGACGGGATGCAGCACGAGAGACAACCAAATTTTGACGGTAATAACGCTGTGATTTTTTTTTCTTGGAGCAATAAGAACCCAGCCATCTGTTCCTCCAAGTATTTACTGAGATAGGCCACCATGACTGTCTCTGGCCTGTGAGTGTGTGTGTGTGTTTGTGTGTACGTGCATGTGTTGAGTCAAGGCCCTTGAGTAGGCTTGATTTAGAGACACAGACACACACACCGAGGCATCCTCATTAAATGTACTTAATGGGATTTTGTTTAGGAAACTGCTTGAAGTTGTATCTTCTATTCATCTCCTTATCCTTATTATCTCTGCTCCTGAATTTAAATAAAAACTCTGCTTGTGTAAAAATAGACATAGCAAGAGAAGTTTCGTTACAAATTAGACATGCAACTATTTAAATTTTATTTTTTTTTGCAAATGCTGCTGAGAGCTCCAAATGAATCCATGCTCATTACATGTAAGTAATCAATGTTCATGTTTATTGACCCCCAGCCCCGAGGAATTAGGGGATCACAAGGGACGCACCATTATTGATTAAAATCAATGCACTCACACTAATTGGATGGAGAGCCAATGGAGGGGCTTTCCTCAAAAGGGGTAGCCAGGTCAACCATGAAAACCAAAAGCACAGATCTCAGAAAAAAACCCAACACAGAGGTCACACGCCTGTGACCTCTGCCCGATCTTCAGATGACCCCTGGTGAGCTGATCCAACACATATTTATTTATTTGTCTTTTGCACATATTATGTAAAGGATGTTGCAGTCCAGTCAAATCAATCAGATATGGTATGTCCGCTCAATACTGAGCGCTGGGAAACAAAAGCCTGGGGCAGCTCGCGATTGCTGTTTCCACTTTGAAAGGAGCGTGTGCGAACAAACCAGCCACTCCGAGGAGAAAAACACTTTCGCCGTACAGCTCAGCTCTTTATTTAACAGTTCCGCACAGCTACGCAGGATAACGCGCCGCCGCCCGTCAGATCCGAGGACGTAAACAATATAGCAACAGCGACATCAGTTCGGCGTTGATTGAAGCATCCTTCGACAAAACAAGCAGATGAAAAGGACAGAGTTTCATGTCGGTGGAAAGGATGGGATCCAGACCGGGCCTGTTAATAAAGTCCATTTCAGCGTTTTTGGCCTTGAGAACCTGGACAGCTTCTATAAACAGTGAGTAAAATAAATACAACTAATCAAAGAGGTCCAGTTCACAATGAGTCTTTGTGGATTTTTTCATTTATTCTCCGGCTTCCATCCACTGACAAACACACGGCAATCTCATTATCTGAAGAGGCCAAACTGTCTACAAGCGAAGATGAGGGATTGTGGGGTTGTATGTCTCCGAATGTGATGAAACCCCGGACCCCGCCTCTCGTCCAGTGCCATCTGGGACTGGCCCTGGACCCCCGCAATCCCCTTCCCTTTCAAGGAGAGATGATGGATGTCCGGTAGCCACCTACAATATCCACGTCCATCCCTGGTGCACTAATTCTCCACTTTCTCAGCATTTTTCAGAAAACTTTTTTTTATTTTTTCATTTTTTGGGGGAGAAAGACAACCATAAATGATCGGATAAGAACATTTTGCTAAATGTTAATTTTTCCCTGGAAAAAAAGGCCAATGAGGAAATACCTAATGTTGTTATAAAGCAGTAACAATACCAGCACTGGCATATGAGCGTGCACATGAGCTTGCAACTTGTCAGCCTGACTGTGACTTATTCTTACACAAACAAGCTTTTTCGAATATTTCTTTTGATTCAGCTTCACCTGTTTAAAATGACCGAAATCCTTTTAAAAATTAATTTCAAATTTTCAGTTGATAATGACACTGTTATTGTCGTATCGCCGGTCAAATGTACAGGGTTTCATCTCATTCGTCTGTCAACCAGCGATGAATACAGTATGTTGAGAAGATTCCTGCCGGCCAAGCGTTACTCTATGCCTCTGAGTCTCACGGCTCTGCGTTTTATTTCCTGTTTGACTCGCATCCCAACCCACAGGCAGTGGTTTTATTTGACTGGTAGAAATTGACAGCTTTAAGCTAAACTGAATCAGAGTTTGAGAAAATTGAGAAAAAGTCGTGTCCGTGTGGAAATGAGACTGCGTGTCGAGGGAAGATCTCGGCCGCGGGATCACAAAGGCCGCAACAAAGAGAGGGAGGGGAGGCAAGGCGGGAGGTGGAGGCTCAACAGTCATTTTTGTTAGAGCAAACACCTGAGGCCATGCTGCTGAGCTGGTGTTGGAGAGGAAGGAACAAGCCAGGATTGATCTAATGAAATATTGAGCATGCAGTTTGTCAAAAAACATCAAACTAGGATCTAAATACATTTTAAAAGCATTATGTATCGAGGTGCATGCAGTGAAATACATTTGTTTCACATCAAATCCCTATGTTTATCTTAGGTAGCATTTATGGGTACAACAGCCCACATCCAAACAATGTCAAGACATCTTTCTGGAAGGTCACCGATTTTGTCTCCTGATTCCTTATCTTTTCAAATTCAGATGTATTTACATAGCAACTTCCGTAGAGAGGAAACTGAAGGCATTTCTAGGCAGGGAGAACCTGGGAGCCTCCTTTTGAAAACACCATCACCTCTGGTTTTTAATGAATTTGAAAGGCAGCTAGTAATAATTGACCAGGTGACCCAAGAGGATGAGGAAGAAGTCAGATGTATAAAGAGGTGGGCGGCGATGCAAAGCTTTCTGTGGAGTAACCAGTGTTTCCCACACCGACGCCGTTTTCTTTTGGCACCACAAAAACAGCATTCAGCTCTGTCACAATGACGGTTTTACTGCGATGCATCAGTAACCTGACCAGCTGTTTGTCGGCTCCTCCCCTCTTTGATCACACCCGTCATGAGTGACAAAAACAAAATAATACTGGACACAGGCAACCGGTGAGCCAGTGCGCTTTATGAATTTTTAAATTAAATATAAGGATGGATTATGTGTTATTATCACTGACCTGAAGGCACAAACCAGGCATCAAAAAATTAATAAAAAAGAAAAGGTTAACATTTTTGAGATTAAAAGTGCCACGGGATTAAACCCTTGCTAGCAATCCATCAGAAGAAGTGTATCAAAGATGCATGGTGCCCCCGGACAGACACCTGCGGGACACCAGACCATGGAGGGGCTGTGTTTGAAATGAGCGGACCCACAGAGACAGGCAGGAGACACTAAATAGATAATCCCGTGTGGAAGAAAAGTGCGATCAGCGAAAGGCAAATGAGGAGCACTCCTCATCACGAGTGGCCACCATAGCATCACGTGACCTGAAAAACATCTGCATCTGTGTGGCTGAAAAGACTTGTTAAGCAGTAGGGGGGGTCAACACAGGTTATGGTTTCAATTATAGTGTCTGGGAGAACTTTGTTTGAAAAGCTGATATGACAAAAAAAGACTAAAAGTTTGAAAAGATGTAGATCATGAAAATCTGGTATTTTATACGGGCTCAGTTTTTCGAGGTTTCTGCCTAAAACTGCAAGGTGCAAGCCCCGCTGGCACAGGTCTGTCTTGATGAGAAAAAAGGGAACGCTGAATCCAAAACAGAGGAATTCATTCATTCATTGATTACAGATGGCACTTTTCCTGCACCCCCGTTAGTGTGTTTGTGTGTGTGTGTGTGTGTGTGTGTGTGTGTGCGTGTGTGTGTGTGTGTGTGTGTGCGTGTGTGTATGGATGAATGCAAGCAAATCTCACTGGTTATCACAATATCTACAAGACAGTGTCAGAAAAACAGAAATCTAGCAGGTGCACTGAGAACCGCTGAGCATCACGTGGATGCCAGAATGAATCGAGTTTTGAAACTGACATGGAACGAACTACGAGATGAAATGACAAGTTCGCTTGCTTGTCGGGGCCGGAAGGCAGCTGACACATCATTAGAACCAGCCCTCTGCAGCTGACAAACCCCAGCACGCCGGACGCAGGGGTTAGGGAGAGGGCAGCAACAGGTACAGAGGCTAGGTATTTATAAATCTGCTTTGTTCACTTGGTACCTGAGAGGAGCTCTATTTTCTTTCTAGCTGCCTTTCATTGGAGTGTGTGTCTGTGTGTGTGTCTGTGTGTGTGTGTATATGTGTGAGTTTGTGTGTTCCCCGAGCCCTCACGGTCTACCTAAAGTCATATCGCAGGTGACCAGAGAGGCCCAAGGCCTGCCTCCAGTCAACTATGGTGACCCGCAAGATAAACGCCACCCGAACGGTTCTTTCCACCTGTGATGTCTTTATAAGTCTCCATATTTTCACCAAAAAACCCTAATACTGATGATATTTGTTCTTTTATCTTGAGCTAACATGTTGAAATTGACGCATGAAATTAATTCATTCACTGGATTCATGTCGTGTTATGTCAAAGGGTGTAATCAGAGTCAAATTTGTTTTATTTGTTTATTATTGTATGTCGGTGTCACAAATGAATATCCTGTGCCTTATAATACTTGCAAGTTGTTTTTCATTTTTTTGTGGGGAAACGCCCTCGGAATTTTTACCCAACGCAGTTCATCCCCATTTGGTAGATTGTTTAATGTGTTGCTTTCTTGGGTCAAACATATCGCTGATGATTTTTGCTGATCCTGCACGTTGTGGACACTCACATTTGCATGAACCAGCAGTCAGCAGATCTCGTCCACTGTTATTCTCTCCTTGTGCCTTATTCACCTGTTTTATTACTGAGTCCTTACGTAAGATCTGGGATTGCATTGCTTCTGATGGCTTTATGTTAGCAACCTTAACCCCTCGCATATCTAGCTTTAAGTTGATATGTAACAAAAATGGCAACTTGTTATTTGGAGGTTTTTCAAAAACTCGTTAGAATCCCATACGCTGAGATTATTTGTTTTTAATCTCTCATGCCAGGTCGGGTCTACAGTCCTGGATTAAATAAGGGCTGCTCTACTGCTGTTGTCCCACTTCTATCTCACCCTGTTTAAATTAAACTCACTCTGAAAATCAGCTCCCATTTTTTCAATCTGCGTTTTTGGCAAGTTTATGTTTATGCTGCATTAGCTTAGCTTCAAATGATTAATCCCAAGCACCTTTTGCATTATGTCCAGTTTGCTCGTCAGCCTAGATTACGGGCCCACACTTGCCTGCGGAGTCGTGACTGAAATCGGGAACTTGGACTGTTCTCACCGGGTACCGGAGCTGGCTCTAAGCCTCGAGAATGCAAAAGATGTTACGACTTTAGTCCCAGAACAGAAAGTAGAGCAAGTTTTTATAGTGCTTTTTTTCATTTGAGTTGAAAATTTCACCACCTAACCCAGAGGATGAGGGCAAGTGCACTTTGATTACCATTAGCCTTGCATCTACCATTGCACTATTACTCTGTGTTTGACAGAAATGCGACCTGCATGAGCACACGCAAATCTTAAATGCCCTTCATTGTAGATTCCGGCCAGAAAAAAGAAAGCCTGAGAGTGAGAAGCACATGCTGAATTTAGAAGAACCGGGTTGAGAGGAATTGTCCGCATGGTCTATAAGAAAGATTTCAGTTGCAATGTCAGATCAAGAGCTGGGCACGTCCATCTACCGATAGTGTGAGGGCTCAGCATGTCGACATGGGTAACTTTAGCCAGATCCTGAACGAAATTGAGGACTTTGGTTTGTTTCGGGCGAGGCTACTTCTTCTGTTATGCATTCCCGGCATATTTGCAGCTTTTGATGTTATCAGCCAGGTGTCCTTTAGCACGAGCTTCCGACACCATAGCAACACTGACTGGGCCGTGACCCTGACTCGAAATAGAGAAATATCACCATCCGCGTGAAACAAGGATGGGAAGTTTGAAAATTTTGAATTGTTCACGCCTGCAGATTTGGATTTGGAAAGCATCAAACAATATGGGATTAACAGCACGGTGGACCGGGTGGGAATATGACGTACTCAAAGGTGCTTCTAGCGTTTTGTCAGAAGTGGGCAAATTTCTTTTTTTTTCTTTTTATTTAGCCTTTATTTAACCAGGTTCATCCCATTGAGATCAAAGATTTCTTTTACAAGGGAAACCTTTGCCAAAAGGGCAGCAGTGTATTTATATTGAGAACAAACAACCCTTGCTCACAGACAAGGTAGATTGCAATGATTTCACCAGAACATTAAACGCATTTAATGTAACAAGGCCTTGAAGTTGAAGTTCAGATTGCAATTTACTCCAACCATTTCGTCGCAAACTCAAATGCTCTTATGCCCAGTTTGGTTGATACTTTTGGGACGACAACTCGCAGAGCATCCATAAATCAGGGACGGTGGCTTGCAAAACAAGACAAATGGGAAAAGAAATGAAACCCACAACTGTTTTATAGATCCACACAGTGCACCTTGATGTGGCATGGCTCATGAAGGAAGGTTGCCAGGCCCAGATGGGGTGTATAAAACACAGTACGATGATTTGTAATACAGCGAAATGCTACATTGCATTGTTTCCATGTATGAAACTAATACATGAGCTAACTTTGCTCTTATTGGATCCCAATCTCTTATTGCTATGTCGGGAGTATTTCTATGTTTAAGATCTTGTATACAAAGTGCTATGTGCTGTATGGCAAAATATTAACAATATCTCATTTTGAATTGTTCATAAACAGAGGAACTACCATAAATAAAAGGTGCGGCCTTTTCTTTTTAAGTTCGCTTGCAATTCAATAGTGATATAATATCAACGGGATGCAATTGATAATACAGTTTATGGATGATCTTTAACGTGGTGCGCTAATTGCATTTTGTAAATGTTGATTGGGAGATGCCTAATCAACATTCGGCTCTCCTCCCTGTGCCGTAGTTTGATCTGGTGTGTGATAGGATGCATCATGGTCCATCTACATGGCAGGCTTTCTGAAATGATTTCAGACAGGGAAGGAGCTCAACATCATCACCTCTGTGAGTACAACTCCTAGGACTGCTGGCACCCAAAGAAAGAAAGGCCATTTGAAGCCTCTGACTCTCATGATGTCCTGCTCGCTTCGCTGGTTTTGGTCGACGCTTTGCCATCCTCCTGTCGCTCCTCCTCTTTTTGCTGTTTGGCAAGGATACTGCATTCTCCCCAAAACATCTACGTCTTCATGGTGCTCAAAATTTTCTGCGGCAGCTCGGGAGGTGTCATCATGATGAGCACCTCCGTAATGGGTAGCCGCACTGCTTCCCCACCCGTGACCGGAGACACTGCGTTTGTGTGAAACGGTGGAGGTAGAACAGCGGGCAGTTAATTATCAGCAGCTAATTTGAGAAAGGCACTTAAGCAAACCCCCCTGGCTTCACCGTTGTGTTGCGAGGAAAGGCTCAATGCATGAATAAGCAAGTGTGACGGGACGAAAATAGAATACGCGATCTGCTGGTTTGAAGGGGTCAAGTGGACCGATCCCTCCGGATCTGCTATTTTCACAATGATGGTTGGAAACCTCTGCTGGCGAACAGCCTGATGCTACTGCTTCCGTCACCAGGTCCTGTGCTCAGATTTTGCCCTGAATACTGGTACTCTAGAATTCTTCTGGATGTTTTATATTCTGATTGGGTTTCCCTGAATGTTGGCTCGCTGGCTTATTACCCAGGGCAGAGGGGAGGAGGCGTAAATGGAGCTAGAGAGGGCAGCTAAAGTGAATAGGAAGAGAATTCTGGAAGACCTGCATGACAAGGTTCGAGACAATTAATCACAATGGAGCTATTTATTTGTATTTCAAAAGTCAGGAGTCGATCCTGGCGTGTTATTCTAACTTTAATTTTAAGTTTGATCAGCTGAAGATGGAGGTGAAGTGCGACAAAGGAAGCATCTCCCGGAAATTGTATTTGACGAAGCGTCCTGTCATCATGGGATTTAACTTGTGTGGAATTGCCCATCAAATGCATCAATAGCTGAGAGCATGATCGATCAGATTATATAGTCATTGTAAAAATGGCATGGCAGCACGATGATCAGCCCTTCCGCCTCACAGCAAGACGGTTACTGGTTCTATTCCCACAGCGGGCCTCCCGTGCGGAGTTGTTTGAATGTTCTCTGGTTTTCTCCCACAAAAACATACAGCAGGTTCATTGGACACACTGAATCTCCCAGACTTGGGAATGAGTGAGTGAATATACCAATCCAAGAGGAACCCCACCTCTCATGACAGCTGAGAAATACACCAGCACCCCGCGTAGGATAAGCAGGAAGATAATGAATGAATTCATGGATGAATGTAAAGATGCAGCACTTGAACAATAAAACATCGTTTTGCCGATTCCGGGTTTTCAACCTGTCCCACTGTACTACGGCCTGAGCCTGAATGACGGCAGCTTTGGCCTGAACGTTTACCTCGCACTGTCCGTCTTCGGAGCTGTGGATATTCCCACACAGCTGAGCAGTTTGGCTGTGAGTCAGCACTTTGGACGGTGAGCAAGTCCGTCCGGCCCCCCGCTCCTCGGGAAGGCTGCCTGCCTTGCGGTCTTTGCTATCCCAAAAGATGTAATTGCCGTATGTATTTTATTGACACAATTAATTAATTTGTATTTTTTCTGGAGGTGTTCTTGTATAAATGTGGATATTCAACGTATCATTTAGATATTCAGTGCCGGAAACAATTAATGCTGTCCTGGGGAAACACTGCATTATGTGGTCTTTCAACACAGCATACCGTGGAATTATACCTCACTGTTTTCATGTACCGTTGCCTTTTTATTGCTATGAATAACTTTAATTGGCTTCAAACGATCATCAGAGCGTCCCCCTTCGAGCTAACTCTTCATGTTTGCAGGTCAAGCGGTCCAAGTTTAAACTCCATGTGTGCCTGGATGGAGGGGCCATCCTGACTCCACCAATCAGGCTCCTGTGGGCTAACCATGACAGTGCTGATATATGGCCAAGTTCCCCTCCCTTCTCTCTCCCTTATACTGCCCAAGGCTCTCAACGGTGAACTCTGGTTAGAATGGGTAATTATTCAAGTAGAAGCACATTGGTACAAGTGGAATAGATCTACAAACCTGTTTTTCAAACCTACTTTTGGAATATAGATACAAATACAAGTAGAAATAAGGCTTCCTGCACACCCAGAGCACAGAGGCTGCTTTAGCTGAACAAGAGGACAGCTCAGCTCGGCATACAGCACATCCACCCCCTCGTGATGAGTACATCTCTTTTGCCCTTGAAAACAGATTCTGAACTAATTCCGCTTTGAAGAGTCACCGATCTTTGTTACAAAGCACATGTTTTCGCTCAACCTGAACAGAATCTCCGAGCGCTTCCCCCTCCCCCGGCGAACATCATGGCAGCGTACGCGAGTTCAGACTGGCTATGAGTTATTCATCTTTAAAGCGTATTTATAGACTTCTTCTCATTTATTGCACAGCATTATGTGAACATAAACACTGTATTCTTCACGATGGAATCAGCCATTGAAATAATGGCATGTACCCAAGATGAAATACCCATTCAGCAAATGTATTCAGAAATGAGTTGGGGGGGGGGGGGGGGGGGGGGCAAAAGGGGGGGGGGGGTTTGAAATTCCGGGAAGCTTTTGATGAAAAAGGCCCCCAAAAAAAAAAAAATCTACCATGGCTTTTCCCTCCCGCAAATCTGGAGA
>CAAKHD010013629.1:0-19752 GCA_901007705.1 Fistularia tabacaria | reverse complement strand
AAACCCTTTTTTTTTCACGAGGGACACAGCCATTAAAAAAAGGGTTTGACCCCAAAAAAAAACCCCCCTTGAAAAAATTTTTTAAAAAGGGGGGGGGGGGGGGGGGGGAGCTGGCGCAAAGAGGCGAGCGTGACTTGAAATTCACGGAAGCTTTTGATGAAAGATGCCGCCAAAATAAATAAAATCTCACATGGCATTCGCTTCCTGCAAATCTGGAAGAATGGTGAACTCACACGTAGGGAAGTATAGTCCTTCATATTGCATTGAGTGATGGGGTGGCATTACGCCCCAAAATAGTCATAAATTGTCAATATGCTGCCGTCTCTCATTAGTTTGTGCCATGAATAATGAATTACCTTGCAGCCCCCCCGCCCTTATTACATCTCACCCTCGCAGGCGGGCTCTGGAGAAGGACACCCAAGGTTGGACAATGTGATAGTGTGTGTTCGAAAAAGCTTCAAACAGACAGCGGGGAGTCAAAGGGCACCGAACATCCTGGTCTGATTCCAGGAGGGAACAACAGATGGACGGAGGAAGATGGAGAGAGACCGACAGAGCGAGGAGGGGGACTCCATTATTGTGAGCGAATGAAATATTAGTGATGCGTACGAGCAGACCATTGGGCTAAGTGGAGGAAAATGCTGATATCCGAGAAACAACATCAGACATGTAACACATATTGCATTAATGACATTTAGCTGCTGGCGTTATTCATTCATTCATTATCTATACCGCTTATGCTGCACTAAGGGATGCAGGGGGGCTGGAGCCTATCCCTGCTGTCAATTGGGGAGAGTCAGGGTTCACCTTGGACTGGCTGCCAGTTGATGACAGGGTCACATATAGGGACATGCAACCATTCACTCTCTCTGTCCTGGAGGAAACCCACGCAGACAGGGGGAGAACATGCAAACCATGGAATCGAATTGGAGACCTTCTTGCTGTGAGGTAGAGGCGCAATCCACTGCGCCACCCTGCCACCCCTGCCGGCGTTGTTTTTACCCTTCCGTTTTTGGTTATTTTTTTTGTGTGCATCAGAGGGAATTGACAGCCCATAAACAAACCCCGACCTGCTCTGCCGGCCACTCTTCTCACAAGACCTGACAGTCAATGTCTCTGTAGGTTTTAACCTCACAAAAATAGTCCACTTTCTCTTCAGTTCTGTGGGATACAAATGTGCGTGAAAAGCTTTGCTATGAAACTGTGCCCTCTATTTTTAAACAGAAAATAAAATTGATTTCAAAATGTATCCTATTAATGACGGGGAAATAATTCTGTAGTCAATATCATAAGATGTTTCATTACTGAGGCTCCTTTTATTTTTCTTTTTTTTTTTCTCGTTAACGTCTTTGTTATAGCATGCATTTCTAGTGGCTGCAGGGGCTTGAATGATCCAGCTGAACCGATGCAAACCACACCTGCAGGGTGTGAAGTCCTGCTTAACCCAATATTAAGAGTTAGCAGGGGCAGCAATCTGGTGCCGTGTTTAATGCTTCCTCCTCGCAGCAAGAAGGTCTCTGGTTCTGTTCCGACAGGGGGCCTTTCTGTGAGTTGTTTGCATGTTCTCCCTGTGCCTGCGTGGGTTTCCTCCGGGTTCCTCCCACAGTTGGAAAACATGCAGGAGGTTCATTAGAGACCCTAAATCGTCCAGCCAAATGAATCAGAAAGTGAATTGTTGGATGTTTCTTTATGTGGTGCTGGGTTTGACTGCTGACCTGTCCAGGGTGAACCCGCCTCTCGTCCACTGACAGCTAGGATAGGCTCCAGCAGCCCCACAACACTGAGGGAAGGAAAGGCGGTATAGACAATGTCTGAATGAATAAGTCATCAGATTCAAAATAAGCACCACAGGAAAATCGCCTTGAAAAAAGATCCTTGCAAGCACAATTTAACCAAAAATTTCACAACATTCAGCTTCTAATTTTTTTTAATCAACAAACATAAAATCAAATACAGTCTTACATCAGTGGAAGCATTTTAATAGCCGACCAAAGTTTGATTCCCATTCACTGGCGGCACAACACCGTTTGTAAGCGACCCGGGTGCAAATGTTCGTTAATGTCTAATTGCCGAAATTCTACTGCATAAAAGTCTTTGCAGACACAGCTGTTAAAACCGCATTCAGGTCGACACCAACAATGGGTTCCTCGGCTGTCACCCCGTGTTCTAGGTAACCTAGAAATCAGCACCTGGCTTTTTTATCACTGTCTCCTATAAATATCGCAAAACCCATCTTGGGCTTCCTGTCTTGATGTTCTGCACAGGTTTTACTAGCTTGGCTCAGCAAGTAATACCAAGACCCCCCCAGCCCCCCCACCTCCACCCCCAACAACCTCACTAAAGATCTTTATCTATTGATCTTGGGGTGAAAAAGTGCTTTTCCTGTCGGTGGGAGTCTCAGTAACCTGATCCGCAGCCTCTTGTCGCCACGATATGGAAACGCAGCGAGTGACATCATCCATGCGGGACTCATCCTCCAAGAAGAGTTGGACAGATATTGTTCAAACAATATCTGTGATGTGAAATTTCTAAATATTTTTAAATATTTTAACTCTTGAACCCGGGGCTGGGAAACAGTCTCACCGGATCAGAAAGGGGTTCCTTTTTTTCTGGATGGATGGATGGATGGATGGATGGAAATATTATCGAGCTGCATGTTTTAATTTGGCAGCCTTTACACTCACAATCACCCCCCCTCCACCATCTGCTGCCGCCCCTCTCCTTCTCTCTTCTTCACTCCGTTTCTTCCTTCATCCCTTTATCCCTCCACTCATCGGGTGTTTATTCTCACTGTCACACAGACGCTCTGTTTTTATTTCCAACCTTTTGTCTTCCTGCTCATTTATCCCGCGTGGAGACGGAACGAAGATCCGTGCCAGTTCAGCGGACGCTGGGAGAATCAACAAAGATAATGACAAAACAGTGTGTGTGTGTGTGTGTGTGTGTGTGTGTGTGTGTGTGTGTGTGTGTGTGTGTGTGTCAATAGAAGTGAAAGGGAATATACAAAATACATCAATTATGGAGCCAAAGTGAGGTTGATTATACAAGAGTATCCATTTGGATTCAAGGTTGAGCTGAATTGGATTGTAAAAATTGTGAAGTGAAAAAAGTGAAGGTCGCTTACTATAGATATTTCCTTTAATATTCCAAAACTGTGCGCTTGTACGGACAAACATTGGATCCGATGGTTACTTTTTGAGTGACTGACCAGCGGTGCGCTTCCTTTCCCTTCCTTTGTCCAAATAAAACACGGTTTTCACACCATGACCCTAAATTCTCTATCAAACCTACCACAAAACCACTCATAATAGCTCAACTTAAATTCATGTACAATATTATTCAGTGACAGAACGACCTGCCCCTGGAATGATTGTCCTTTTCTAGTTTTAATGTAAAACAATTAAAAATATGTCGGAAATGTGTGTTCTTTGAACAAACACCTTCCACTTCGGCAGGAGCGTCGCGAGATCCAATGTCACCAGTTTGATTTTGACTTTTTCTTACTCTAGTTGGAGGGTGGTGTTTAGAATACATTGTAAAACCTGAAAGGGAAACGGTGGGAAGATAGAAACACCTTCCACAATGACTTGTCTTATGACAAAGGGAGGCGAATAATGTCAGGTTGAAAGGCTCTTTCTTGTTCTGTCTAGACCCCTCTATCTCCTTCAAGGTGTGTTTTGTCAAAATAAAAATGAAAGGGGTATGTTTAAGGACACAGACCCCTAACTGATCCCGATGTGCGGATCGGGATGTTCCTTGGCCGCCTCCAGCATTGAGAGTGTGTGTGTGAAAAGATGAACGACGGTCTGTGTGAAGCACTCCGAGCACTGCTGTGGTAGAGAGGCGCTCTATGAAATCCATTTACAGCAGCATTTGAAGGCTTTGGGTGTCTTCGCCTTCAGTGCGACTTCTCCCCTGATGGGTTTGGGACCAAAGACAAGCTCTGATCTGTTCACATCCAGCGTTTCGCTCGTGGTTTCCCGTGGGTTCTCTGTCCGTGGTACTGATCCGCTTCCTCTCCCAGGCTTTGGACTCAGCGGTCTACATGCAATGTGATTAGATATTACATTCTCCGTGAATAAATAGGACATTATCGCATTAGCATTTTTATTTTATTTTATTTTATTGTGGGGCTTTTTCTGTGACATCCTGCGATCACAGTGGATAAGGATGTGTTCGAGGATGTGTTCGAGTGCAGGGGATCAACTATTGATATTGTGATACTTCATTAAAAAAAAAAAAAAAAAAGGCAGTACATATAATAATATCTGTTCTGCATCCGTGAAAACGTGAAGTGTTTCTGACATTTTTTTGGAATCAAAGAAGCCCAGTCAACAATCTGGTTACATTTTTAATCTTAAGTATTAAATCTGCTAATGACTAATTTATCCATCCCAATTATCCTTATAATAAAGCTGATTATGACTTTAAAAGATTTGTAGCATAATACCAGCTGCTTTTTGCTAAACATCACATCCAGGCTATGGCTTGTTTACATTCTAAAAAAGGGTCAATAAATGATAATTATGTGTAAATATTTTTTCATGACCACATATTGAATTGAGGTGTAAACCGGGGCCCCCGACAGTGGCGGGACCGGCATGTGAAAGCGTGTAGCGACCCCTAGTGGTAACACTGTTAAAAGACTGTTTACCTGCAGGCAGACGTTGATTGGGAGATAACTCAGGCTATGAAGGTCATTCCTGGGATGGGGATGGGGCTCATAATTCTGCAACTTCCTGCAATGAAACAGAATAATAGGGCATATTTTAAAATGTTATCATTAATCGAATATTTAGTGGATTTTGTGTCCCTCCTTGTTATGGGCTGTAAATTTATGGCGCGGCCAAAAAAGGTAATTGAAAGGCCATCAAATTGCACATCGATAAAATGACAATCCTCCAGAAGGATGGATTTGTTGTCAGGACTGTTGCTAAAATGTTTGTTGAAACTGTATACATAAATGTTCTCCGCCCTCAAAAATACCACTTTTTAAAAATGATTTTCCTCGGACTCTCCAATCCAGCCCAATCTGTCGAAGACATATAACATATATTCCACAGAGCCACTCCGTAATGTGACCTCTTGTCTCTGTAAATCACCTGCATTCAAATATGGATTATCCACCTTGGGAACCGGGGCATCACAACAACAGAAGCGCTTCTCTATTTGTTCAGGGAGGGTTTCTGCTCACACAGGCCGCCGAGCATCAACCAGGCCTCAGGTAAAAAGCGCAGATATTTGTAATTGTTCCGGGAAAAATGGGAGCTGAATTATTGAAGGCTTGTTTTTCATCAAGGTGAAATTCTGAAGCAGCGCACACAGAGGCACGTGTACACACACACACATAAAAAAAAAAAACAGACGCTGCAAGCGCACGGCCTGGCAAATTACTTTTGTGTGAAAACCAGGTAGGAACCCTGCAGCAAAGAATGGAAGGCTATACCACAATGGGTGTGTGTGCGTGTATGTGTGCTCTCAGGTGTGTGTGTGTCTCGACCCCAGCTGCATCCTGCAGCATCTGCCAGCTGTTGGATGATGCAGCGGTGATTAGCAGAGCCAGGAGCCAGGGTTTCTCCCCAGCTTTTATTAATGGTATTAACAGAGTGGTTGTCTGGAGATACTGGAAGTGACTGTGTGACATGAATGATGGGATGAAAAAACCTCGGCTTTGTTAATTAATTATTAAAACTCTCTCGCCTGCTCATTATCAAATGTGAATAGTCCTAATGCCTCATAATTAGAAATGTCCATGGCCAATTTAACTGTCCAGATCAAACATGCATGTATTGACTTTTTCTCCAGATTAGTCAAGCTACGGCAAACCATAATTATATTCCTTGACTAATTTAGAACACAGTATATTAATGGTTTTGTTTATTTAGCTTACTCCATAATCACTTCTCCTGCCAGCACAACTACTTAGCGAAACAGGCAAAACAAAAAGAGGAGAACATATGTGGTCACAGTCGGAGGTGATTTTGGAGGCGGCGGAGCCACTGGCCGCGCGCCACACCGGTCATCTGGTTAACCCGTGCACAGTCACCCTACTGTGCACCACAAT
The DNA here is from genome assembly GCA_901007705.1 of Fistularia tabacaria. NCBI lineage: Eukaryota > Metazoa > Chordata > Actinopteri > Syngnathiformes > Fistulariidae > Fistularia > Fistularia tabacaria. The sequence continues at coordinate 13,688 of CAAKHD010013629.1, read as the reverse complement.
TTTTCCCCAATAAAGACACTGTTTGGCCGTTGCCATGGCTACCGTTTGTGGTTTTAGCATTTTACAACAACACGCACGCGCTGCTGCTGCGGCTCGACGTCGACAGGGAAACAAAGGGCGCGAGTGCAGGAGCTGTAAACACTTGAACCAACAAGAAGCGAAACTGGCGGAGCAATGAGTCATGCTAACTTCTGCACTTAGCAGCTACCTCTATGGCTTAAAAATAAGTGAATTGAAGAAGAAATCAGATTCTATTTTGAAGGTTTTTGGGTTAAGGTCAGTCATTTTGTCCCTCCGTTTCTTCCGTTTCCTGCCAGCTGGAACACAGGAAGTGCAAAGGGTCTGCCTTGCTGTTGTTGGTGCGTTTCATTTTTTTGACTCTCGCACGCATCTCATCAGCGGAGAGGAAGCGTGCTTCACCTCCCCTCCATCACCTCCTCTTGGCAGCTGACCCTGCCCCTTTCAGCCCAGCTATATATCTCCTCAACCTGAACATAACAAGACACCCTGCCCTGACGTCTGAGCTGAGAAAACCGTATCACACCCACATATACGACCAATTGTTTTATCTTTCCTCGTTTTCTTTGTCTTTTTACTTACTTTTACCTTACCAAACAAAGGATTTTTACTATATTATTCTTTTGTAGTTTTTGGTGCAATAAAGCCTTAAAGTGCTTGGCCCAGCAGCGTGTTGGTTAGCACCTCTGGGTCATGATGTTCGTTGTACTGCTTGTGTGCACCTGTCTCCCTCCTCATTCCCTTGATTTTTTCCACCTGTTCCCCGGTCAAGTGTGCGTTGCAAAGCCCTTGGTGGGGCCACTTAGTGTTATTCCTGATGATGTTCCTGTTTATATTGAGTTGCTGCTCACGTCGTGTTCCTGTCGACGCCAGGCCTGTAGATCGTGACGTTTGTGGTTTCTGACTTTTCCACCTCGGAGACACTGTGCTTTATTCTTCACTAAACCCTGTTCAGTTCCACACCGGCTCCTTGTGGTACGATTGGGTTCTGTCCTCCCTGTCAAGTCGCCCTTTTGGCTAAAGGTCCTGACAAGGAGGTCCCTGGTTGGATTCAGAAAGGCGGCCTTTCTGCATGGAGTTTGCATGTTCTCCCACGTGTCCGTACGCGTTTCCTCTGGGTTCTCCGGTTCCCTTCCACGGTCCAAAAACATGCACGAGGTTCATCTCTGGTCTCTGGTTCAATTCCGACAGTTTGCATGTTCTCTGTTCCGCGTGGGTTTTCCCCAGGAGAGAGAGTGAATGGTTGTGACTCTCTATGACGTGTGAATGAGTTAGCGGTATAGAAAATGAAGTCTTAAAGACATTATTACACGGCTGAACTCGTTTTGGATTTATTTTCTTTGCTTGGAAAAACGAGTCCGAACATTTCAGTTACATGTAGATCAAAAGGTTTTTTAAAAATGGCCCTCTGCATGCAAAGTTTTTTTTTTTTTAATGCAACAAGCACTGGTTTGCTTGGCTTATTCGTAGGCGCGGTTGACCGTGGATCTGAGAGTGGAACATGTGCCGGGTCTTTCCATTGCCAAAGAGAAGGCAAAAATAAACAAAGGAAGAGCAAACAGGGAAAGGCAGTGGGACGTCAATCGTTGCTTGAGGCTGCTCTCTGCTTCCTCTGCACGTGGAGCTTAGATGGAAACGTGATCGTATTGTCTGTTTAATTTGAAGTCGTATAGTGGAGAATCTGACAGTAGGTGGCGCCAGCAGGCATCAGCTGCAGGTACGTTTGTCCGAATTCGAACTTCAACTGGGTCAAAATTTTGATCCCTTCATGTTTTTGTGCCATGTCAAATAAAAAAACCTGGTCATTCACGATCACACCAGTCAAGATATAACATTTGATCTCTGTCTTTTCTTGGATCCAGGAGGCTCCACTAGTGACACAGGAGCCCGGCAGCTTTTATTTTGATTTTATAATGAAGACTACTGAAGTTCAGTGCCTTTGTCCCTGGGCAGAAAACAGAAAGAACTTGGTTTGAACGCAGCAGCCTCATGTCTTGAACAAATGTCTTTTCTCAAAGGATTATTCCAGATTCAAAAATGAACATACCAACAATGCTGTCCCAGGAAGTCTTAAAGAGCTTAAAGTGGACTGAAACAACAGTGAGTGGATCATAAAGACTGAGTAAAGAAAAGGTTCTGCAGAATAAAAAAAAAAATCTTTATGAAATGAATTAAGGGAGGCAGAGATTTAATCTTACATGACATCATATTGCGATCGATCTTCAATCAGAGGCATTAATTCTACTTGGGCATTCCTTTTTTTTTTAATTTAACTGCTCCCTTAAATCTGATTTATTCCACAAGAAAATATGTGACGAGGAAACAGCCATTGCAATGAGATGGTTGGCCTCGTGTACTTCCTATCCACACACGGCTCAGGTAAACAAGTCATTACATGGATTTAATCCCCTCAAAAACATCGCGAGGTGAGAATCTTGACGAAATGATCAATATCTCTGAATTTGCATTGCACAGTGGAGCAGAGCGATGTCCTCGGCTCTCACATCTTCTATTCACCTTTGCCACAGAACTGACTTACATGAGTCTCTGGCTATGACACATGCACAACACAGTGTAAAACTCCATTCTATGCTGATGATATACTGATTTATAGTCCAAAAAACCCGGAGGGAGCATTCCAATTTTTAGGAAAAATAATGTTTGTAGTCTTTCTAGATGTAGGGAGTTATTTCCTGGCATATTGCAGGACCAAAATACTAGAGGATATGAACCATTGTGGGAAAAAGGTGAGCAGAAAAATTGCCACTTCGCAAAATACTGAAGGACCATCCTTACCGGCAAAAGGAACGCATTGAAATTGGGCCACCGCTCTAAACTGCAAACAAAGGCCCCTTTCTTCAAGACTAAAGTCTATCTTCATCCAGGGTTGTTCAGAATTACAAAAAGCCCCACAATAAAAGTGATTCACGCACAAAAACTCACGACAGAGAGCCTCACCTAACATCGCTCCTTATTATTGGACTGTAAATGTCCACGGACGGATGTTTTACTTCCACACTCATACCGCCGCTCATAAAATCGCTACTCTCTCGTAGGAAAAGACCCGTATAAACCAGGGGCTTTTTCACTTTTCACCTCCCAGACCTCATCAAAATACTGGGCTAATGAAGTAAGATATGCATCATCTCACATTTGGGAGCAATTAAAAAAACACTGCCTGTCTCAGCTCTCCCCATCCCTTCATACCAATCATGGAAAACCCTCCGTCCGCGCCTCACACTCCAGATGTTGCCATTAAAATGTGAGAAAATCCTAGAATTTTTTTTCATCTTCAGGGAAGCTCTGATTGTGCCCAGAGGGTTACGCCGCGTCAGGAGACTCTTCATCTACCGTCCACTTCCTGTCCGGTATCTCCACTTTACAATCCTTTTGGGGCAAGAAGATGGGAGGGGATGCAAACACCCAGATTCCAGAGATGAATTGGATTTCTAACAATGTCCGATGTAATGCAACTTGATACAGTATGTAGATTCCTCCGATTATTTAAAGGTCTCTTCCTGCTTATAGTCAGTCGAATGAAGACAGTCTTCTTTGTTGTTATGTGGACTAACATTCAGATGTTCCAGACTGATGTTATTTAAGAAATAATGCGATGCATAGCGCATCTCGGTCCTCCAGGCTGGCAGCGGTGGTCAGCACCATCCACCCGACGTCTCCTGCCCCACGTGATTGCAACTCACATCCAACTCACACTCCTGCCCATCAGCTTCCAGAAAGATATATATATATATATATATATATATATATTCCAACAAGTAAGACATTCAAGTGTTCGCTTTTCCAGGAGTGACCATCCACCTTCCTTTTCCACCAGCAGGAGAAAGACAACAAGAAAGTCAACAAAAGTCAAGGCCCGGAACCATGAGGGTTCTGAAAACGTATCCTGGGCTCTTTTGTCAAGCCTCGGCCTGCAGGTGACGGCAGTGTGGGTGCGTGCCAAAACACCTCCCGCTGAGCCACGTCTGCCCGAGGGGGAACACGTCGACGCCCAGCACCTCGGACCCGAGCCCTGACTCTGCAACTGGAACGTCATCGCTTCCTTTTTCCGCCAGGGAGGACGGTCAGACCCTGAGTCACCAGGATGAGGATTACCGGTCTGGAGCCCAGAGGAAACGTCAGAGAGAAGACAGGAGAGAGAGCTGGAGGGAGAAGGCGGACAAAGAGGGCGGCAAGACTAAGACAGCAGGACCAGGTGGGTTTTCAAATATCTCTCGAATATTTTCGGTTTTAATGAGAAAGCAAACCAAACGCCGGCATTCCTTATTTGGCCACTAATGGAATGTTACCTGTCTGGAGATGTGGGAATGTGCTTCAATGTCAGGGGCACTCAATTTCTTTTCATAAAAATGCCCAGAATTTGTTGCTTTCAAGCTCAGTAATCAGCATGTTCAGGGTTCCATGCAAAGGCTCAGCCCTCAAAAACCTTTACACAACAACAAGTGCAGAAATGTCCTGTGATTACACTTTCCATTGATGTCTTGCTTTAATTGGCTCAGTTTATTTTATTATTTATTTTCTTTGATTTACGCCGATACTAAAACTGACAGAGAATCGGACAGGGCTTTCTGGTCTGCCATGTCTCTCCCGTGGTCTTTTACTGCTTTCCCATGACGTGCCGAGTCTCCCCTCTCAGTATGTATGACAGCAGAGTGCGAATATCATGTTTAGGCAGGATTTGGGCTGTGTGTGTGTTGCTGTGCAGTGAGGTCACGCAGGCATGCACGGGCACAAGCGTGCGAGGAGCAGCCCGTTAGGTCAGCCCGGAAACCGTGGGGAACGCAGCTACGCAGCAGGCCGCCACTCCTGTCACATTAGAGAGCTCCATCTGTCTTTCCTCTGCAAAAAGCTACCATCACCTCCTCTGGATCCAAAGAGCACCTTCGTTCTCCTCTGGCGCAAAAAGAAGTCCTCACTTGGACTCAATTGTTGCTTTGCTGGCTGAAAGCGGGATAATTCAAAAGCTTAGCCTGGTTTGTTCGTTTACCTCAGTTGGAGAAAAGCAACGGTTTCTGCTAATCCACTCATTACAAGCGCGTGAAGAAGGAGGGGACTCCATGATCGGCCAGACATAAGGGCTGGATTTAATGAGTCGAAGCGTTGAGTGAAAACCACCCAGATGCTGTGCACTCTTCCGATGCATCGTGTCGTGTCGCCCTGCGTTATTACTCAGGGATAAAAACGATACCATCGTCCCGTTGTTTACAGATCAATCACCGGGGGCGGCGGAGAGAGGACGTGGTTCTGTTGTGCCACTTTCTGTCGAGATTAAAACTCTCATCACTGAGGAAGTGACTTATTAGGGGCTGCTAAGCATCAATGAAGTCGCTCTAATTACTTTCTTCTCACCACTAAATCTTTCTGCGGGGATGACACCATAGATATCTCTATAGATCTGTGTTAATGAAGCTCTTTATATCTTTACATTTATATATATAAATATTATTTTCGTTTGAGATGGGAGACTCTACTTGTATTCAAGATCATTTTGATTTTGATTATAACCTTCAAGCAGCGGTATAACTACTTCAAAATTAGACAGATATTATTAATAATAATCTTCAATATACATGCAGTTCTGGACAAGATAATCAGGTGAAATGCTCAGCTGTAAATCAAAACATTTGCTTCGACTCACAAGTGCGTATAATGTTTAGTGCCGCTCCATCCACGTGAAGCTAATTAAGAATAAGGTAGTGGTAGTTGTCAGTACTTTAAATGTCATTAAGTACTTCAATCTGCAAGTACATCTGCTGAGAAAACCTTTGAAAAGCTAATGTTTTTTTCTGATATGGGATGGGAAGCCTGTTTCCAGGTGTGGCTTCGACCGGCAGATCTAAGGGAGGTTAATGGCTAACCGGACCAGTAATAACATGCTAGTGTGTGTAATATCGCTGTTAAAACACTTTGAGTGTGGTGTTGCCAGGCAGAATCGGCACGGCTCACACGAACAGTTTAAATATGTGACGGAAAAATTCATTTTGGATAAAAATATTAAAGTGTGTGATGCACGGTGCTATTGCCTGACGCTCAGTGTGACGTGGGATTTGTTTACCAAGCGTGATTTCTGCATCTCCAGCCTGGTCACGTGATCTGGCTCTTTTCTGTCCTGATGATTTTAATCGGAGCTTCTTTGTCCGTGTGATCATTATATTTTCAACCGCTATCCAGCAGCAGCAGCCGCTCAGGAGGCCAATGTAATGCTATTCTATCAGGGGGCTTGTTAACGCTCCCGCCACGAGGGAGCCCTTTGATCTGGCTCCGGTGGTCCTACGTAGCGTGGCGTTGCTTGGGGGGGCCGTTCCAGACCCATCATGCAACTGGGAGCTGCTCTGACTGATCTTTAAACTTCCACCGGGGTTGTAATTACCCTGTTTGCTCTCTCTGGCTCTGTATCGAAAACTCCTCGGCTTTACACGGCACGTGGCGCCCCGGTGCGCGGCACAGCGAGGAGTCTGACACAGGATCCGGGTCCATTGCAGGTGTTAACGCGTGATTTATGACTCCTCGGGGGACTTGGGGGGCAAAATTCATGTTCGACAACATTGGAAGCACAGCGGGGTTTGTTATCTGTCTGTACTACGTGAAGCGGGACTGCATCAACATTCCACCGACCGCAGAGGCCCCTGCAGAGGTCACTCTGGGGGAATACGGGTGTGCTTTTAGTCTGCGGTGGTACACACTGCACCTGGTACAGATCAAAAACATAGAACAAAACCAAAAAAAAGCCTCTGTAGTCACAGGAAGTGTGTGAAAGCACATGTACCCGCTCGCTTTTCAAGAGCTTTGCACTTTCTGGAGGCTTTCAGGGTCTGCCTATGTTCCTCCTCTTCATCTCACATCCTCCTCTTGCTCATTGTCTCTTCAGTGGCATGGAGCTGGCGGGAAGCTGTGTGGAACACGGTTGGGTGAGTTTTCTTTTCAGTCAGTGATATACATAAATTAATACATAAATAAATGAAGAAAATAATTGTATTGGGTCCTCTCCATGCAATTGGTGTGAATAATAATGAATACTGTTCCTTGTGTATTCATGCCCATACAAACTCACAGACGACAAGTGGGTATGGATATGAGATATGTCTTCTGCTAAAAAATAAGACAAGTAACCCAGTTTTAAATGAAGCTCTTTGTCCACGATTATTGAATTAGATTCTCATAATGTGTGCTTCCAGATGTAATAGTGGCTTATTATTAGCCCCCAGTGATGAATCGCTCATTCCAGCAGGCTTACTCTGCTTTTAGCCTAATTCAATTTGCCATTTAGCTAAATGAAGTTGGGTTTTGCAGCGAGTCAGCGGTGTGCAGTTCGCTGTTTGTCCAGCAGATGGCGCCAGAGATTAAAGTAGGAGATCTTCCAATTGTGGGTATGAGGCTTGTATTTGTGCCCCTGGAGGTTCCTAATGCTCACTGCGAACAGGAGAGGTTGAAGTTTAGGATGAAGGGCAGGAAAAGAGGAGAAGTGTCCTGCTTTTCTACTGGCTCTGCAGGCGGGCTGGTTTGAGCTCCCTCTCGAGACGTGACCCGTATTTCGTCTTTGTTATTAAATACAACCAACATTCTCCGAGAGAAACATATCCATAATGCATGAGAGCCCAGCAGCGCAAAGTTTCGCTCCATCGGTAATCCCAGCCCCTAAAAATGTGCGAGGTTCCTGTGAATTTGCAAAGTATCTTTCCTCGCCAGCCAGCCGATCATGTCTCTATAAAAGGATCGATATCACGATTCTTCGAAGAAGATGCATTTGGCCAGCCATTTAAATTTGGGCCATTTAAGATTTTTTACCAACCTCTTAATTCAGTACTTTGCTCGCCGTGACAGGTGTGATAAATGAACTGGAGTCCAGGCATAAGCATTCATTGCATTTCCAAAAATTAAAAAAGAAAATATAGACTATAAATATACAGACTTAGACTCTTCGGTTGGCCCTGGATGTTGAAGCCCCCCACCCGAGGGGGCCTCCCTTGCGTGCGATAGAACACCGTTTGCCTTCATCCTGTCAGAAGTCTTTAAGTTCAGCCAATCACACATCTGCATTTATTTTCACAATTTTTCAAAGCGCATGAAATCTTAATGTGTGCCAGTTGAGTGGCCGGGTCGGAGGTGAGAGTGACATCCGTGTGACCGGGTGCTCTAAACTGTCATGACATCCGAGCCAACGGCCCCGAGAAAGCTTTCAGGGAGCGCAGGGACGGCTACTTCCTGCTTTTGAATTCGTGCGCCCTCCCCTTCCCTCCAAACAGTAAACCCCACGGCACATTTTTGTAATTCATATTTATTACCCTCTCTGCTTTTCTCACTCCGGCAAAAAGCCATGCCACCACTACCCCTCGCCCGAATTACCCATACTCTCCACCCCCACCCATTCGCACTTCTCTGAAACATTCATGACCCCTGATGTTTAAATCAGGAGTTGGCACAATAAGGCGGGAAAACCCCGAGCGGCCACATGCATGAAAACATATTTACGGAGATAGAGACCAAGATAGGAATGAGTGATGACTAGAAGAAAGCAGATGGGGGGTGTCTCCTGAAGGTTTGATCATTAAATATCCGTCATCAGCCATTTTTCATGTGGCTGCGCGGCCGCCTGACGTTGCGTCCCCAGGCAGCTCTTTTTGACTTCTGGGGAAACGAGTAAAAACACGGCTTTGAAATCTGTGGAGGGTTAAAATTAAAAAAGAAAATCTTTTAAAAGGGGCCAGACCGCGCTGCTTTTTTTGAACACCGAAGTTCAGCCTGGGTCGTGAATGTGTGTGTTTTGAAATAGTTAACAATAAGTGAGTGTGTGGCCACTCGCTCTGGTTTGTTTTTGTCTGCAAAGCTGCTCGACTTTTGTCTCCTAACCTTTTTAGTGGTTGGTTGCTAGATTGAAGGGTGGGGATGGAGGAGGGAGAGATGGTGGGGGTGGGGGGGTTCACATAATGTTCATATAGTAAATCTGGGCCTACACTCAGTGCCACTCTGAAAGAATGTCTGTGTGTCTGTGGAGGTGGGGGTGGGGGCACAGCTGTGCGCCTGTGTATTAGCGCATGTTTGATTATGCGAACGGTTTTGAATTTCCAAAATCTGTGTGGATGTGTAAGTGCCGTCTGATTAAATTAAAGCAGTGCCCTGTGGGTGCAGGATGTGTATGTGTGTGTGTGCGTGTGTGTGCGTGTGTGTGTGTGTGTGTGTGTGTGTGTGTGCATCTGACTATTACTGTGGATTGAATTAATGTGGCGCCTCTGTAAATGAGACGGGGGTTTAAGCCCTGCAACACCCAGGACGTACCGCTGGCTCGCCAGAGCAGACACCCAAACAGAGACCAGATAAATAAGCTGCATACTGGAAGCCTAATGACGCTGTTTGTCCTTCAGATCAATCTAATTTAACTGACCACTTCTTAGAGGAGTGCATCTTGTTAACATTGTTGGGACTCCGCTTTTAAAGGACTAATTTCTGCGGGTAAATACAACTTATTCAACCGGAAACAGATGTTTCTGGTAATTTAACCATATTCCTAAAGTAGGCGTCCAGTCTCCAGACTTCTTCTGACGTTCAAAGTGCACAGTGACATTTGACAGCTCTTGCAGAGAAGCTTGATCTCTTGACGTCATTGTCGGTAATACCTTCCTTCTGCCACCTGGGCCCACATTGCCGCGGGGACCCCCCTGTAAAAGCGTCCCACCCTGGAAAAAGAGGCACGTCAGCAGCAGAGCAGCTGTTTGTGCCCAGCTGCCGTGGTTGGCCTTTGCTGATTGCTGGGGGAGAGCGGAGCGGGGGAGACCGCGGCCGCTGCGAGCTCTTTGCGTGTCTCCCCCGACATGAGGGGAATGGCAGGTGTAAGCTCACCCTTAAAAACATACCAGTGAAGTATGCAGCGCTAGAAAACCTTATCGTTGTTGGTGGGACAACCGTTGCGGCAGAAAAAAATGGCAATTTCATCACCAATTATCTTCATGGGTAGAACTTGTGCGTGTAGCCATTGGAAAAAAGTGAAGTCTTAGGAAAAAAGCCTCTTTGAAAAAAAAATCAATTCTAGTGAAGCTATATTTGGTACAAATAGCAAAATTCAGTTGTAATAAACATCTAGAAGAGATGCAGCATCACTGTTTGCTGATGCTACGCTCCTCCATGTCAGCTAAAAGCATTTCTCACTGCCTCTCAAACACATCTGGGTAAAAATGATGTTTACATGATGCCGTCTCCTCTTACAAGATTAGATCATTGGCGGATAACAATCGGCATCTCTGGAGACTCCTCTGCATTCTGCAGCCGAGGAGCGAGAAAACCCAAGCAGATAAACTTCAGGCGTCATTTGCATCCACGCTTCAAAGTGACGGCAACCTTCCTCGTGTCTCTTAAGCCCTATTTTTATTGCGTCTCTGTGAGTTTTGTCAGCCGCGTCTGGGTTTTCTGCAACTGTTTCATAATAAATTTGAAATAGAACTCATCGTCTGGGTTTTATCCGAGCAGAGATGGAAAGCGGGTCAAATATGAAAACTACAATGGAAATGGATAATGATGTACATGGACAGAAAAACGCAGGAGGTAACTTTAAATTGTTTAATTATCAATAAAAAAGGGGTGGAAGCTTCAAACTAGCTTTAAAACACATAGCTGGGGGTTTGATACAGATTATCATTCTGTGAATAAGGTGTACTGATAGCAAGACACACACACACACACACATCATTAGCTTTACCCTCATCACCCCCAGAGGAGCCCACTCTTTGTTTTTAGGCACGCTGTCACGCACGCACATACACACTAATGATAATTCTGCACGCGTGTAATCTTGATCTGCCCTCGGTGTGTTTCTTTTCATCTTGCGCACGTGCACGCGCATGTTTTGTTCTTCTCGTCTCTTCCCTACACACACACCAACACACACAGACTCTCCCCCCTGACTTGTCTCCTCATTCTCCTCTGTATGTGTCTCGGTCACATGGACATACAGCACACACACACACACACACACACACACACACACACACCACACACACACACACACACTAACCCTCCTTTCATTAGTGAGATGCTTGCAGGCACATGCTGAGATTCTCCATTGTGCTACCTATCAGCCAGCGGGATGGGCTTCACTAATTAATATTTAACTGAATTCTGCCTCCGATAAGGGCGGAGATGTAGAGATGGTGGCTGGAAGCGGGCGGGTGGGGGGATTTAGAGGGAAGGCCAGGGAGCGGCGTGTAGAGGAGCGAGAGAATAAAACAGTTCTCAGGCCGGGGTGTTGGGGGAGGGGAGGATCAGGCGAGGGGTGGACGGACGCGTTTTGTCATGAGATCTGGATTAGAATTCAGCTCGTGAGGGTTTCGCTCTCGGTCATGGATGCAGATATAGAGGGACGGCTTGCAACCGGTGCACATTTAATGGTGATCAACCCGGGGAATTGCAATTATGTCATTGGAGGGAAAAAAAAAAAGGAAATGAGGCCAGAAGGCCATTTCCCTCTGTCTTACGCTGAGAAAGAAGAATCTGTAATATGACATTCACAAACCCCGTACACGTCCCACTGGTTTGGTCCCCTTTGGATGGGCGGTGGGCGAGGGGGGTCTGTGGCCTGCGAACACCACCATGGCAACGAATTCCTCTGGTTTCGAATTAAAAACAATTAAGCGATCGTCTCAATTTTTTGAGAAAAATCCTTGAAAAACCAGTAAATAAGTAACGGCAGCTAATATTAGCGGCTAACTGCCTAAATAACAGTGTTTTATGCAGTTTACGCAACATGAGTTGACAAGCTTTCTGCCAGCAATGGCAACTGTTTTAAAGCAGAGTATCTTTTCTGTGTCTTTTTCATTTCAACTTTGAAACGGGGAACTCCTCAATCAACCGGTTCTTGAACGCACCATCATACGCGTTGGTCTTTACGATCCAGTATAAGCCTCCGTGAAACCAGGGCGCACTGATTCATGATCTTTTGTGTTGTTATTTACCTTCTTTTTCATCCACTTCCTGCTTTGGAAAAGACAAGAAAAAAGTTTAGATTGTGTTTTAGTTTTGCCACAAAGCACACAGATAACCTGGTTGGGTTTTTTTGCACCATTAGATAACCCTTCACGTATTCTCTGCGCACACAAACACTGTTTGCCCGGTTGAGGTGATCACCTGTCACCGGAGCAGCTTTGTGAAAAGTCGATCAGATGCAGCAGCTTTGTCGCCGGCAAAAACCCCTCTTCGAGCTAAATCTGCAAACATGTGGGACAATTCTCTCACCACATCTCTGACTTTACATCGGGGAGCAAGCGCAGATGTGTTCACTTTTCGTTACTTGTGAATCCAACCCCAATCGGGCTTTGGCAAAACATTAGCTCTTTGCTGTATCGTGGCCCGCAGTGCTGTATCGTGTCGGGCCACCGGTCAATGCTTTGACTTAACCATCAATAACTGAGTGTTTCGTGTACGTGCGACAAGTTTCCGCAAGTGAGCAGTGCTATTTACGCTAAAGAAGACGGGCATTACAGTGTAGTAACACATGAGAGGATATCTGATGTCACGCATCAGACCAGGCGCCGCTGTTTGGGGCCATCCGTTGCGTGAAGGGTCTGTGTTGATATGAAACTTTGTGACATTTTTTAAGAAGGTGCAAGATACATCGTGAGTTCACATGGCCAGCACGTTCACACTGTAACCCAAAGTGTTGATGTAACACAGTTGTTATAAACCACACTTTAGCTGTAGGTCCTGATGCATTCAAATGACAGTCCCAAGAGGAGGAAATTCAAGCTCTAGTGATAAAGGATGCCGGAAGTGGACACCACGGAAGGACACTTCCCCCAGGGGTTTTGTCCGACTACACTCTGTCACAGCAAAGGATTTGAAATACACTCATGCCAAGTGAACAAGAAAAAGCAGAGCAGAAAAGACCAGAAAAATAAAATGATTATGAGCTCTTTTACACCAGTAGTAGTTGTGTTCTATCTATCTATCCATCTATCTATCTATCTATCTATCTATCTATTCATCTATCATCTCTTCTGTGCAATTACCCATATCCATATCCAATACCAATAAACTGCATTAACCAGGAACTATGAATTCACCTGTTTATTTACTAGTACCTACTTTTAGGTAGGTATTAGTGAAAATTTGTTTCGGGGCGGCGTTGGGCAGGAGGTAGAGCAATCATCTTTGGAACCAGACCTTCCTGGTTCAATTCCCCGCTCTTGCTCGTGTGTCGAAGTGTTGTTGAGCAAGACACTAAACCCCTAACTGCTCCCTTGGCGCTGGTAGACGGCAGCCAACTGCTCAAGGTTCACCCATGATGGGTTAAATGCAGAGAACAAATTTCCCCATGAGGGATTAATAAAGTATACATTATCATTTATATTTTTATTTTCTAACATTGATTTTTATATTGATTTTTTTATATATTCTTATCCTGTACCCTTTGAGTACCAGCTCATTCTGCAACGAATAGCAGTTTCCCCTTGGGATTAATAAAGTAATTCTTATTCGGATCTATCTATCTATCTATCTATCTATCTATCTATCTATCTATCTATCTATCTATCTATCTATCTATCTATCTATCTATCTATCCATCCATCCATCTATCTATCTATCTATCTATCTATCTATCTATCTATCTATCTATCTATCTATCTATCTATCTATCTATCTATCTATCTATCTATCTATCTATCTAT
>CAAKHD010013628.1:186257-223174 GCA_901007705.1 Fistularia tabacaria | reverse complement strand
CTTTATCCTCTTCAGTGCCTTCCTCACTTCACTTTTACTAATCTCTGCTACTTTGTTGTCTACAATAGTCATCTCTTCTACCCTTCCCTCTCTTTCATTTTTCCTCATTCATCAGCTCTTCAAAGTACTCTTTCCATCTTCCCATCACTCTTCTAGCATTTGTCAATACATTTCCCTCTCTATCCTTAATCACCCGGACCTGCTGTACATCCTTTCCATCTCTATTTCTCTGTTTTTCCAGTCTGTATAAATAATTCTCTCCCTCCTTACTGTCCAACCGAGCATACTAGTCATTGAATGACCTTTGTTTTGCTATTGCTTCCTTTATGTTTACCTTACGCTTTATTTCCCTGTACTCCTTTCTGTTCTCTTCAGTCCCCTCAGTGTCCCACTTCTTCTTTGCTAACCGCTTTCTCTATATAAACTCTTGCACTTCCCCATTCCACCACCAAGCCTCCTTATCTACTTTCCTTTCAGACAGCACATCAAGTGCTGTCCTACCTGTCTCCGTGATGTAGTCTACTTGCGTGCTCCTACCTCCACTTTTATAAGTTACGCTGTGTTCCTGTTTTTTCTGGAAAAAGTATTCACGACAGCCATTTCCATCCTTTTTGCAAAGTCTACCACCATCTGTCCCTCTGCGTTCCTATCTTGGATACCAAGCCTGCCCATCACTGCTTCATCACCTCTATTGCCTGAACCAACATATCCATTGAAGTCCACACCAATTACCACTCTCTCATTTCGGGGGACATTTTGCATCACTTCATCTAACTCATTCCAGAAATTCTCCTTCTCCTCGAACTCACATCCCACCTGTGGGCATAGCCACTAACAACATTGAGCCTCACTCCTTCAATTTCCAGCTTCAGACTCATAAGTCTATCTGACATTCTTTGAAACTCCTCCTTCAAGATACCTCCTACTCCATTTCTCTTCCAGGCAGTGCCATGATTGTACAACTTAAAACCTGCTCCCAAGCTTGTAGCCATACAACCTTTCCACCTAGTCTCCTGGAGACACAGCATATCCACCTTCCTTCTCTGCATCATGTCAACCAACTCTCTACCTTTTCATGTCATCGTCCCAATATTTCAGATGTCCCTACTCTCATTGCCAGACTCTTGCCTTTCCTCTTCTCTCTCAGCTTCCAAACACACCTTCCTCCTCTCCTTCTTCGACCCACAGTAGCCCAATTTCCACTGGTACCCTGTAGGTTAGCGACACCAATGGCGGGCGTTGTTTACCTGGCCCTCGACCGATCCGGTATGAGATTCTTAGGTTCGATTCACACATTTTGGTTTTGGCAACCCTTTGCATTTATCCGGATTTGGGACCGGCTCAGGGAGACACTGGCCTGTGCCCCCCCCAGGATTGGCTCAGGGAGACACTAGCCCGTGCCGTCCTGGGTCTGCATTGGCCAGTAGAATATATATTCTTATTAATTAGATGTTATTCATGATAATGTCATTTTCTATTTATTGATTTATTTTTTAGTTGTCAGTTCTTGGGTAGCTTCTTAATAGTTGCCTTATTGTCCTTGACTAAGCTTCATTATGAAAGTCCCATTAGACGTCAGTTCGCGATTAATAATTACTTTGCTTTGTTTGCCATCGTACCATGTGTTACCAAGTGACTCTTGAGATGTGATCAGTACATCGTAGCATTCTGAAATCCTTGAGATTTAATCCTTTGACATCTCGTTTTATTTTGTATTTTCCATTGATTAAATCAACAATGTTATCAGTGCAAAATAAAACTACAGAGGCGAAGTGGGCCACCTTGCCATGGTGCGGTGCCAGCAATCTCATTCTGAATGTGGAGAAGACGAAGGAGATTGTTGTGGATTTCAGGAGAGAGCACAACCAGCACGCCCCTCTAACTGTCAACAGTGCCCTGGTGGAGAGAGTGAGCAGCACCAAGTTCCTGGGTGTGCATGTGTCAGAGGACCTTTCCTGGACCTCGAACACCAACATCTCTACTTCCTCCACAAGCTGAGGAGAGCCAGAGCTCCACCCCCCATCATGACCACCTTCTACAGGGACACGATCGAGAGCATCCTGACAATCCTGCCGCAGGAGCCTTCAGCGCATAGTGAGAGTGGCTGAGAAGATTGTAGGTGCCCCTCTCCCCTACCTCTAGGACATCTACAACAACCGCCTCACCTGCAAGGCCCTCCATATCGCATGTGATCCCTCGCATCCGTCCCACAGCTTCTTTGGTCTGCTGCCATCAGGAAGGAGACCGTGGAGTCTCCGGTCCAGGACCAGCAGACTCAAGGACAGCTTCATTCACCCCCTCTACCCTTTCAGCGCGATTTTGAATGCTCTGTACGTGTGAACATATCGCAGTATTGACAATAAAGTTGACTTTGACTTTTTTGACTTTGACTTGATTTTATCCTCTTACACACATTTACACATTTCATGTAGATTCTTATCAATTAAACCAAACAGTGTAAGGTATGATACAGACAGTGTTTTAAATGGTGCCCCATAAGCAGGCTGCAACCTCCAGTACTGAAAGCATTTCAGTAATATTGGAAGATATTTGGAACATAAACAGACATGCAATTGATGTTTCCACAAGGCAAGGTTTCCGGTCAGGTTGATTAAAACACTTTGGGAGAAATTGATATTAGTCATTTTAATAATGAGCTTGTGACTGATATTGTTAAGCAAGGAAAAACATTTTTTATATTTTCATCGCTGACTTCTCAGAATTATCCTGGACAATCAGACATTCTCAGGTCAAAGGGATTTTAAAAAAGGACCAAATATAGTCCATATATTATGAAATATACTAATTTCTAATAGAATTGCAAATTCTTCAACTTTGTTCTTGGCCATAAAAAAGGGGTGATTGATGTATCTAATCTTTGACCTACCTTGAACCTTGTGGATATCTAATGTCTTCTGGGTCAAAACTATCGGCTAAAATAAGCCATTGTTCTGGCTTTGGCCTTCTTGTAATCACTTGTGCGTTGTATTCTTTTGGGGTCTTTTATACATTTTCCCTTTGCTTCCTTTCATAGTTTATGTTACTCATTTCCAGTGTTTTCTACTGCTTGTTTCATAAAGTAATTTGTGTTGCTGTTTGTATGAAAGATTTATCATTGTTGCTTGCGACATGGTGAGGGGAGAAGTAACTATTAAAATATTAAAGTACCTTGTCAATGAAAAATGAAAACAATCCAATATGCTGTAGCACTTGCCACAATAAGATGTAAGAATAAATAATAAATGGGAACCCCTTCCTGGGGCTCAGACTAATATATTAGTAATAAGAAATAACTCATGAAAATGTAATAACTCATGAAAATCTAATCACGTGCAGAGTGATTCCTCTAAGCCACATGATTCCTCCCTTTACGAACATTCCTGGTTCGATTCCTGGCTCCTCTTACTGTAGAAGCAAGACACAGACCCCCTAACTGCTTCCCTGTTGCTGCTGCATAACACCCAACTGCTCATGGTTCATCCATGATGGGTTAAGTGCAGAGAAAGAATTTCCCCATGAGGGATTAATTAATGATCATAGACATTTTTTAACCAATCACTAAAATGCCGTCTATAATTCCAAGGCTACTTCCAAACCATTTAATATCTACCAAAGACCAAGATATGAGCAACTGAGAAAGTACTTGATGATTGTACCCCGAGAATTGGTTATTATGTTATAATACAATAAGTATACAGTAAATATTTTAAATAGTGGCAAAAAGCAAACAAGTAATGTTTTACTTAAGTAATAACTCAAATGGAAATATCATAAACCACAAACAGTTCTCAATGTAATTATCCAGAAATAAACTTTGAAATTAACTTAACAGTAACCTATCCTTCTTAGCTCCAGCTCAAGGTCTAGCTTTGTACGCCATTTTTTTAAAACCAAAAGGGAGGCATGTGTGATTACATCTATGTAAGCATTGTGTCATGTTTTAATAGTTTCAATAGAAATATGTCCTTTTCTTAAAAATGTTGGTTATTGTTTGATTTGTTCCTCAATACAGCCAAAGATTTGGTAGTTTCACTGAATATCATTGGTTTGCATTGGTGAAAGTGTCCGGAATAAATAACACTGGACCCAAAACTGACAGTAGTGGTAGGAAATTGTAATTTGCTGTATTTTTTCCTCACCACATTTCAAATGTGTTTGTTTCTGAGACCTTATCTCCACCTGTATCACCAGGGATGTATGTGTGTGTGCACAAGATGTTTTTTTTGTCTTAAATAGCTAAGATTGGAAGGGAAGGAAGACTAATATCCTTACACAGGATGTTTGGTGTGTACTACAAAGTGCAAGGTAAGGTGATGACAGCATTGTGTACTGTATAGTAGTGGCAGTGCTAAAGGCTTCTATCCTCTTAAGCTAATAGACACTTGATTTACAAATTAAAAAGAGTAGTTTTTCTTTTTGAATATGGAATAACAAACAGACATAATTTTTGTCTCTACAGTTTGACAAGTGATAAACAAGTGAAACCATAACCAAACAGAAAAAACAGAGGTGGAGACAATAATTCTTTAAGAATATATTTTTTACATTTGGTTTTGACAAAAAGCACATAAAACAATTGTTTTTGTTTCTCAAATGTCCTTAATGAGGGAACACAGAGTAAAATAAATAGACTGATTCAAGACAGTTATCCAGGATCTGTCTTTTCTAACCAATGACCCCCAGACATCCTGTGCAATTTTCAGCCAAATTTAACGGTGGATTCCTGAAATAACAATCAGTATCCCGAGGTCAAGTTGACTTCAGCGAAGTCAAATTTGGCTCCGAAACCCCGCAATTTTCATGACCATGGGTTAACAAAAGCTTCTAGATATTAAGGGAATAACACATCACATCATGGTGATCAAATAAAAGTATGATTCGGCAGATAAAAGAGCAACACATTTCATCTGTCTGTTAGTCATTAGACACGTCTGTATGGAAAAAGCAACCATGACATTGAGACTGCACATTCCAAGTCTGAGGAAATTGAAATAAATCCCACTTTGATGAAGCTTACTAAATGAAAGACTTTGAAACAGGTGACAGTTGTACTGGATGCAATAAAGAAATATTTTGATTTCAGGTCAATGTTATTGGAGTCATAACACATGGTGCACTGTAGTGACTAAAACACAACTGTTGCAGAGTAAATACTGTAATGTATGTAATAAAGGCTACATGCTGCATTAAGCTACAGATGAACTGACTGTGCCCCCCCCCCCCCCATGTGCCAACTCTTTCAGGTCACATTCCTTTGGTTTTTAAATGCCCTGTAATTTCCTGTTAAATTTAAACTTCCAACTGCATATATCAGTATATTTTTACAAGTGCTCTGTTTCATCAATAACTTTGTTGTCATGTAGTTCAGTAGGATATGAATGCATCTTTGTGTTCATGTTGACCACGTGGTTCTGGTTGCTGCCTGCAATACTACTTGCCTGTTTGAATATCTATCAGAACTTTTAACATTACATATCATTAACATTATGAAGGTATTACAAAATATGTTCATTACATAATTTTATCGGTGTAACAGTGACATATTTATCAGTCAAATAGGACCTTTTGGGGTTTCATAAAAGTAGAAGTCTACCAGTGTACTGACTTGTTTCAGAGTCTTGTAAGGGATTTTGCATACTTTTGTTGAGTATTGAACAGTGGTGGGCCATTAGGGCCTGCAAGGCCTTCTCTGCTGGCCCAAAATATATCTGAATCATAGTCTGATGTCAATTATATTTTGTCTATGAAAACTTAATAATTCCAAATGGTCTGTTCACTTCCTTTCATAGCTTTTCCCCTGGTTGCGCTGCTTCTAGACATGATTTTCAAACTAACGCATTTAACCAATCATATTTCAGCCATCATATGTTGCCAGGGTCAAAGAAATCTGCCCGGAGGCCTTCACAATCAGTTTTGCGGGCCCTGTAGCATAAAATAAGTGTCGAGCAAACTGTTGCTTCAACCAATCAGATTTTGAGTTGGCGACACCAAGGCCCTCAAGCAGACGTACGGCAACGTCAGCGTATTCACAAATTTGATTGGATAGTCAAGAGAGTGTGCTAGCCACAGCTAGCAAACTGCATCTGTAGCAGGCTGCACGAGCAAAAATATAGTTGTGTTGATTTAATAGCTGTTTTGTCAACCCACAATGGCTGAAAGAGGAGAAGAAATGGATTTGGTTGCAGATTTATTGTCAAAGCCATTTTCAAGAAGGACTTTTCAAGAAAAGCTGGTCGTTAAGAAAAGGTCGGGCAACCCCGAAGCTAGCAAGCCTGTCACAGCCGGGACTTTCAGCGGTGCCCCTGGCTCACAGGCTCCGAGGAAAACTGCAAATTGTATTGCTGGGAGTGCTTGTTATTTGCCACTGATCGACATGGTGTTTGGAGCCACACAAGGCTTGTAAATCTGACTTGCCTAACCAAGGCAGCATCGAGACACCAAAGCACTGGTGGACACTTACAAGCAACGGTGCTTTCAAAAACTTTTGGGGAAACCAGAGTGGATCTACAGCTGAGCGAGTAAGTGCGCAGAGAAACGGAGCTCCAAAATGAAAAAGGTGAAGAAAAATAGGGAAATCTTTAAAAGACTAATAGACTGTGTCATTTTTTTGGGCAAGCAGGAACTTTCATTTCGGGGACACGATGAAAGCGCTGGATCTAGAAACAGAGGAAACTATGTGGAGCTCCTTTCTCTCATTGATGAGAGCAACACGGATTTACATTACCACATTTCCACTAATAAAGTGTTTAGTGGGACGACTGCTGCTGTCGAGCGGACATTTTCAGCCCTAAAGCGAATAAAAACTTATGCCAGAAATACGACAGGGCAGGCTCGACTTTCAGCATTAACTTTGATGGCGATAGAAAAGGACTTCTTGATGGAAATGAAACGCTCGGATAATCTGTACGACAGAATAATTGAACTCTTCTTGAGGAAAGAAAGGAGGATGGATTTTGTGTACAAATAATCAGTATTTTTGGTGAGTAAAATGTTGCTTTTTTTACTAAACAATATTGCACTTTAATGAGGTTATTATTGATGCTTTTTTTAATGTGTGTAGCAGCTGTAGCTGCGGTAGAAGGAGACTTGTGCACCCCGGGTTTGTTTCTTCAGTAAAGGCATTTATTTTGGCAACACGAGTTGCCTATCTGCGATGCAACGGCTCTTTATACTGCATTTCTGCATAATAAGATGGTTTTATAGCCATAAAATTGTTATTGAGGGATGGATTGATTCAGACGGAGCACTACTGAAGGCCAAGGTGTGAAATGCACGGCCCGCCACTGGCATTGAAGAGTATTTTTCATCAAAGGTCACCATAAGGCCAAAAGTACTTTTGGACTTCTCTTCTGGACTGATTCTTACTTACTTTTAATAGATATATCTCGGCTGTGCCTGTCAACTCAAAACAACTTTGAAATGTTTTTTCCCAGCATTTGTTTATGCTGATTTGAATAAAAACCAATAAAAATCTTTTTTCCATCCAAACCACTTTGATGGTTTTAAAAAAGAAGATCAACAACATGTGATATTTTTCAAAAAGTTCAGGAAAAGAAAGGTTATTAACTCACTGTTTGCTACACATGGACATTGAACCTCTGACAAAATGATTGGTTAGAGCCCATCCACGTTTAAACTGAAGAGCTTTACCCAGGTCTTGCATTGAACTCCCTCATCTGTTCTACTTAACCAACTCTCATTACATCCAAACGCAAACACGTCTGGTTTGTGATGTGGCATGCAGTTAATTACAGATGTTCAAACACAACTTCATGGAGTTTGACAGGCGCACTAATACAATTGGAGAGGTTACATGCTGTTTTGCACAGTGTGGTGATGATTAAAGCCAGCTGGAATGTACAGTGTGTAAATGTTTGATATTAGACTGTTTGTGAAGGATGTGAGAAAATTGCTTATCCAAAGCCAAGTAGTCCTGGATACTCGATCGATGTACAGCAACAGATCTTATATGATTCCTCGTATATCTTTATCCAAATGAAAGCATCATGTCTTTGGACAGCAAGGAGGAGCAATAGTTTGTGCTGTAATTGGCACAATTCAAATTATATATTGTGCAAAGAGGGATAGCACTGACAAGATGGGATATGAGCATTTCAAGTCTTACATCAGTACATTGCAGAGGTTTTCCAAAAAGTGTTTTGGCCATGTCACACCAAACTGTGATAACATATGTTTCCACTACATCTTCACAGCAGGGCTTAGCTGCTGCTAAGTGCTGCAGTCAGCCCTGAGTCACAGCCACAGCTTGGTGTTTGTGTGGCGCCGCCGATTCTGGAGCTACAGACAACATTGTGATTTAGTTTAACCCATGCTGCTTATTCTCATACTTTTGTGGTTTAACCTGATTTTATTGTGGTTGTCACTTATATTAGAACTAAGTGAAGTGTCTGCAGATAAAGCCCTAGTATCGCCAACTGCCAGGACTTCAGTATGCATGCTATCACAAAATTTTCACACAATAGCGTAATAAATATATTGTGTTATTTTGACAGGATATCCATTCGAAATGGTAAATGCATATTTATTAAACCCCAGAGTAAGATGTCAAGACCAGACTGGTGTGTCCACCACTGTAAATATTTTAGCTCATGGATTGCCATGATGTTGTACAGTGACACCAAGCTCCCATCTTTTATTTCACTACAGGGGGTCAATTTTTATCTAACATTATTTCCAGGAACGCATTGACAATTTATCCATTGGAAATTTTCTTTCAAAAAGATATTTGAGGTGGATTCACATACGGCTCATTTGGGATGCACAGCCTTTCCTTTCAGTTTTCCACTTCGTCCAAAAACCCACCCTCCGGCCCACTCTCAGTCCATGCCCTGTTAAGGATGAGCAAGCTGGAACAAGCTGTCACCTTTGGATGTGCTAACAGTATTGATTCTTTCCACATGATATAGAATTGGAAAATGTTTTGCCATCCAAAACTTTGGAAGCACTTGCCTTATCTGTCCATCATCCACTTGTTTTCTGTCTCCACCTATGGTTTTGTAAAAGTAGATTGTATAACTGCTGCATTGGTGTTCCATCAAATCGAAAAAAAAAAACAGTCATGTGTTCCCTGCCACTGTTTTGTGGCATTTTCTTGCTGGTTATGGATCCACTTGCCTTTGAACTGCTTATCCACTCTGGATAATCTGGATTATTCACTTATTTACAGCTCTCTTGGTCCTCTTGTCCCATTACATTGTTTTTGTGCCAGCGTTACCTCTATATTGGCTTGCACGCCATTGAACTTAAACTGCATCTGATCAGAACATTAGCCCGGCTCGCTGTGGGAACAGGACACGTATGTGGGATTATTGGTCTTTGAAGGAGAATGTATCCTTGGCGAGGGAGAACCTCTGTCCAGAATTTGCCTCTTTTGGTCTCTACCTGTGAAAAACAGTTGCAGCTGCAGTGACACTCACAAGTCCAACTGAAAGAAAAAGTAATTTCAGCACTGGAGTTACTTCCTGTGCGTGTGTGTGTCTGTGCATGTTTGCAGCAGGGCAGAGCCCATCCTCTCTGGTTTCACACTGATTAGAGCTGATTGACTGCAGCTGACTCAGTCTGCATACCTGCCTCCCCGGAGTTCCTTGAGCTATAAGCCATGATCTGCTTCAGCCATTCCCTGCTGTTCCTGCATCTTTCATGGCGTAGCAGTGGTTTGTGCCTTCGAGCTCAGTGTATCTGTTATTCTCCGGTACATCTAGCAGTGTCACTGGTAATGCCGTTCTCTCAGGTTCATCGCTGCATCCCATCTCTGTTACTAACCCTTCGCCTACTCCCCTTTTCTAGATATTACACGCAAGTGTCATTCATTATATGGAGTGATTTCATGCTCTCTGGATTTGTCTCGAAGCGTTTGAATAAATGATCGATACTTTATAAAAGAAAACTTTCTTTTTTCTACATAGGATTATGCTCCTTCCATATAGGTGCTAAACTCTATGTTGCAATGAAAAATACGCCGAGTGGAGACATGACCGGAGCAGAATCCGTTCCTTTAAAATTAATTCCATCAGTTGCATTTACACAGTGGGGGATTTTGGCCGGCCGCTCTCCAGAAGGAGTAGATAACAACAAAGTAAGTTTCAAAATATTGAAATGCTCTACAGTGATGAGTGAATGGTGTTTTAGGCAGGGTCATTCTCATGTGGATTATTTAACTAAACTAGACCTTCACAATTTGGCTCTTGACCATCTGTGACTCTTTCACAGTTTCTTTCATTCACACCATATGTGAAAGGATTGAGGGACTTCCAGAAACAGCTTGCCTGGAATTCTTCTGGCCAGTGCACTCCTCACATGTACGATAAACATGTTCAATTACCTTCACTGAAGTGGAACTATGTTATGGATTCATTTTTTTTAGGGTCATTCAGACATTATGCAACTAAAGCATTTAAAAAATATTCCAAGTGTACCATATTAAGGAAATAAAAAGAGTTAGAAAACCACTACAAACAACAACAAAGGGCAAGGTGAAGCACATGTTGCAAATGTTAAGATAAATCAAATGCAAGAGTTGACAGGTCTTCCACGAAAAGGGACCAAGCACTGGAGTTAAATGTTTTTCAAAAGTAAAGGTGCTTTATAGATAAACTTAATTGAATTAATTATATGTTCGTCAACAAAAGCTGACCTAATTTTATGACAGAGACAACTAAAAGGTGGCACATTTAACATCATAGATAAAGCAAGTCTTGTGTTGGTTAGATAGCACCTCCGGGATAAACAATGTTTCCACAATCATGAGCTGACAGAACAGGGGAGTGGACAATGGTTTAAATGGGCATATTTCGCAGAGTTCACTCTGGGTAAACATCATGATCAATGTGCCAGATCCAATGAAACTGGAGATTAAAATGAACTCAATACCCGCCTTTGTCAGTCTTGCAGCTCCAGGTAAATAATTAATGAACGACAGGTGATATCTCTCTGAAAGTTCCGGCTGGAAAAATGCCTCAGATGGGAAACTGACCCTGACTGAGTTGATAAAAAACTTCTATAAATATCAATGAAAGTACTACAAAAATGGAAACTTAGGTATCCCTTTTACAGAATACAGACCAGATATGTATCCAAACCATATTCTCAAAGGGACATCATAAGAATTAATTGAAAACACGAGAACATCTGATAATTGCATCTGCAAATATATCTTTGTCATGTGCTATTTGTGTCCCCTCTGTGAAATGTTGTGTCGTTGTTAGCTCAAGATCAAGCTTTATGTTTCCCACGTGACAGCTGCATCAAACCCGATTCTGCAATCTTGTTTTTCTTTTCCTTTCGGCCTTTCCCTTCAGCGGTTGCCACAGCGAATCAACCTCCTCCATCCAACTTATTCTCTGTATCCTCCTCTCTCACACCCACTAACTTCATGGATTCAAGGATTCAAGGAACTTTATAGTCATAGCAGCACACCTTACAGTATGTGGTATGAAATTAATACCCAGGTCCGGTTACAAGCCATAGAAAATCAAATAAATAAGAGCAAAAATTCACAGAACGACTTGGGGCAGAAGTTACCACTGTTGGCGCTAAATTTGTGTGTAAGAGCAAGGAGGTAGTTGTTGTTTCTTTTTATTACACCTTGATAATGAAATGAAACATGAAACATGAAAAATTGCACCTTATGTGAAATATTACACCTTAAGCATTGTATTAAAGTGTGTAGGGTAATGCAGATCGATGGGGAGAGAGAGTGTGTGAGAGACTACGTAAGAGAGTGTGTTTGTGGGGAGGGGATAGAGTCTGTGTGTGTGTGAGAAAGAGAGTCTAAGTGTGTCAGAGAGGGAAGGAGAGAGTCTGTATAGCACGGCTGGAGTTCAGCAGTCTTACAGCTAAGGTGATAATTAAGATGGCGGCACACAGCAGTGCAGCGGTTTCTTGAGCTCCCGGTTCATGTCCTCTTTCCCTATGTCCATAAATCTTCTCTTTGGTCTTCCTAATAACCTCCTGCCTGTCACCTCTGATCCCAGCATCCTTCTACCAGTATATTCACTTTCCCTCCTCTGTACAAGACTGAACCATCTCAGTCTGGCTTCTCTGATGTTATCTTCAAAACATCTAATATGTGCTGTCCCTCTGAAAGACTCCTTTCTGATCCTATCCATCCTTGTCTCTCCCAAAAATAACCTCAACATCTTCATTTCTGCTACCTCCAGTTCTGCCTCCTGTCTTTCCTCCCAATGCTACTGTCTCCAAACCATACAGCATCGCTGGTCTCACCACAGTCTTGTACACATTTTCTTTCATTCTGGCTGATATTCTTCGATCACATAGTACCCCTGACACTTTTCTCCACCCATTCAAGCCTGCTTGAACTCATTTCTTCACCTCTTCTCCACACTCTCCATGCACTGGACTGTTGACCCTGAAGTACTTGAAATCCTCCTTTTTGATCTCCACTCCCTGTTGCTTCACCCTTCCACCTGGGTCCCTCTCATTCACACACAGATATTCTGTCTTGCTGGGACTAACCTTCCTTCTTCTCTTTTCCACAGCATACCTCCACCTCTCTAGATTTTCCTCCACCTGTTCCCTGCTCTCACGACAGATCACAATGTCAACTGCAAACATCATGGTCCATTCTCAGTCTAGTTTTCACTACTCTGAGTGGAAAGGTGGTTGGTCCTGACGACATACCTGTGGAGGTGTGGAACTGTCAAGGAGAGGCAGCAGAGAATTTCTGGTTAGATTGGTCAATGGGACCTCAGTATTAATAGGATAATGTTGATGAGCCATCGAGTGAAGTTATGGGAAAGAGTAGTGGAAACTAGACTGAGAGCAGAAGTCAGTATTTGTGAGCAGCAGTATGGTGTCATGCCAAGAAAGAGTACTACAGTCCTGATGATATACCTGTGGAGGAAAAGAAGTGTCTAGGAGAGATAGTCGTACAGTTTCTGGTTGAATTATTCAACAGGGTCTTAAAGAGTGAAAAGATAATGCAGTCTCAGGGCGGCACAGGCCAGTGTTTCCTGGAGCCAGACTTGGGGGGTTCACAGGCGAGTGTCTCCCTACTCCGGTCCCAAGCCCAGATAAATGCAGAGGGTTGCGTCAGGAAGGGCATCCGGCATAAAACTTTTGCCAAAACCAAATATGCGAATCAAACCTAAGAATTTCATTCAGGATCAGTTAAGGCCCGGGTTAATAATGACCCACATTGGTGGCGATAACCTACAGGGTACCAGTGGAAATTGGGCTACTGTGGGTCGAAGAAGGAGAGGAGGAAGGCGTGTTCGGAAGCAGAAAGAGAAGGGGAAAGGCAATAGTCTGGGACGGAGAGTAGGGACCTTGAATATTGGGATGATGACAGGAAAAGGTAGAGAGTTGGTTGACATGACGCAGAGAAGGAAGGTGGATATACTGTGTGTCCAGGAGACCAGGTGGAAAGGTAGTAAGGCTAGAACCCTGGGAACAGGTTTTAAGTTGTACGATCATGGTACTGCCAGGAAGAGAAATGGAGTAGGATTTATCTTGAAGGAGGAGTTTCAAAGAATGTCAGATAGACTTATGAGCCTGAAATTAGAAATTGAAGGTGTGATGCTCAATGTTGCTAGTGGCTATGCCCCACAGGTATGATATGAGTTAGAGGAGAAGGAGAAGTTCTGAGATGAGTTAGATGAATTGATGCAGAATATCCCCAGAAATTATAGAGTGGTAATTGGGGCAAACCTCAATGGACATGTTGGTGCAGCCAATAGAGGTGATGAAGAAGTCATGGGCAGGTTTGATATCCAGGATAGGAACATAGAGGGACAGATGGTGGTAGACTTTGCAAAAAGGATGGAAATGGCTGTTTTGAATACTTTTTTCCAGAAAAGATAGGAACATAGGGTAACCTATAGGAGCGGAGGTAGGAGCACGCAAGTAGATTACATCTTGTATAGATGAGGTAATCTGAAAGAGATCAGTGACTGCAAAGTAGTGGTAGGGGAGAGTGTCGCCAGACAGTATAGAAGGGTGGTCTGTAGGACGACTCTGATGTCAAGGAAGATCAAGAGGACAAAGGCAGAGCAGAGGAAAAATTGGTGGAAGATGAAAGGGGAGGAGTGTTGCATGGTTTTCAGGGAGGAGATGAGAAAGGCTCTTGGTGGTCAGGGATAGCTTCCAGGTGACTGGACAACTACAGCTAATGTGATCAAGGAGACAGGTAGGAGAGTACTTGCTGTGTCGCCTGGAAGGAAAGTAGATAAGGAGACCTGGTGGTGGAATGAGGAAGTGCAGGAGTGTAGACAGAGAAAGCGGTTAGCAAAGAAGAAGTGAGACACAAGTGGGAAAATGAAAGAGAGGGAAGGGTAGAAGAGCTGACTATTGTAGACCACAAAGTAGCAGAGATTAGTAAAAGTGAAATGAGGAGGGCATTGAAGAGGATGAAGAATGGAAAGGTAGTTGGTCCTGATGATATACCTGTGGAGGTATGGAAGTGTCTAGTTGAGGCAGTGGTAGAGTTTCTGGCTAGATTATTCAACAGGATCTTAGCGAGAGAGAAGATGCCTGAAGAGTGGAGAAGAATTGTGATGGTTCCCCGTTTTTAAGAATAAGGGGGATGTGCAGAATTGCAGTAACTATAGAGGGATAAAGTTGATGAGCCATATAATGAAGTTATGGGAAAGAGTAGTGGAAACTAGACTGAGAGCAGAAGTCAGTATTTGTGAGCAGCAGTATTGCTTCATGCCTAGAAAGAGTACTACAGATGCAGTATTCGCTTTGAGAATGCTAATAGAGAAGTACAGAGAAGGTCAGAGGGAGCTGCATTGCGCTTTTGTAGACCTAGAAAAAGCATACGGCAGGGTGCCGAGAGAAGAACTCTGGTTTTGTATGAGGAAGTCTGGAGTGGCAGAGAAGTATATTTGACTGGTACAGGACATGTATGTGAGAAAATGATAAGGTTTGCTGCAGGTATGACAGAGAAGTTCAAGGTGGAGGTGGGACTTCATCAGTGGTCAGCTCTGAACCCCCTTCTTGTTTGCAGTGGTGATGGACAGGTTTGCAGATGAGGTTAGACAGGAATCTCCATGGACCATGATGTTGGCAGTTAATACTGTGAACTGTAGCAAGAACAAGTACTTATGGTCAACAGTCCAGAGCAATGGAGAGTGTGGAAAAGACGTGAAGAAATGGGTTCAAGCAGGTTGGAATGGGTTGGGAAAAGTGTAAGCAGCATCAGAATGAAAGGAAAGTTGTACAAGGCTTTTTGTGAGACAAGCAATGTTGTATGGTAAATTCAAGGTAATCATTTCTATTGTGCACTCAAGCTTTACATGTCTCACCATTGTTTGAATTCATTTAAGAGTATTTGCGACTACTTAAAAGTTCATGATCATTATCTACATTCTGTCAATTTTATGTGCTTACAAGCACAGGCTACAAATTGTTTTGCCTAAAGTGGATTTAACCAGATCAGTGGAATGCAAGTCAAAACAAATTAAGATACAACAAAGTCAGATCAGGTGCTATGTTTATACAGCCACTATAAGGGATTTCTTCTAAAGTTACAGTGGTCATCACATTCCCAAATTAGAAAATGTGGACTAATTACCCAAGATCAAGATGTGTCATTGTCTTACCCTTTGCCTAACAGCAGCAATGTCTCAGCCTCAGGGGCTTCTTCACCTAGACAGGATGTATTCCATCACCTACAACAATATTTTTATGAATTCTGATGCACAAGCTTAGCATACTGCCTGAGGGCATGTGAATATGTTATGCTTAAAATAGAAAGACTCAAAGCAGCCCATTCCTATAGCCATCACAACACACAATAAACCACATTTAGCTTTTTTTAATTTGGTGGCAGTGATTCATTATGTTCTATATTCAATCATTCATCCATCCATCCATCCATCGATCCATCCATCCATCCATCCATCCATCCATTCATCCATCCATTCATTGTCTGCCGCTTATCCTGCACTCACGGTCCAGGGGATGCTGGAGCCTATCCAAGCTGTCATTGAGGGAGAGGCAGGGTACACCCTGGACCGGTCGTCAGTCAATCACATATACAGAAAAACAGCCATTTACTCTCATTCACGCAAAACAGCAATTTTTTTCACCAATTGACCTTCTACATGTTTTTCAACTATGGAGGAAGCCCATGCACACGCGAAGAGAACATGCAATCTCCACACAGAGAGGCTCCCTGTGGACACCATTCGCTCACTCACTCATTCGGGGCAATTTTCCCAGTTTTTTTCCCAGTCAACCTGTTGCATGTTTATGGACCGGAGAACCTGGAGGAAACCCATGCATACACGGGGAGAAAATGCAAACTCCACAAAAAAAGGCTCCCTGTGGAAACTAAACCAGGGTCCTTCGTACTGTGAGGCAGAAGGCCCGAACCTCAGCAGCACCATGATGCCTATATTCAACCAGTTCAGTCCAAAAAACGTATCTCAATTCTATCTGAAAAGTCATGAGGAAACATTTCAAAAAAGTCACAAATCAAAGTTTGAATGAGCTGTTTATCTTTCATTCTTCCCCAGGGTTTTAATATTCATCAGTGTTGTTGCAGCCATCTGCCAGAGTTGTGAGTCCTGCTGACCTGGGACTGTAGTCTGTTATTGGCTTGACACGGTGCTAGGAACAGAAGTTTGCTCTTAACGCATGAGGAAGTGCAGTGTACCTTAGATAAAATGTCCCTGTAACAACCCCCACCGCACACATATCCTTACACATGGCATGTGCACACATACTGTACACACATTACCCATCCTTACCTAACCGTCTCTGCCTGTGCCTGCTGTGATCTCTGTGTGTCAGAGCTTCGAGCTGGCACTCTCAGCGGTATCCCTCCTGCCTTCAGTCACAGTGCACACAAGGGGGCCTATTTCCTGAGCAGCTTGCGCAAATTGGGGAAGTGGTGACGACCCAAAAACTAACCGATGTGTGACACCCATATAGCTTGACTTTCTAACCTCTTTCAATAATTCAACTGCAAACAAGATGAAAAAAAGCTTTTTCTCAGTCTTATGTATATACTGAAGATCTGTATTGCACATGAGCTACAGCTACCTGCTAGTCTTCCAACAAACCACCTAAAGGTACAGTAATTTAGTAGATTAACACATTTTGTGACAATACAAGCATTCAGAGGCAAATCCGTGTTCGTCTTGTGGGTATGGGAATGTGTTCTGATGTAAATCAAAACAACAGTTTCCTTTAACAGAAACTTGATTCTATCTCTATTAAATAATGGCTCACTGAAATTATGATGGGACTTAAGCATCACATGGTTAGGCATGAAGCATCACGTTACTCTGATGAAGAAATGGAAGGGAGGTCATTCAAGAGGGACCCCTATTAAATAGGCTATTTTTCTAAATATTTTTCAATCAGGCAACATAACTGAAGTTGAAGGAAAAAAAAATCTGAATGAAATGTCTTAATATTGCAATTTATAGAATTCTGAAAGGGAGACTTGCAAATGTTGTTTCTGATCTTTGTCAGTTCACCAAAGTTACCGTTTTATTACCTTAGTCACAGGGGAGGTGTTTCATATTAAACTGCCAGATTTACCTCAAGCAGAATTGAACGGAGGAGGCTTGTCACTGTTTATCAAATTTACAACCACACTGAGTAACCACAGTGGGTTGAGCAATTGCACCCACTGCATGCTGAAAGTCAAACTGTTGAACAAGATAAAGGCCTCTCATGCATATGGTGTCACATATTTTGGTTAGATACTCTATTGTAACAGAACCTAATTGTTCACTATAGAATTTTTTTTTAGGTTTGTATTCTGGGTAAAAGAGAAAAAGGAAGAGATTTGTAACTATATGGTGAGGTAAATATGCAAATGAAAATAGAAAAGAGAAAGAGAAGTATGGTATGAATGCCGGATTTAGTAGTGTCATAAAATGACATTTTTGACAAGATAATTTTCAAAACATTACACATCTATATGAAAATACTATAAAGTCAGTGTGACTATTAGGTGCTGATTGGTGCAAATTGAATGAGGGGAAGGCCTTACAGGTCTGAGAATCTTTGGATTGCATTGAAAACAAATATACCTGACTGCAATGAAAAGGCATTTGAAGAGAAATTTCACTCTGTTACTAAAAAGCAATTTTCGACCAGAAGAAAGTGATAGAAAACAGCTCATGGTGCTATTCTGGCTTTTATTATGCTAATCTTGTTGATTTCCTCTTCTTCTAAAACATTTTCAAGTCTGATGAACAAAAATTCGTATTCAAGCACTCAGCTTCAATGGTGGGATTTCCTTCCCCTCTCTTTATCAGTCAGATCCTGAAACAATGGACATTGCTCAGGCAAGTTTGTTCTTGTGTGTCGCACAACTCAAGTGCATCTGTCATCCTCATAGTTTTCCTCTGATCGCCAGATGTCGTTTTCTGAGCCGGAGCCAAAGGACTGAGTGTTAACCAGGAAGAACGTCTTAAAACAGTGTCCTTTACTGCGCTTCTGGGTTCTGCTTTCTCTGCCTTTGTCTTCAAAACCAAGACTCTGTCAAACCCCATTGTCCAGCTTACACATAATCTGATCATCCTTAAGACAACACACACACACATTAACCGAGTGACGCTGACTTGATTAGATTGTATGATGCAGTTCATTGAGGATGAAATGAAAAAAACTTAATTGGGAATTCAGTTTTATTTACATTGACACATTTAATAGCAACACAACAAATTTACACAGTAATGCTACTCACGCTTCAGGTATAATAAATACATAGCAAAATGTAGGGTAAACTCTTGGGACATAAGGGAAAAAGTAGAATTAAATATATCCCTTCCTGAAGCCCCCCCCCCCCCACACACACACATGGATCCACTAAGTTTAATCAGATTTAAGGTAGTTGTTAGCAAATGATATAAGGGGTTGACATCATGAAATTCTCACAATGAAAACATTGCCAAGAACAAGTTTCCACTTGTGATGCGGGAACACAAACCAGTTGAATCAAGTATGATTTATATCACGCTGCATGAATGTACCACATCTTCATTGATATAGACATCTTCAAAAGCATCAACTTTACTCTACTGTATATGCAAATAAATATCCACAAAAGACAGCGGAAAGACTGTGGGGTATTAGTAGCCTATATGAAATGATAATACTTTAGAAGTGGCACCTGTTATAAAAGTAATTATTTTTTCTGCAAATATATCACACACATACATACAGGCCTCCCCCTTCACTATCTCTTACTCTTTCTCTCTGTCACTGACACACACACACACACACACCACACATTGATTCAGACAAAGATTCAAACACCCACAGGACACTTTCCTGGTGAAATTTCCAAATAACATCCATCAGTGGGAAGATGTGAATAGCAATGGTCAAACGTGATTCAGACTACTGGCTGACATGGACTGTTTCTCCACCTCAGATGGAGGAAACAGCTGGATTCAAGGAGAAGGACTGCTGGGAAACCTGCTACTGGCCGGGGAACAATGGGATGACCAACACTGAGATTCTCACTGTTGACATCTGAACAAAGAGCCTCGAGGTCTCTGAGTTGTTTTCTGACTTGTCCCCTCGGAGATTACTGCAGTCCAATTCAATGGCATTTCACATTAGTTTAAACCTGACATGATCATGCTACAGACAACGAAGAACTTCAGCAGTAGTATAGGCAAAAACACATGTATTGCCTGTCAACCAAAACAGAAAGGTTCCTGTTTCTTGGTCCTTCATGATAGGGTAGAACATAAAAGCAGAGAAACACATCTCAAAAATGACAGTACCTGTCTGATGCTTGTAAACAAAGGTCATACACTGGATGTGTTAGGAGAGAAACCATATAAACCTAAGCATTCACTTATACCTTTTCAAGATGCCTCTATGTGACAAAGCGCCGACAAAAGCAAAAACTCATAGATGTAACATGCTTCACAAAGTCTCTTTTTGAAATGAAATATCTGCTCCGGTGCATCCCACCCCATCATATTGCAATTAATACAAATATGTACAGATACAGTTGAACACATAAACAAAAAGCAAGGGTACCGTAAATATACATCATCTATCTAAAGACAGCTCTGAAAGTAAAGTTATCATGGTCTAATCTATAATATAGATAGTGGTCTTTGTGATAGTCCTTTGCTCTCTGGGGAGTGATGTTGAAAAATGAAATGATCGAAATGATCCCCCAACAATAAGTGTCTAACAAGGCTGTCTAATAGCTTATAAACCAGTATCTAAATATCTCAAAATCAAATTGGCCCCTGAAAAATGTCTCCTTCATTTAACTATGTAGATAAGGAGTATGAAATAATACTGACAATGAAAAAGTAGACACAGAGATGAAAAAGCTGCATTTCATGGTAAATTGAATGTTGTGAAGTTGAAGTGCCTCAAGTGCTTTTTTCTTTAAACCAACCAAAATAAAGTACTTCGTAAATTTCCATTACGGAAAATGAAAAATGACAAACACAAAATGAAATAGAAGCAAAAGTCCAACAGATAGCAAGAAACATCCCACTTATATGGGGTGTCAAAAAAACAATATGAAATGTGTAGGAAAATAACAAAATAGATATCAATATGTGAAAGAGTGTACATCATGACAGTTTTAGATCAATGACTTTTGTCCCTCCAAGGAGGGGAGCATTAGTCCAATTGTCCTCCCCTTTCATCAGCAGGCAATATAGTGATAATATTAAGAAGGAATTCTTCCATGGTTGTTCTTCCTTGTTGAAAATGACATTTTCCATTCTGTCCGTGACATGTTACAAGAAATGCCACTGGTACCTGGGCGATGTGCAGGAATATTGTTTGGGTGGTTTGTAGCAGAACGTAAGAGGCACTTTATGAAGCAGCCAGACAGGTTAGGTGTGTTCTTAGACCCGTTGGGCTCTGAGCGCAGTTCCCTCCAAGAAGACCTCATGCTGAACCAGTAAGGGCTGGGCTGAAGTGGTGTTACTGTCGCTTGAGTTAAGGTGAAGTGCAGTGCCCTGAGATCTCTGCTCCTCACCATCTCTGAGCATGGTGGGAAGCTTTGAACTGAAGTTCAGATAGATCTGTAAATAGGGAAGAGAATTTGGTAAGAGAGAGGAGCCATGAAAAAAACAACTAAAAGATTGACATTTTTTTCATTTCATGCCATTACACACACTCAGATATTGTTTGCAGACATCCTTGGTCTTCACTTTGACTTGCAATGGTGATCAAAACCAAGGCACGTTATATCTTCTGAATATACAGTCAATTGAACATTTGCGGCTCAGCTAAAATATCAGCAATTTTTCAAGCACCACATCCCAATTATGAGATATGACACTTTTGATCAAACTGTTTGTAAGAGGAGAGTCTTTTGCAAGCCGTTTTCCACCAAAGACTACCAATGCTCTTGGGGTTTGAGAGGAAAGTCTGATTAACAATGGAAACCCTTATGTACCATGTGTAAATCAGCTGACCGGAGAGTTCAAACACACAAGCTCATGCTGCGAGAGGCCCCAGACCTCAGACCAAATTATATGAACACCAGAGAGGTGGCTTTATACACAGAGTCACTCTGTTCATGGAAGCTAGATTTGCTCACACACTTTATGGAGATTTTCAGATGATCTGCTGCTTCACACATGTAGCACCATTTCAAACATTTCAATCGTCCGTATTATACAGGTGGACCTTCATTACCAAGCTTACTAGGAATATTGGATCCATAAATACAAATAAAATTGTCACTTTCAAGTATTTTCAATTTCCACCAATTTACTGAAATTACTATTTTATGATCCTTCGACATCATCGGGGCTGGAAAGTGTGCATGTGTGTGGGGGGGTGTCTGCAGAGATCACAGAGCAAGATCTAGACATGCAACCATTTACTCTCTCATTCCCACCTACTGATGATTTAGAGACTTAAATTATCCAACTGCATGTTTCTTGACAGAGGGAGAAAGGTAGACAGAACCCACACTGGCACAGGGAGGGCATGCAAATGTCACAAAGAGAAGCTCCAAATGACTTTAAACCTTCCTGCGGTCTGCCAAGTGTGTCTACAATGTTTTCATAATAGCTTGTTCAAAAAAATATTGGTTACTAAAGGTCCTTCTGGTACCTGGCCATACTTGTTGTGACTGGAGGCTCTCAGATTCAAGTAAGGGGACTGTGGGCTGCAATTGATGAAAGCATGAGAAATATTTGAACATCTTCCCAGAGACCCATGTATTCATAATCTCACTGGTGAGACTTTTGAATTTCCAGCAGTGTTTGTAGCATGGTGTTTGGCCAAGTATGCCAAACCCTGATAATATAACTTAGCATAAGATAATATAACATACAGAACTACAGTATACTGATAATAGAAAACGTTAAGAGGCTTCACTGTGTCCATTGTCTTGAACCAACCAGTGACTAATTTTACATCCCATCATTTTACAAATCAGCTACCAGTGTGTTGGATGACAGCTACACATAAACTTTACAAATAAACAGTTGTTTTGTATCACCAGTCAACAAAGTTTGTATTTATATTTGGCAGTTCAGTAATACATCAAGATTGCTTGCATTCCCTTGGTAAGTCTATTAACGGTACTATGTAAGCAGTACATTTTGCAGCACCTAAATGTTTTTCATCTTTAATCTCCATTGAAGATGTTTTTCTAGTTAGGTGAAACATATCTGACATTAGCCAACATTTTGAAACAAGGGCACAAATATGGTATTTGAGTATTGGACTATGTTCACTTTTCATAGCTCTATCTGCTTTGTACCAAATCATTGTACATAGATGGTATATTATCCATTAAAAAAATATGAAAAAGGTGTAGTCATCAGGAATTAAAGTATGAGAATATATCTTTTCAGACCTTTGTAAGAGGGAATAGAGACAGTATGCTTTTCAGACAGATTAACTTCTGGAATTTGTGTAATATATTTCACATATCTACATACATCATTATTTTCTGAACAGAATTGTCGGTAATGGAGCAAATTGTACATTGAAAAAAAAAACATTGTGCAAAAACAAACATAATACACTTTTGAAAGGCTTGGCATTCCTCGGATTCACAATCAACTCAGTACGTCCTAAAAGAACCAAGAGGTCTTCTCAGATCACTTGAGAAAGGGAATTTCTTTCAAAGAATGTAAACAATAAAGAATATGTGTGACCTACATGCTTTGTGGCATTTGACAGCTGTTGTTCGATTCTTTCAACAACTTTCCTGAAAGATGGTCTCTTGAAGGGGTCGCCATCCCAGCATGACCTCATAATCTGATACCTGGACAGCAGAAGATCAGCACATAAACATTATTTATTGTCTCGTATTTAGACCGTTTCATAGCTGATCTCTCTCAATAGAGATTACACTTGTCACCAGTAATTGTACTCTTGTTGGGACAGGATGAGCTTGGCTCCCATTCAAATCCCCTCACATTCCTCCATGGTCTGGCAACATCTGCCCATCCATAGCCCTTTACACTTTCGACACAAACATTAATTTTTCAAGTCCCCTTTCATTTTACAACTCACATTTCACTGGGTGCAAATTCAGGAGCATCCAGTCTGTAACCTTCTTTTATCAGTTTGTAGAACTTGGCGTCCACAGGCATCCCTGGATATGGACTGTTTCCTACGACAGACTGATTGTGTTACACCAAGCACCTCTTAAAATACACAAACACAATGCCACACACACGTACGGGTCAGGCAGGCTTACCTAGTGAGAAGATCTCCCAGAGCAAAATGCCATATGACCACACGTCACTCTCAAATGTATACACACACTCAAAGATGCTCTCTGGAGACATCCATTTCACTGGCAGTCGAGCCTGAGAAAAGGAAGATAGGAAGTCAAACTTTTTTTTTTTACATCTTTTAAATAATATATGCTACTTGCTTCTACTTGTTAGCTTTCAGGTCATACCATATTTCTAGTGGCTAACTATTTGAGAAACAATACCATGCTTCAGTTATATCAAAAAGCAAAAAAACAACAACGAAAAGCTCAAGTCAAATAAATATAACAAAGAAATGACAAACTCAGTGAAATACATTATCAATTCATTAATTGTAATCTTTGAGTTTAAGTTATTTACAGTTGGTTTGATTTTGTTACTCTATTTTTTCAATTATTTCATCCTAAAGTGCATGTGATTTCATTCCTATTTTCAAAAGGGGTTTTCTGAGGAGTTTAAATCAATGAAAGGGCTATTCTTATGTCATTCTTATTTCATTTCTGAATCTTATTTTCTCAACCCTTGTGTGTTGCACAATCAGATGCCAACCCCGCATATTTATAAAACTATTCCCATTTTCAAATGCGGCATAATTACAGAATCAAATCCTTAATGTTTTGCTGTTGACAATATGTAACTTCTGATGGGTTGCATGGATACATCTGAGAGGATACATAAAGCTTATGTGAGTTAGAAATATAGGTATGGTCTTGATATCTTATTACCCATTTGTAAAGAAATAGCTCTCCCAAAGTTAGTTATATTTATGTAGTTACAATATACCAGCTTTTTCCCCTTTGAAACTGCATTTTA
Source organism: Fistularia tabacaria (assembly GCA_901007705.1). NCBI lineage: Eukaryota > Metazoa > Chordata > Actinopteri > Syngnathiformes > Fistulariidae > Fistularia > Fistularia tabacaria. Next base: position 198,683 of record CAAKHD010013628.1, on the reverse strand, counting down.
AAGGAAAGAAGACATGTTTTGGTTCCATGCAAGTCTTTCTTTTTTTTAATGGGTTTATATTGTCTTATGGTATCATTAAAAACAACTATGTGCATTAGCTTAGTTCAGTTTGAAAAATAGATCCATCAGTCACACATCTAAGAACTCCTTCTTTGTTTGTGTATTTGTAAACAACTCTGTAAAGTTAAGCGGATATTAGTGACTAAGTCCTTGGACAAACCAACTTCAGCTGAAAATAACTTTCTCGCGAGAAACAGTAGCTAAGGAGGATGACCTTTTTGGCCAAAATCTCTGACAAGTGTGGCATTAATTTGATAGAAATTGATTAACTAAATTTGTGCTAAAACTTAACCAAACATACAGACTTACATTGCCTTTAACTACGTAATTGGAGTCTGTGGTGATGTCCCGTGCCAGGCCAAAATCACAGATCTTTGCCACTCTTCCTTGGGTTAGTAGGATATTTCTGGCAGCAAGATCTCTGTGAATACACTGACGGCGCACAAAAAGGCAAGTAATGATACATTTTATATGCATGAACAATCAATAGTCACAAATCATTTTTTTTCTGATGCAGTTTGATACTGAATTTCCACACTTGGGTCTGTAACCTGCAACCTTTAACACTGTTACTTGAGCACATTGGCCGCATCTTTACCTCCACAGCTAATAAAATTTTAAACAGCATGCTCCAACATGCATTATAAATCTACTGAAGTAACTGTGGAAACATGACACTAACTTTGTGTAATTCTAGATCTAAAACAACCATTATTACTCGTTTTCATAATCGTCCAATCCAGATGAGTGCTCACATTTTTGGAGGCCAAGAACTCCATGCCTTTGGCCACCTGGTAGGAGAAGCTGAGGAGGTCTTCTGTGTCAAAGGACAGACCATCATCGTCAAACTTTTCACTCTCCACATCTGCTTCGAGGTATGATCCACCTGGGAGGACAAATATGATAACAACGATTTTTTTCCAGATGCAATTCTGTGTATTTTTAGACAGAAGAACTTGACGAATGTTTGGCTTGCCTTTATGTAGTGAGCGTCTTCTCTCAGTGGATGAACCGAATGGCAGGTTGCCAGCAGCAGATGGCCTCATGGCCATGTAGCCACTCAAGCTGTCACTGTGAAGAGGAAAGGAGCAGTCTGGTCTGAGCTGAGCACTTCCACACATAGGCATGCTGCTGTCTAAATATTTTCCTCCTACGCACGTTCTGGATAGTAAATACTAGTATTCTATTTTCTCTTCAAGACACCAAAACCCCAATCTCCCTCATATAAAAGAAGCTGACCCTGCGGCATCTCTGTGTGGCACAATGTTGCGATAGTAGCAGTCCTCCTCAAGCTTAGAGCAGATGAAAGATTCTCTCTTTCTGCGTAGAAAGTTAAGTAGGTCTCCGAAGCAGCAGTACTCCGTAATCACCAGTGTGGGGCCTGTAGAAAACAAGAGTGGCTTTAAATGTGACAAATAGGTCATTTAGATTGTCAGAAGCAATTGCAAATTGTGTCTAAGCATAGGAGAAATGCAGAAAACAGTCAGTCAAGTTTCACTCCAAGTCCTGCATGATAGTATGGATGAACATTGCACCTCCAACTGTGCAGGCTCCCAGCAGGTTGACAATATTCATGTGGTTTCCCAAGTAACTGAGGACTTTCAGCTCTGACATCAGTGCCTCTTTCTCTGTGGCATGAGCACTTGCTGTGAATGAGAAAAAACAGAAACAATGATTACACATATATGTAAATAAACATATACGTGTATACACACACACACACACACACACACACACACACACACACATACACACACATACACATACACATACACACACACAAACTACTTTATAAATAAATTAAACCAGATTAGTAACAAGAGCACACATGTCAGATGAGCAAGTGTGTGGAGAACAAAAAAAAGAATCTGATACAACTGGGGAAACATTGATTTGACCCATATCCAGTCTTGAATTTAAGGCTTGCAAATGCATTTCTTTGGAAATGTAAGGAACAAAAAAAAGGCTATTAAGGCTGTGTCTTAGAGTATGTGGCGATCTTAATTGGAGATAAGAGACTACTTTAGAAAGGGGTTGTTGCTAAAATAGTCCTAAAAAAGTTGCAGCAAACACTTTATACATTTGTAATACTAATCATATGTTTTCTTGCTGTCCACGGTAACACACCTCCTCCCACCACTTGCACCATTCTACCTTTTTCCTTGCTTCACCACATAGGTCCTACCGAACACATGACTTTTACTTGTTTTTTTTTCTTAAGATACTTGATCAATCGCTTGCAGGGAATTATTTATCTGCATTCGACCTCATGGATGAACCATGAGCAGTTGGAAGCAACTTAGCGACACTAGGGGAGCAGTAAGGGGTTCAGTTTTTTGCTCAATAACATTTCGACAAGTTTGGAAGAGCGCGGTCTGTTCCAAGGATGACCATTTGAAACCCCCACGCCAAGCCGATTTGTTTAATTAAATAGCTTCTCTGTGTACATCCATGTGTGTTGTCAACACTCACATTTCAGCATTTTCACTGCCACCGTCATAACTGTGTCTGATTTGGAGAGCCCATATGCAGTGGCTTCAACCACTTTTCCAAAAGCACCAGAGCCCAGTGTCTTCCCTGTGTACAAGATGACAGGCAAAAGCTGTTACACACCATTCTGTTTCCCTCCCACAAACTGGCCTCATGACAGCATCCCTAGGACAACACCAGTTTTAGCCCCAGGCTGTATTCCTAAGCACCAGGACATGTAGGATCCTGTTTAAAGTGGTTGGTTAAAAAAAACAACACCCAGAATCAACAATATTGTGTTTGCAGTGAGGGAGTGAACTGTTGAGTCTGACTGCAGATCTAACTGAACCTTATATATTCATAGATAGATTTTTTTGTTTGCACATATATATACATATAAAATAACAAAGCAAAAATCAACAACAAAAAATAATATGAAAAACAAAACAAAACAAAACAAAACATAAAAACAGGATATGTTAATCAGCAAGAAAGAGGCAGTGATGATGTCATGACAAGTGCACTGTTTGGCTTCATCACAGAGACAAACCCCCATTTATCTGCAACAGGCAACTGCACCACAGTGTGTCAGAATTGACAGATTCATTGCATTATCAAGGCCTAGATATGAAACACATTGCTGATCATTTTGATAAACTGGTGACACCAGTGTGCAAAGCATGCAGGGTGCTAACCAAAGCGAAGGTTGTTTCGGGGAAACTCCCACTGATGGTCATAAGGTAGCTGGGTGGGGTCAATGTAGACATAGTTGTTTCCATGTATACCCTCGATAACTTTCCACTGGATCTGGTATTTTGGTTTCTGGAATGAGGGCAACAAATAAAGAACCAAACTAGTAATCAATATTGGGAAATATCTCACAGGGCTTAAATGGGTTCAACATTGTAAGATGATGACAGCGGGTGTGTTATTTGCAGCGGGCGTGTTATGTCTCACCTGCATGTACTTGTAGAACAGCATGATGAGAACAAGGCAGAGGATGGCTGCTGCTGATACAGAGCCTATTAGCAGTGGGGTGAACAGATCATGTGGAACCGTTCTCTCTGGGGGGGATAAAGAAATGGTACTTTTAGGGGCCACAACAGCCACTTGAGGCAGTAATAATAAAATGACTTAGCGATTCCTCCTTGGTTTGTTACACAGTACAGCCCTCAGTTGGAAAACAATGGTACAGCAAAAACAATGTGAATGATTACCTGCAGGCAATATCCATTTCAGTCTCACCTCATGTAGCAAGTTCAAATTTCAGTTGAAGCATTCAAGGATCAAATATTTCTGACCTGGCTCGAAGGAGCTACATTTTAGTAATTCAAAAATAAAGTCTGCATTGGGGTCAAACAGATACTCTGATATTACTGTATGGAAGTTTATTACTATGATATTGTTTAATTTACTAATAGCCGAACCATACATAAAGATCGCCATACCAGAGCTACTTTTGTTATTGAATAGTCTGTTAGTCAGATGTAATTCATATCAATATAACATCAGAATCATTTTAATTTAACATCTGAGAGATGTCTATGGTGGGTTAATGCTACAGTTTCTTGGAAATTTACATAAAATAAGGTAATATGGCCTTTGTCAAATGAAAAATAGGTCTACTATACTTTCCAGTGCTGGTAGCTGATTCAGGGTCAGTTCTGCGTTGATAAGGTGTTTCAAATCCCCAACAAAAGTGTCTTTTTTCCAATAATGTCTGCTAACATTTTCAAGAACTAAAAGGGATTTCCAACATTCAAGACTCCAGCAAAATCATATTGTACAACTGATAAGGGAGGAACTATTTGACATTGCAAAGGGGCATTAAGGTAAGCCACAGAAAGCTCAGTCACAGTGAAGCCCACTTTGGTCAAAACAGAATAAACTAATCCAATTATTTTGTACACATACTGTTGGATTTATCTGTTTGCATTCTATGTAAGACTGCTAGAAATCCTTTTTGATTGAGTATGTCACTGTGTTCCTGTTGCTTTTACATCGGTGGTAGAGAGTATTGATAATGAGTGTTCTGTTCCTTCGTGTCTGCCTGTTTGTAAAGCCTTATTGTTTTGCTCCTCTGTACATTGGGGTGTAATAAGCTCTTTAGAGATAAGAAGCTTTCTCTCCACTTCATAACTGAGAATGCAGAGTCTGCAGGAACTAATCCCCAGTAAACCTGTCAGTGGTTTCTAAAGCTCTATGTATTCTCTGCTCCTGCTCACTGACACCTCCAAGCCTCCCACAGCCCAAGAACTCCCTGCACTGCCAGGACTCTTACTGTGCTCCACACTCTCAGCGCCTCCGCCTGGTCTGCTGTACTCTGAAGCACACAAAAATTCTGGCCACATGCTTACAAAGGCCGGCCCTGTCTGGCTGCTATCACACTCGTCCCACATAATACTCGCCCACATACCCGCTGCAGACCCCAGTGCATACAGCTGGGTCTTCAGGTTAAGTCAGGTGTATCTTTCCTGTTCCTTCAGTTGAAGCTCTGATACCATTTGTGGACGTTGCACAGCAGATGGGGGAAGCCGTTAGAACGCAGTGGATTTAGAGTCATAAAGTAAACAATGGACAGCCTCTAATTCTTATCTGTACATGACAACATCTAATCATAGTTATCATTTCTGAGATATCTCTTCATCCTGTGCTCAACCTAACAGGTTATAGGAGATGCAGCTTTAACTTTAAAGACCCATTTAAAGGTTAATCCTTGCTAAAATCATGTTTTAGTGAATATTTTGGGCAGAGGATTAGATCCCCCTGGGACTTTAAAGTTAACTTTTCAATCTTGGTTCAGAGAGGTGACAGATGTGTTAATGTTAATGAGATTCTATGCAAGCAACATATTTTATTCATGTGAAACAAAGACAACACAGACATGCGTGAAGAGAGAGGAGTCTCACATCTGTACTACATCTGTCCTGTTGTTGCCTTTGTCTCAACAAATTCCTTTTGGGAAGTTGAGGATTTCAGAATTTAAAAACTCAAATTTAAGACTGACAGGTGTTGACGGTTTAGACAATCATAGATTGCTTGCAAGTGCATGATATCTCAACTCACCGCTTATCGAGAAGAGTGTGTAAGCCTGCTCTCCCTCCACTGTAGCTACACACTCAAGAGTACTGAACCGGCCCCTGCTGATGTTCACGCGACTCTCAACCTCTGTCTTGCCAAACATGGGACTGAAGAGAGTGACTGTGATGATATTTTGCTCCTCCTGGGTGGCGTTCACTTGTTGGGAGCACCTGAAGGCAAAAAAAAGATATGACTGATGCACATTTTCTAATGGACTCACCAGACTATTTTTAGATGTCTCTGTGTGGGCTAACACATTTCTTTTCCAAGTCTCTGCAAGATATACATTCCTTTCCTCAGTAATGAAAACAGTAATGTGAGGAGCATGAATAACGCAACTTTACAAAGCATGCAAGTGTGGAGTAAACACCCTCAAGTTCCAGGAGCAGGCACTTGGGCAAAATAGATAATAGAAGCATAGAATTCCTTATGAATTCACAAAACAAAAGTAAAATACAGAAGGAGCTCTGTATTTTACATAGCTGAAATGTTTATTATTCAGGTCACAGTACTCCAAAATTATTTTTCAATTTATTTTGTGCACAGATTAAAAGCAATGCAGAACAATGAAACAGTGGCCCACCAAGTCACCAATCTATCCTGGGCAGTTCTCAAGAATCTGATTCTCTTCATCCTTGCCAGAAATCAGAGGGTTTTTATCCAGAAGGACTCTTAGGAATCAGAGAAAATGTTCCCAGAAACCCCTCCATTCAAACTGTACAACATAATCATTATGATTTCTTGTCAGACCACTCAATCCAAGAAACCAATTAAGCTGGAAAGTGCTTGCACTGTTTATGTTCCACATATCTTGCGTGCTCGTAACTAATGAGTATTAAAGTGGATTTGATTCTTACTTTAACATGACTGGATTAACTTTGGATAATCACTTATGATTCACTGCCTGTGGTGTTTGGAATTTTCTGTTGCTGGAAACCAACAGAAACCAAGTGCTTCCCAAAGCAACATGCTTTTTTTTTGACACATGGCTGACTGTGTCAATTCATATTCATGTTGATGCACAGGGTGCCTAGACACAAGTCAGTTGTTTCAAATTCCTTGTCACATGAATTACACATAGAATTCAACGAATCACTCATCCAACCTCACAATCCACTATCACCCCCCGTCCTGACTCTGTCCTTTGTATCTTTAATGTTATCAATTTAATTGGAAATCAATTTTGTCACAGTACAAAAAAACAGTTGTATGATTTCCGTAATTTTTTTTATACTTGGTAAGAAAAAAAAGACTTGTAACTAGAGTGTTTAATACGAATTTCAAGTAAAAAAAAGTTTACATAAAAGAAGTGCATTCAGACCAAATTAAAGACAAAATGATTTTAAGAAAATCCCAAACATACAGGGATTAGGGACGTTTTTTTTTTAACAATCCAACACTCAACAGCAGCAGCATTTCTTATGCTTCTTATGCGGCTCAAAACCAACATCCACTTACAAGACCAAATTAGTTTTTGATCAAATCAAAATACATACACACACACACACACACACACAAATAGGCTGAGTGGGGTTGAGTTGGCCTCACCTGACATATGGCTGCTCACAGTAGTACCAGGTGATCTGGGGTGCCGGGAACCCTTCAGCCACACAGCGTACCTGTCCATCCACTGGGCCCTCATGAGATACAATCTCAGGTTTGCCTGACGAGCACAAAACTATTTGAAGACATCTAGCTAAACATTAATTTAAAAGTGAGAGAGATTATCTAAAACGCTGAAGGGCTTGTCTTCTTCAGCAGGTACAGATGGTGTAGTGCTGTGGACATTGGGCCTTTGGCTCTTTGTTTTACCCTCTTTATTCACTTCATAGAAATTCAAAATGTTGAAAATCAATCCATTCCTTGAATGTGTGCTTGTATGAAACAAGATTTAAGCAGGTCATTTTTCATTTTTGTCTATGTTGTGAGAGTGGTGGACTGTTAAATGATCGAGATGAAAATTCAGAGCTAGACCCTCCCTTTAGCTGACTATTGAAGACAATCTAAGTGAACCCCCTCCCTCAGTGGATTCACAAAATCATTATATGGCTGAGGGGAACAGAAAACCTTTTATCAAATCAATGAGACAACTTACTGGTCACATAGATGGTAAATGTCTGATTGACTGATGTGTCACGGTTGGAGACTTGGAAGGTGTAAACTCCACCCTCTGATGTTTTCAGTCGCACCAGCTTGAGCTCACAAATGTACCTGGACATAAAGTAATGATATCGTCAGCATTTAGACAATAAGGATTTGGGTAAAAATATAAGCATCAATTGAGGAGACAACTTCGCTTGCTGTTTAGAATGCTGTCAGAGTCTAAAAATACAGTTTGAACCACTCAAATGTTTGTCTGACATTTGATTATTGTAGAGTTAGTTCTTTCCTCAGTTACTGGCCTGGATTCATCAATTTTTAACAGAGAAAATGGGTTTCAATAAATGTGAACCGTTGCCTTGCATGAGTCATGGTCAACTCAGGCTTAGAGGTCATGTTTTCTCCTGCCCTATTGAGGCATTTTTTGTTGTTGTTTTTCAAGAATTTCAGCTGAATTTCCCAGGAACCTGTGACAAATGCAGATGTTGCATTGGGGCACCCACTGGCTTGAAGTCACCTCTAAACATGGCAGATTCCACAGTATGAGGGGAATCAACATTTTCATCTATTTGGTATTACTAGAACGGGAAGACACAACATTAAATGAGTGTGTTACGGCACCTATATTCATGGTTGTGTGTGATGATGACATGGTCAGTTGTGTTCTTCAGCTCTTTGCCCATGAAGCTCCAGGTAGAGATGTGCGGCTTTGGGTAAGCCTCCATGTCAACAGTAAGGGACAAACTTTCACCTGAACGGACGTGGATAGTTCTGTTGTTCGTGGGTGTCAGGTTGATGAATCCTTTATCTGCAAAAAAACAGATGCTCTTAGATGATTTGCAGTGAAACAAAACCTCAACTTTTCTGACTAATTTTGTTTTTCTTTTTACTCTCTGTCTCTCTTTCTCTCTATCTCTTTCGCTCCATCTCTCTCTCTCAACTATCTTGCAAGTCAAAAGGGATTCTGAGACTTTGAATTCTAACCTAACATTCAAATAAAGTCCTTAAACTCAAAGAGACAGGGAAGGACTAAGCTGATCAAAATAAGACATTCTTTCTTGTGGAAAACATTCACCTTGTTGATACAAACTTAAACAAGACAGCATATGACTGTTCAGATCTTTTACGTCATATTTAGCCTCGGAGTTGCCATTTATTTCATGTTTTATGAGGTCAGTTGAGTGCCAGTTTACCGAAATGAAGCCTAATTTGTTGAAACACTCACCATAAACATCGAGCGTCATTGACTTTTTGCTGACCCCCTTCTCATTCTCTGCTTCACATAGGTATCTTCCTGCATCTTGTAGCTTGACCGCCTCAATGTGCAATGTAGCACTGCGCATGTGATTGAAGTGCTCCACCAGGATACGTGAAGCAGAGTCAACCTTTGCTGGTTGCTGTGGATACCAGACGGCACCCTGTCAACGCCCAGAGATCTCTAGAGATTAACCCTGTCTGCATGTCTATCCTTGCCAACCACACAAATACGATCAGACACACAACTGCTGGCATGCACACACTTACACTGTTGGTCACACATGTGTAAAGGGTAGTTCACATAGTATAAATCACAACAACTAAGACCCCTCCAACTTCTTCCACAAAAACAGGCGGGCACTGGTATCAGTTATATAGACGCAACTTTTAACTTCTGATTCATGTGGCCGTAAGACATAAGGGGACACAGAGACTACAACAATGAAGCAACCTTGTGCTACATTTTGTGTACACTGAGAGGTCCTTTTTCTTTCATGTGTAATGTTATTGCAATATAATATTATATCTATTATTCAGACAACAACTTAAAATATACCTTCAAGAAAAGAATGTCCTGATGTGTTGTTAATAGAGTAGTAAAACCATCTGTTTTCATTGACTAACAAAAAAAATTACATGGATATGATATTTATATATATATATTTCACTAACAAGTGGGCTGTTGGATGTTTAGTAATTCTTACATCAAATACTTATAATTTGAATTAATCAAAACCATAATTAATAATATAATAATAATAATTCAAATTTTCCACCACCCTGTTAATATGGTGAAAAACAAAACTCAAGTGAACTAAACAATATAACAGGCATCTCACCGAGCCAGGCGGCGTGACCCACTTCACCGTGATATCTCCATTGACATTGGTGGTGCTGCAGGTGAGGGAGAGATTCTCATTGACTGTCAGAATCACTCGTTCTGGAGCTTGCATCTCAATCAGTGGAGGGTCAACAGGGACTGAGGGAAGATCAATGGCACTGAATTAGATGATGTCTGTTAATGTGCAAAAATACAAGCGGGAGAAATTAATGTCATTTTACCTGGCTTCACAGTCAGGTAGTAGTTATGTGATTTGACATATTGTTGCCTCAGCATTCCAGCACACACGTAGCAACCTTCATAGGCTTTTTGCGTCTTGTGGATAACGATGCCTTGCTCCAGGCTTGCAGAAAACTGGAGACCAGAAGCCAAAGCTCTGTTGGAACATGTTTCCAGGTGCAGGTTGCTCAGACTTGGATCGGTTGCCAGGCAGGGGATGGAAGCGTTGTCTCCCACACGAGTGAGAATGTTGAACACCATTGATTTCCTGAAAGGGTTTTCAGGGTCTGCAGAAAAATGCAATACAACTTCAAATGCCAAGTATTAGTCGGTAAGAAAGACTACACACCAAGGTGCTATGCTACACTACACACACTATTTCTGTCTGAGTTTTATCTAGTCTGTTTGTCTTGTATTAATAATATGAACCGTTTCGTTACTTTTTGGTGCAGGCATGTCTTTACATTACTGTCCTCTTTGTGAGCACTAGATTGTTATTAGATAATTTATAAATCACTATGCAAAAATGACTGAGACTGTAAATCCATTTAAACTATATATAAAATTTAGATAATCAGAAGAGTCCAAGACAACAGATTAAAAGGTGCTTACTTAATGATAAATGAAAATGGTTAAAAATGGTTTCAGAATTTGATTCTTGTACAGCTCTCATAAGCAGGCTCAATATTTGTGATGATCTGGGCCTATCATCTGGAGTGAATGATCAGCACATGATAAAATCCTGCTGTGATGGCAGTGGGCCAGAGGGGTATGAAGCCACAGAAAGGAGATTCAGTAGAACTTGTGCCCTCCACCAATAGCTGAGGCAGCTACTGTTGTCCAGGGCAAAGTTACAAACACCTTTATCTGCAAACACACCCACACATAGTGCACCCTGTCACTCTAGAAAAAATTACAGAAGTAATTCTTCTGCTCTACCCTGCAGGCTATTTTCTCTCCTGATATTGTTCCTATTTTTTACTCAAACCAACCACACGATTACAGATCACTGTCACACACTCGTGCAAAGACAGACAATTTACGCTACCGTTGATGAAGACGTAGATGGAGACTTGCTCCCCAGACATCCTCTCCAGGCAGATGTAGCGGCCCATGTGACCTGGTTGAGCCCTGGAAATGTGCAACGTGGACATCCCATCTATCTTTTTCTCACCCCGCACCTTAGGCCGTTCCTCCCGGTGCCACTGCGTCTCCCTCTCTCCCTGGCAATGTAGGTCGAAGGGTTCATTGAGTGGAACAACAAGGTGAGGGCCAGCAGGGGTGATAATGGGTTTGGTGTTGCCTATAATAAGGAAAAGATGGCCAATAAGAAGATAATCAGGTAAACATATCACATAACAGACCAATTTGAGTCCTTTGCATTAGAAAAAAAACCCTATCTTGAAATGTTGGCAGAAAAAGATCATTTATGATCATGGCCACAGACTGGAAGTCTTTAAGGTTCTTGGGGAGTTGCTTTGTACAGATGTGAAATGTTTTATTATGATGTGCAAAGGTTTTAAAACTCTAACAGTGAGCTAATTGATATTCTCCCCGCCACAGTGAAATCAGCGCCCACCATCATGTGCGTTAAAAAGGATTAAAGGTAAAATCCCTGATCCAAATGTAAACAACCGGATTGACCCAGAGCCAAATTCAAAACACAGGATTTGCACCCACTATCACTCTCAAACTCAACGTCTGCCGTTAACAAACAGATTAAAAGCTTGAGGTGATGTTTTTAAAATTAAATTTTCTGAAAGAAAAAAAAAAAAGTATAGTAATTTGGGAGATAGAAGTCTAAATTTTCACTATGATGTATTACACTCTATATACGTAAAAAGTGAAACGCAGCACCCCAAATTGCTTACTTATACTTATATCACCAAAGACACATAGACACACACACGGGCTTGTGTCACTATCTTTAGAGATTGCCTTGACTATTTCTGGCCCAATATTTTCTCAAAAATTTCAGCAATGCTCTCAATCTAAATAAGATTTTATCCAAGTATCTGTGCACACTAGAATACACTGTGTTGCAAATTCTGGGGTGTCAGACAAAAAACATTGTACTTGCACTGAACTCTTATCCAGGTAAGATGAATTTAAGGAACAAGGAGTATTATTGAAAACATGAATATATGTCAAACTAAGGATTTCCTTCTTTAGTACTCAAATGTGACCCTAGGATACTTTGGAGTACAACTGAAAAAGAAAAAGGTTCCTCTCTGCGACCCTGCTCCTAAAACCAACTCATAACACTCTAATGACCATATCAACTGTATGGTTGAGTTGCCTGGACCTCACACATATAGATAAATGATGCCCCACGCAGACTCTCTCTCTCTCTCTCTCTCTCTCTCTCTCTCTCTCTCTCTCGCTCTCTCTCTCTCTCA
>CAAKHD010013628.1:171803-186237 GCA_901007705.1 Fistularia tabacaria | reverse complement strand
AAAACTCCCGCCCAGACTCTCTCTCTCTCTCTCTCTCTCTCTCTCTCTCTCTCTCTCTCTCTCTCACACACACACACACACACACACACACACACACACACACACACACACACACACACACACACACACACACACACACACACACGCGTTATTTTCACAGAGACCAAGAGAAGCCAATGAAGACAGACATTACTGATATGTTACAGTGAAATTCTATATGGTTTTCCCAAGTCATGCTACAAAAAAAAACAAATGTGTGCAGCATGAAAAGTACATGATGGATTTTATAGTTACTTTCTGAAGGGGCGTATTCCAAATTCAATCTGTAGCTGAAACCAGGTGGGGCAAATGAGTAATGCATCCTGCACACTAGAAAATATCACCAAAGAAACCTAAAAAATTGAAAGAGACTCGACCCTCACTCTGTCTCAGTCTGACAAACAACTGGAATGTGACCGTTGCCTTGCTGACACTGCAGGAGAGAAGAGACAGTGAGAGGCAAAAAAGGTGCTCCATCTTCATCACCTTTATGTTTCACTATAATTTATACCTTGATAGATACATAGACAGACAGATAGATAGATAGATAGATAGATAGATAGATAGATAGATAGATAGATAGATAGATAGACAGACAGACAGACAGACAGACAGACAGACAGACAGACAGACAGACAGACAGACAGACAGACAGACAGACAGATAGATAGATAGATAGATAGATAGATAGATAGATAGATAGATAGATAGATAGATAGATAGATAGATAGATAGATAGATAGATAGATAGATAGAGAACCACTCTGCTGAAAGTCATGAATGACTGAAAAGTCAAAGAAAATAATCCTACCCATCCACAAAACGTCCTTTACGATTGTATAAAGTGATGCTACGCTTTGGTAAGATGAACTACAATATTCATTGTCTGAAATACAGATTAAACAGTATCAGATTAGTGGCTATTTGAAATTGTTCCTTTTAGACAGTAAATGTTTTTTTGTCTATGTTTGCATGTATATTTACGGTACATGTATTATTTGTGTATGTCATAGGACTTGTAGAGTCTATTATCCACAGCAAACATGTCAATCCAATCATGTAAATCGACCATGAGGCAAAAGCAAGTTTATTAACCGAGACAAAGAACATATCATAGCAAATTGCAATACAAACACTGTGTTATTTTGCAACACTTAGTTGTGTGACTGGTTTTGGGACAGCTTTTTCATTAATTTACCCTACACTGAAATAATGCAAAGTGGTGTATCTTTCAATTAGGTCGGCAGGGAAATGGAAAATAGTCTATATGTGTGTTGTAATGGATACATGATGTATTTATTACGATTTTTATCAAGAGATTACCTCATGGCGCCAGAAAACCTTTTGGCCGAAAAACTGAATCGCCACATGGCATTTAAGTAAAACTATATTTATTGGTGAATCTGTATCTTGGCGGTTTGTCATAGCTGCTGGATGGAGCAACATTTATCTGCTTCATATGGACTAATATGTAGGGAAGCCAGCTGACACTAGGGGTTCCTGGAAGGTCTAACTGGAGGGGAGCAAAGAATAAATAAACTTCTGATACGCAGATCTGTTTTTACTTTTAAAAATGTAATTTGATTTGTATGCCAAGTTTATGGGTCCTTTGAAATAAATAAATTAAACCACGTGAGAGATTTACTGACAAACGAACAGTATTTGGTGGAGCTGTTAACAGCTCAAACATTCTCTGATTCCACACTGCCTTTTGAAAGATGTCAGAAGCCAAGAGGGTTCGAAGTGAATGATTTAATGCACAACATTCTGCTGATATTAAATCTTCAATTAACCTTAATTGCAGATGCATCTGCAAATAGTAGAGTAGATATTTGAACGTTTTCCCTCTAAATGGGATGGTGCATAAAATGTAAATGCACATTTGGAAGTTCAGGAACGCCCGGTTACTTTTCTGCAGCTTGTGTAAACGGGCTTAAGGCAAACTTCGTGGCGTGCCATGGTTGCATCACATGATAGGTAAGCCAGTGCACACGGACTGGAAGTATAGAAGGCGTTCAAACACCCCTCATGCTATGAACAAGGACTTCAGCGGACGTCAATGGGCGCTTGGGAAGGAGCTGCATAAAAAAACAACAGTCCACCTGATCTCGGAGTGGGCCACACGATGCGTGACGGACAGCAAAGCCAAACAGCGACACTGACGGAGAAACCACTATCTCGAGCGAGATCACGTTCAACTGACGAGAAAGCAATTCGGATAAATGCACGTTCCGTCGTTGTTAAACTCTATAACCATAACAAAGATCCCATTAAAAATGATGGAGCAAAAAATAATTTATGCACAAAGGCATCCTCGTGGAATGAGGCGTTTACGGAGCGAGACCTTCCACACTGAAATGATGCCAAGCCTTAATAGTTGCAATGTGTTTTCTCCCTCCCCCAGCATGCAACGCAGTTCAGTCTGGAGGGGGGGGCAGCTCGGTTGTTGTAGGCACGTATGTGACAAAAAAGTGCAGTGCCACAAAAACGTGCGAAATTACATAAGCTTGCAAAATATTTCCGCCCGTACCTGCGGGTTGGAACGTTCACGGGACAGCTGGGTTTTTCAGAGCGAAGCCACATGAACCTGTCGTGGTCTTCACTTTTTTTAATTTACATTTCTTTTTCCATTTCACTCCATCATTGAGGATCCCTGTTTACTTCCGCTCTTTGATTACATTTTGTGAAGGATCCGTCAAGAAAAAAACCCATCAATAATTCAACCGGCGCCGCGCTTGGTGTCCGGATCATCAAAAGGAGTATCCGCTGTCCCCGTAAGGGTTTCAGTGACTTCCCCGCCACATCTGACTCCACAGCACTTGGAACAAAGAAGAGTGTGAGGAATTGCTTGCAAGGGACGGCAATGCGCGTTATTCATCTGCTTTATTTCAGGAAACGTGGAAGGGATTCTTTCCACCCCCTCCTGTCTCATTCTATAGAAAAGTAACCAGCAACAAGTTGCCTGGCGCACGGAGCCAAGCCCTACCTGGATAGGAGGTGAACTGAAGAAAGACAGACAGCAGTATCCAGTGGTATTCCATAGTTATTATTCCATGGGTCTAGCCGTGAAGGTGAGCCGGTGCCTTTACGGTTACGGTTTGCCGCGGTCCACTCGCCGAGCGCGTCGTGGGGAAGTTTGACTGCGCGCTGTGACAGAGGCGCACTTACAAGTCTTTAAGAGCAGAGATGCTCAGCGGAGCGGCGGCCGGCGCCAATCAGCAAACATGTTGTTCTCCGGGAGCGCGCCAGAGGGAACGGTGCTGCCCGACCAGGTACCTCGGAGTAACTGCGACGTCAACATGTTTATAGGAGGTCGGCGGCGGGGTTCCAGATCACTCCCACGATGCTTTTTCAGGGCGGGGTGGGGGTGGGTGGTAAGGGAGGCGCGAAGACTCATGGGTCAGGATACTTTCTCAAGCCGCCGTGTCAGTTTACGCTTAAACTTCTATCTGCGCTAATGAGTCACTTGACTTTGCCATTAGACTAACATTGAGTGCGATTAATTAATACAGCCAACTTTACCATCTCAAATAAAAGACAACAACTATTCTCCACAGTATTTCCTTGCTTATTTATCACGTGACAAACGTTTGCAGATTTGTTTTGGAAATGAAACCCCAAATCAAATGTGTCCGAATCATGGCAGCAGCACGTTAAACCAAATTAAATAACACATGTTAAATTCAAAATTTTAAATATATCATTTCAGACATAGGAAATAGTCTCAAGTTTATTTCTTCCAATTTAAGTCTGTTCTGTATATCATGATATACACACAGGTGCCTCAATGAATAGTTAATAGAAATAGTTGATTGGATATTCAGATCCCTACATGCAGTCCTGGCTAGGGACGCTGGGGGGTCAGTAGCCCCCGAGCGCAAAGAAGTGCACCCGTACTGGGGTCATTTGGAGGTGCACCCTCCCCAGCCTTGTAGATCCCAACCATAGTGGCTGGTTAAAGCAGTAACATTGAAACGTTACACCTTATCACACAAGGGGCTCGTCTTTATTTCCTCTTCTGGTCGGGCCCTTATCTGTATTTCACTTAGGGTAAACATAATGGTGCACAACATACATCAGTGCATGTCACAGATATACATTTTCTGCTCAGGATAATGAACGGGAAGTAGCTAAAGACAGTTAAAATGCCCACAGTGTTGAAGGAACATGCATCTATCCATAATGTGTAGCGCTTATCCCATTTGCAGTGATGATGGAGGTGGCAATGGGTGACAGCACCACGTGCAATGAGTCATTCATTCACACCTGCGGATAGATTTGAGTTCACAATAAACCTGCTTAATGTTTTGCTCTGTAAGAGGAAGCTGAAGAACCTGGAAAGAACCAACCCTGGCACGGGGACAACATGCAATCCCTGTTCCAGTTGGCCAACAGGTTGGGGGTCATAACCATCTCTTTATGTGGCAAATGTGCTGAACGCTGCTCCGCAGTACCAGCTGTGAGGCAGCAAAAATGCTGAAGCATACATCAAGTTTAACACATCAGTCCCAAACCTGCCATCAGCACACCTCAGGGGTAACATCTAGTCATTATGATTCACATTGCTCTTAAGCTATTCTCGTACTTTTGTGCCAATTTTTTTTTTCTAAATGATCAAATAGTATCCCAAATACTTACCGCTTATACAATTCATCACCATCAACAAAACAAGACAATACTTTTTCTCTATCTCATTTTATTTGCTCTTCAAGGATTTTTACTTCACACACACTTAAACTCCTGATGGTTGACTAAAAATTCATAAATTTAGAAGACCACATAATGACCCTTTGTATTTTGCTCCCTCCTGCAGTCACATGTCGCAGCGTTTTAATACTGGCACACACTTTGGTACTTAAAAATGAGAGAAATTAGTTGTATAATTTTTATTCTAAACTGCTGCTTTTAACCATATTTATTCCATCTACACCAAGTTTTTTTTACCTACTATTTATTGGTTTTGATTGTTCATAATACTATCAATAAGCTATTTTTTTCACTCCTCAGAAGCACAAACTACATGACTGTTTGTGCAGAATATGAATATGTTTCATCAGACAGACGCATTCACCATTGCATGTCATGCACACACACAAACACACACATAGATATATATGCGCCAATGAGCAACTATATTTTCATACACACACACACACACACACACACACATACGTATATGTATATGTATATGTATATGTATATGTATATGTATATGTATATGTATATGTATATGTATATGTATATGTATATGTATATGTATATGTATATAGGTGACTTTTATGTGTCACTTGCTGCCACTTGCTACCAAGCTATGAACATGACTCAACAAGTGAAGACGTGAAAATTTCATGTTGTCTAAGTACTAACTACTAATTCATTGGAAAGAGTTGGCATGTGGTTACCAATGACAACCATTCAGAAGAGTCAGCTGTCATTATTCCACAGCTAATGACTATGGAGATTAGATCTTGACTTTGTACGTCGGTCACTTGACATAATAAACTGTGTTTAATAAAGCCTCCATCAAGGGCTGCAGTCTCCTGAGTATCTGCTTACTTGCACTGCAATGTTTGATCGCAAAATACAAAGCCTCTGAATCATGAACAAGCACCTGTGTGCTTGTAACTTGTACAGGTTGTATCTTTCACTGAATATTTTGTTGCATAATTTCTCATAAACTCAGTATGACTTTTAAAGGCTCAAATGACTCATACTCTGAAACCAGATCTATAATTTCACCTCCTCAAAGCATTAACTCCTGTAAAAGACCCACCGGTTATCAAACATTGATTTTTCATTCACACAAATGTCATTCAAGATAACAGGGACAGTTTGACAAGTTTTTGTTTATTATCACATATTTTGAGAAAATTAGTTGTGTATCTTAAAGCAGCATTACTGCATAGTGGGAAAATAACTACTAACTCACAAGTTGTTTTCAGAACATGGCACAAATATCATTGGGCTGAAAGCAAAACCATAGAAACTAAGCTATTATATTCCTGAAATCCATAAACATGTAATTGATATAAAAAGTACATCATGATGTTTTGTACAAACCTAGTACAGTACTAAAACTTCTGAAGTTCAAAGTCAAAGTCATAGTCTTTGTCAACTTTATCGTCAATACTGCCATATAATTCACACATACAGGGAATTGAAATAGCGTTTCTCTAAGAATCATGGTGCAGTAATACAAAAAATATAAATAATATCACAGATAACAACAGGTTATGAAGAGGCAGCAAGGTTGTGGAGAAGTCCAAAAAAAGGTGAAGTTGAGTGATTTTTAAAGTGGCAGCAGGAAAAAAAATTGCAGATGCAGAGATCAACAGTTTTTTTTTCCCTTCCCCTTTTTCCTTTTTAATGTAACCCCTGAGTCAGTGTGTGTTTGTGTGTGTGTGTGTGTGTGTGTGTGTGTGTGTGTTTGTTTGTGTATGTGCGTGTGTTTAAGTGAGTCCATGAAATATTTCTTTAGATAATTCTTATAGATGACAAGATTCAATATGTGTGTGTACTGTCTTGGCCAGTGACACAATGTTCATGGTCCTGGAGAGGTCCTTTGACATGCACATACCAAGGAACTTGCTGCTGTTCACCCTCTCCATCAGAGCACTGTCGATGGTCAGAGGGGTGTGCTGGGTGTGCTAAAATCCATAACAATCTCCTTTGTCTTCTCCACGTTCAGAGAGATTTTTGGCACTGCACCACACACTAAAGCGGCTCATCTCGCACCTGTGGTTAGTCTGGTCTCCATTGTTAATGAGACCGACCACAGTTGTATCCTCAGCATACTTAATGAAGAGGTTGGAGTTGTGTGTTGGTGTGCGGTTGTGGGTCAGAACGGGGCTGATCACACAACCTTGGAGGGCCCTTGTGTTCAGTGTGTGTGTGTGTGTGGGGGGGGGGGGGACTAGCCGCTCAAAGATCTTTACTATAATGGGAGTGAGTGCAACCGGGCGGCAATCACTGAGGCAGGGGACGACTTCTTTGGGACTGGGACTATGGTGGTGGCTTTGAGGCACGAGGGAATTACAGCCTGACTCAGGGATGTGTTGAAGATGTCCATGAGGACATATGTGAGTTGTTCCACACAGTCTCCCAGTACATGGCAGGGTATCCGATGCTTTTGCGTGCGTTGATCCTGCAAAGGGATCTCCTCACGCTGTCCACGGATAGTGTCAGTACCTGGTTACCGGTAGAGGGTGTTGTCTTCTGTGCGGGGATGCTGTTTTTTTTGCCTCAAAGTGAGCAAGAGGTGTGGCAGGCACAGGTCCATGGTGCCTGCTTGCAGTCAGTAAGACTCTGTAGTAATGCAGCCGTTAAGAACACACAACACTTCAGTGCCCCGCCTTCTCATAAGTCAAGTCACTGTGCCTTGTCTGGATCGAATCAGGTCAGTTTCTTGGCTCTGCCGCTATGGCTCCTTCTAAAACATGACTTTGTAGTCATGTCTTGTGCATTGTGAAGGTGTTATGCTACATCGAATTGTGATAGGCTCAGGATTTGGATGGGAGATGAGCAGTATCTAAAAAAATAAACAACACTGGTGGAAGTTGATTGCAGCTGTTCTACTTAGCCTGTCCAGCCCCTGGCCTACCTTGATGTAGAAAGACCTGTAATTTCAGTTGGGGTCAGTGTTATGGTCAGAATTTTTATGTTTGTTTGCCCTGTAGTACATGTCAAAGGGGAAGCCTAGAAAAGGGCACATAACTCTTCAGGTCAAGTTTTAAAATTAAAATATTGTTTCCCTTCAAAGCAAAACCTCACTTTCTTTGATCTATGATTTCCTTTTCAATTCATTTTTTTTTTAATCCTGGAAGTTACATAACACATTGCATTACCAAGATTACTTAGAATTACATAAAAAACATTTCAATGGAAAAACAATTAGGATCCTCTTGTTGTGGTTACAAGAAGGCCTCGGTTTTATACCAGGAGTGGGGGGCAACTTAAGTTTTTCTTTTCTTTTTGATTTTTTTTGGAGTGCAGAAACCTTAATTAAGGAATTGTCACAGACACCACCCTTCATAAATATAATTCTCCACAGGAAATCACTGTTTTATGATCTGTCAATACAGTTGAAGTCTGGTTAAGATTTTGTCACAAAAAACCCTTCTGTTTAAGATCAAGGAAGTATTGTGAGTTCAGCTGATGTAATGCCATAAAAAGTACTTCAGTCGGACTTAAGTAACTGTCAACCACATTAAAAGTTCAATGTTTGTCCTGAAGTGGACTTTCTCATGTTGAAACAACAATAAACAACTCCCGTCATTCACTATTGAAGTTCAGGATTTATTTATACCACAGCGTGTGTATCTGTGGCATCTTCATGTAAATTTAAAAGATTGAGCAGCGTATCCAATCAACCCCTGACAAATAAGTTTAACTAAAAATGTGTGAAACAACCTGAATCTGTATTCAGTTTCACGATAAATTCAAAAGTTGTTGACATTTGGTCATGCAAAGGATGGATCCAAAACCCTCTAAACAAAAGTTTATTTTACAGTCAAACACACGGAAGGGTGGTAATGCATATTGTGATAAGAGGTAATCATCAATCTTTCCAGTACGGATATGAGATGAGATCACCTTGGAGCACCTTAACCCTCAGTATATTTGTGGCCATCACATGGAAGATGCTGTGTTGGCACTATTAAAATAGACAAATGGCCATGTCCTGACAAGCTTTAGTCTGCTGCTATAAATTACTCCAGATGCGGTTATGAGTTCTATGGGGTAGCCTAAAAAAAATCAAAAATCAAAGTGTGGCCATGAGATAGTGAAATTGTTAGATACGGATATATCCCCTGGCCACAATTTATCTTTCTTTGTCTTTTGCCAGCAGCTAGATTACCATTTACTTTTGATGCTATCAAAAGCGGCAAAAATCATCAGCAAGTTACAGCAAGTTAAAATTTCAGACAACCTTCTGTGTTAACTTCTGTAAACAGAATCAGACGGCAAAAGCCAGCAAAGTGAAACTTTGTTAGATTCATATTTTTTTGGGATGTTTTTGTATCAAGTTTTTTTTACTCATTGATTGATATCTTGTTTTGGATGTCTACATGAACTAAGTCCAAGTCCACGGATGCCTCGAAATCTCATGGTCTACCTACCATATAGGGATACAACATTCTCTGACCAGGAGCTTTAAATGCTGAAAATGAATGTATGTGCCTTCAGGTTTTTAAGCCAATGCTATCCGACATTGCGTGTTTTATGAATTCCTGCTCATTCAAAGTTTACAAACTGCAAGACTTGCATTCTATGTTGTGCAGCTACATCGCCATTGTAATTTAATACTGATATCCTTTCTTCAAGAATAATATTAGTACTGTAAATACAGGGCATGGAGAGATCAAGATTTGACTGATGTGCTTAAGCTTTGCTATTTAAAATAATGTCATTTGAGTTAAACATGTGTAATCCAACAATCCTGTAAGTTAGTCTCTACTTTCAGATGGTTAACTCTACAAGGTAAAAAAAATAATAATTCAAGCATAATGTTTGCTTTCTCTTTATGCATTGGGTCACAAATGTGCATGCTGATGAAACTGTGACAGAAAGTAAGCTTGTTTGCATTGGTAGTGAAAGAAAGAACACATCCTTAACAAGAAGCAGATGCACACTATGTTCCATGTCCACTGGGTGTTTGAAAAGGCTGATTCATTGCCTGCAATGTTGCCAAGTGGTCCTCAATAAAATTAAATTAAAAATAAATCCAAATCTAGATTTAGATCAACTTTTGTCAAGTACTGTATTCACACTTATCACATGTTTGCTGTTTCTTCACAATAAAAGTCTTTTGGCAATATCTCCTTGGTTCCCACCAGGAGACAAAGAGCAGGCGGTTTACTGGTCTATAGAGACCTGTGTGTTGGTGTATGTGTGTGTGTGCGCGTGTGCCCATGTGTATGTGCCAGGTCACTTTAATGGTTCCAACAAATGCTACCTTCTATGTTCTGTTTAATGTTTGTAAAGTCAAATACAAATATTACACTTAAGTCTTTTGACAAAGAAATATTTAATAAGACAGAGCTCAGTTCTTCTTTCAATCTAGTGGTTATATCAGTAATGACAGAAAAAGATGTAGGACAGAGAGCTATGTTTATTTTTATACTTTGCCCATGTGAATTTTTTCCCACAGTGTCACATGGGCTAGGATATGAGGTCACTTGGGTGGCACCTGGGCTGCTGGAGTGTCCACAATGTGACACAGTAGAACATAAAATATGGAAGTGTCATGTTATGGCACAGACACATCCTGGCTGACAAAAAAAACTGAGGGAAAGGAAAACAAAGCAGTGGAAATGGTGCAAAGTTGTCCAAAAATGTTGATGAAAAAGCAAATAAACTGAGTAGCAGCTCCGAAGCTCTCACACGAGATATGTTGTAATGTGTGCTGCAATAAACATTAAAAACCCGATGAGATTTATTGGCATCTTGGACATCAACCGTGTCATGTAATTTTGGCTGAAATTCTAGAGAATAGTCAGTCTGAAAATTAGAAAATATTTTTCCTCGTGAAAACACGTAAATAACCCCAGATTTATCATGTTGTATGAGCTGTTTAGTCAGAGGACTCATATCTAATGCCATGGAAGGGCTGGTGCAGGTGTGTGACAAAGTCACTCTATTTGTGCCACTGAAGTTAACTACAGACAGAACAACCCTTCGAGTGCGTTCTTTGGTCCCATCATGGCTACAGCTCTGCAAAGGTCTTGTGGCAAGTTCGACCATGTGTTGGACACATACAAAAGATTTATGAATGGAGGGCTTGACGGATGGCTGGATGGATGGATGGATGTACGGATGTGAATGTATGTATGACCACCGTTTCCTTTCAGTTGTGGGAAATTATGTTGAGTATGTGCATTTGAAGGCATTGGATTTTTGAATGACTCAATGAAAATGAGTTATCTCCATGGGGTTTGGGCCACATTAAGTCTACATGGAAATAAACCACATAAATATTGTATTCATTCATTCTGGCATTTTTAGGACTTAGCGATTATCTACAACCATAAACTGACAGCAAGCTTGCTGTCAGCCCACGGTTCTTAAAAAGAATGACAGGAGGTCATTTGATTTGCCTTACCAGAGCCAGTTCTGATTTCATCCAGTAAGAATGATTTCCTCCTCGTCCATTGGAGTCCTATGTCCTCAGTCACCAAAATTCTAACAATCAAGTTTGCCACCCCCTGCACAACATCCTCAATCATGGGTGAATCACCTGGCATCTTTGTTTTTAGGATTATATATATTTTATTATGCGGTTTTAAAAGTTGATTAAATTTGAGGAGACTCGATCAAGAATCAAACTTTCCAGGCTACCTAAAACCATTGCTTTGTTGTTGTGTTCTTGTGTTGCCTGTGTTTGGCTCATTGGAAACAGGCAAAGCATCGAAGCTAATTGAAAAATAGATAAATAAATACAAGTTCCAATATTTATCTGTGAACATGTTTGAATGTTTGGATTTAAATTCATGGGTAGAAAAGAGGGACAAATAAATATGTGTGGTTTTTTTTTGTAAGAACATTGTGTTTACCATCAAAATAACAGGAGGTGTAGATTGTGATACAAATGGCATTAGTGAGAAAAGAACTGGGATCCCTCCCAGTTCTTATTTGTTAAGGCCAAATAAGCCAGACTGAAAAAAAAAAGCATTTATCATTTTTAGTTCTCCTTGTTGGGAATTCTCAAAGTAGTATTTCCTTCAATTTTATGCATCGCACACGATCTGGTTGCAATGTTTTGCAAATGTACTTTGTTCGCACCACGTTGAAGGCTTTATTGCTCATTACAAACAAAGTGCAAGAGGGGAAGTAGAAGTCCAGACAGACTACGGTTATACTTTAAAATGTACCATGTACCGCTTGTACAGCTGTTGTGGATCACCCAGCAGAGATAAAATATAGTTTCTCAGGTGCTGAGGCTGTTGGTAAATTCAGGTCACCCAAATTTATGACAATGATACAAAATTTGTAATTTAGAGCGAGACAGTAGAAGACATGTTTTTGAGCAAGACAGGTTATCTACTGGTTTGGCATGATATTTATTTCAACCGTTTACTTATGATCATGTGACATTATTTCTTTCTCCTCTTTATTTATATATGTATATATGTATTATATTTTCTTGGGAAGGGAGAAGTGAAAAACAGGTTATGAAGATAAACTGCTGCTTTGTTCCTGCAGTGTCGCCTCTTTGCTTATACTAATGTTGACATAGCCAATGAAAGTACTATGTAACTACCGAGGTTCAAAAATACAGTGTGGTATATGTGGAACCACAACAATTCGAGCATGAGCAAAAATGAATTCAGACATGTGCCGGTGTGCCTTTTAACATTTGTGAAAGTAAAAAGAGTGTCTGATAATTAAATTATTTTGTCTGAAGGTATTTTTTGATATTTTCAGACTAGAAAGTCTGTGATTTCTGTTACACGTTGCATATATTACCCCTATGGCCAATCTAGAGAATGAAGACATTTCTATTTCATAATATTAAATTACGCTTGAGAAATTTGAAACATACCCTGAACCCTTACCTGCGGCCCCCCTTTAGCATGTCATAGAAAAAACACAAGGATACAAATTTTTCTAAGACGAGATTTAAATGAAAGCACAGATCACATTCTGACAGGGTATTTTAACTTAGGGAGTCTGGGTTTGTGCCACAAGGTGACATGAGTAAAAATGGACTCAAAAGCTGTTTATCTGATGGGAATGATTCCTTCTTCCGTAAGTTCATAGAGCCTCCAGCCAAAAAGGATGCCCTGAAAGCAAACATAGTTAATTTTAAGCTGTATGCCCGAAGAGAATGACCTGCTTATATTTTTTGTCTTTCCCTTTCTGTGTTTCACAGTTCAGTAAAAAAAAGAATTACTGCAATATAAAATCCGATTTACACAAACTATCCATGTTTGAACTCACAAGTTATTGCATAATTATGTATTGCATTTTGTATCCAAAATATAAATAAATTTACAATAATGTGTTTTTAATTAGCATGATTTATCATCCATATGCAGTAAAAAAATATATTTTAATGAATGTAGTTTTGTATTACATGCTTTTGTGGGCTACGGCCAGATTGGTCTTCTGTATGGCCTCGCAGAGCTTTGTTGAATGAAAACTGAATATTGTTTGCATGAATTAAACTTGAATGTAGACATCTGAAATTCCACATTTTATGAGTTGACATTCTTTTTCACATAAAGCTCAGTTCCACATATATCACCAAGACTTCAGATCTTCTTTCCATCAGTCTGAATGCCCTCAACTCCATTTCTTCTGCTACCACAAAATTGCATCAGCAACAGTCAAAATTAAATTACTTGAAAGCGGGAATAAATGGTATAAAAGCTCATTCATGAACATTCAGACGAGCTTCAACTGCTGTAAATGAAAATCATAACATGGAGGTCTGAACCATTTCATGGATTTTGCCACTGAAGCTAAACCATCATGAATGCTTTGGGCACCGACACTGGGTGCTACTAAGATTTTGAAAAGGATTATCCATTACCTGTATGACTGAGAACCTCCCATAGACATCTGGAGAGAATGTGACAATGACATTTATCATGATTATGATGTTCTTCTGATACATGTTAAAGAGTTGGAAAGTGGGCTTTTGAACTTTAAAACACAGAAATCAAAATAATCTCACAGTGACACTGCATTTGGAGACACTCCTTTGGATCTAATACTGACATTCAATTGATCATACTGGACTGAGACTGCCATTCCCATGGGAAGATGAGGGCTGTCATCATGAAATTTTTGTCAGATGCTGGAGACCTGCATTAGGAAAACTAGTTCACTCTTAAACTAACAATTGTTTAAGAGGATGTACAAGACATATGCATATTATGCAGTTTTCACTATTGATTTATGCGTGAGGGGCATCATTTGACTGTTTTTGAGATAAATGCAGTTTGGTGAGTCAGTCTGTCAGTCTGTCTGGTTGAAGGAGTGTATCTCTCTCACTGAGCCTGAGGCTGGGAGCTTCAATGCAGCCCACTGTCACTGATCACATGAATGGAAGGGTGTCATCCCCAGGCCACGGCCACAAGTGGGAAAGCACATGACTACAGTCATAGTATACTACGTTGGATCAGTGGCATGCAAGAGCATATGCAGACACAAACACAAACATGCACAAAAACACACACACACCCATACGCACAAACACGTGTGCGTACTCATGCACATATGCCTACATGCATGCACACGCATGTACGCACACACACACACACACACACACACACACACACACACACACACACACACACACACACACACACACACACAAAAAAAAATGAATATTTCTTACTTTTTTAAATAAAATACAAAATACAATAATCTATATCCATACCTTTATGTG
>CAAKHD010013628.1:144359-165950 GCA_901007705.1 Fistularia tabacaria | reverse complement strand
TATTTCAGGGAATGCACATGTGAGCTGTCCCCTGCCACCGCCGGCCCCCCCCCCCCCCCCCCCCATTGTTTTACAATGATCAAAACAAAGCTTAAGTGGATGCTCACTAACTGCCTCCTGGATAGTCCATCTACAATTCTCTGTGGTGTGTTCTTTAATGGTGGTCTTCCTCATCTAACTGTTCAATATGCAATTAGCTATGCAATTTGTTTAGGGAATTCTAGCCACATCAAAGGAATGTTTTACACCAAAAAATGGCCAGCTTTTCTTTTCTGCACAATCAATGTCACGTGGTTTCAAACAGTATTGCAACTTGCAATTAACAATCAGATACCAAATAAGCCATCTTTTGTGAAGGAATTTTCCACTGCAGCAGCCTGACAGGAGTTTTGTCAAATTCTGACTCATATAAACCTCTCCACAGATCATATGAACTGAAGAAGCCTCTAAATGAGAGGTGAACTCACTTCAATGAATTCCAGTCCAGTTGCAAAGATTTGATCTATCAATAAGTACCAGGACCTGGATGAAAAAAAACTCTCCACCATGGAATTGAATCCTTTCTTCAAAAAAGAGGGTTTTTTAGAAGTAAATAAATAAGGATAGATTTAGATGAATTATTGAATAAAGAACCATAAATCCAAGCAGGGCTGTGGTGTGGGTATTAATAATCGCATCTGCCTGTGTGTCTCAGTGTGTCTTCTTTAGAGGTTAAGCTAAAGTGGTGTTTATGTAATCTAGCCACTGTTTGTTTTCTTGTCCTCATGCGAAAAATCAATGACAGTATCTTTTACAGAAATGGTGTTTTAATCTATATATAATGCCCTGTGTTAAACAAAAAGCTTGGAAAGGACATGCTGGCCCTCAGAGAACAGCTTGAAATTGAACACCGGTCTTGAGGACACACAGGGAGCCAAAGACAAATCTATTTTACAGCCGATTTGTCCAATCCCTGGACTACTCCTGCCCGCTGTCCCCGGAGGAGCAGAATGAGCAGACCTCACACAGGCAGCAAGGCGTTGAGTTTCACATAGGAGACTGATGTTACATATCAAACAAACCAGTGAGATTGTTAATCTAATTTTCTCACACTTACTCATGAAGCCAAATATATCAAAATCAGATTCTCTCTCACTCACACAAAGTAAAACACAATGCAATTAAATTTCCCTCAATCTCTTTCTTGACTTGTGATCTGGAAAGGTCTTGCTGAGTCTTCCCAATTTGTCATTCTAAATCAAATCTAACACTGGCTTGTACTCACAGAGATGAGTGGATACAACACAGTTCATTGGCTTCCCCATTTGTTTACATCATTTCTGAGAGGAAAAGGAAAATAAAAATAAGGTCTCCTTCGTCTGGCCCAATTTTCATAGACATGGCTGAGCTCAGGTCACTATTTCGGATCAGGTTTAGACTATTTTCTCATACTTTAAATGTTAAATTGCATATTTTTTTCTGTCCCATTCATCATTCATTCTAATTTCTCAAGGTAACTGATTACACAAGTATTAAATAATATGTTTGGTTTCTTTTTTCACATTATTGCATTATCGTTTCTTTCAGCAATTAAGTTAGAGTGTAAAAACTCAGAGCAGCACATAAGCACATTATGTCTTCTCTAGTGATGCTTTTTCAAGTGAGAGCCAAGTCGTTTGTCTTGGAGTGATTATTCTGAGTTACTTGAAAAGCAGGTCAGAAGTTGATATAATTGTTTAAAAAAAGGGTTATTGTGATCGGCATTTTTTTTCCTTCGGTACCATAAACCCACCATCAGGAAATTAAAAAGTTTTGTAGGAATCAAGGTTAAACTAAATGTAATCATATGATTTATCACATATTTCTGTCTATTTTCCTACCCCGCAGTTGTTCTTTATACTGCTGGTCGAGTTGTTTAAGTGCAACCCGTTTGACACTTGTTGTCAAGACCAAAAGGACTGTGGGGCTTCAACTGTCCCGAGTGGCCGGGTGAATAAGCCTGAGAAATGTTGAGAATACCATAAAGCCTATCAGCAGCACACCAAATCCCTTTATAAATAAACAAGTGTTGACACAGTCAATAATGTGGGTCTTTGTCTCAATCTCCCACCCCCTTGCCCCCCCAGCAAGATTGTTATCTTTTCACATTCGTACATTTGTTGAGTTGGGTTGTTTGCTCAGCATTTACTGCAAGTGCTTAGCACGCCGCAGCTGCTTCCAACACAACGTTCGGTTCCATTTGCGTTTATTAAAAACTACATTAGTTCTGGTGTGAACTCAATATACTATATGTGTTACGTTTACTTTTTATTTACTTGAGGAGTAACAGCTAATAAAATGCTGACTTAAGCTGGAAAGTAAATTGAAAGGCTTAAGGATGTTTAGTTAGGCATTTGATGGCTATACTCAAGAGTACTACAATGTAAAATTATCGGCTAATAACTATTCTTTTCCTATTTTATAAATATAAACTATATGTGTTGCACATTGAACGCGGGGCCTGCCAGTAATGGGTTGTTTTTCCGTGGCAGTTAGATTGTGCAACAAATATGTCTTCATGATGATAAAAGTTGTGTACAGCCATGGAAAATATGCCCTTCATAACCTGAGTACACAACTATAACATAATGGCTGAGTGACTGCACTCAGACTTCATTATTCTTTCAGTATAAAATACATTTTAATTTTTTTTTCAATGATTGCACTTACACGTGTAATCCAAAGTAAATTTAGTAAACATAGAGCTGGCCATCTTAGTTCAAGAGATATTGAATTTGTAGAATAACTTTTTATACAGCTTGTACTTTGACCAAAATGTATTTGTCCGAGTGTAATCCC
Organism: Fistularia tabacaria; assembly: GCA_901007705.1. Lineage (NCBI taxonomy): Eukaryota > Metazoa > Chordata > Actinopteri > Syngnathiformes > Fistulariidae > Fistularia > Fistularia tabacaria. Next base: position 163,133 of record CAAKHD010013628.1, on the reverse strand, counting down.
CAAGATAGTCAAAGCATATATTTGGCCAATATTCAGCTCAAACCCTGAGTATTATATCTATCCTAACATCTTTAAGAGGCATTCTAAATAAGTAAAAGTGGTAGTATACATTTTGGCAGAAAACTTATCAGGAATGATTTAGGCACAAGTGCTTAATTAAAGGAAATGAAAGTATATCCCTCTTGTGTACTCTCTGTTCACACAAACTTGGGAAAACCCATTTTTTCAAATGTTGCAAAGTGAAGATTTCCTTTAAATTTGACATCTGGAATTTTAGCAAGGAGGGAAATACTCACTTACATTGAAATGTAATTCTTTTAATTATTTGAATTACATAAGTGAACTAAAAGACATTCTATCCTGAATGAAGTTTGAAGAATTCCTATCGTTTTGGGAAAATCCTTCTTGTGCCCCTTACAGCACAAACGGTTATTATTCTCAGGGACAAAGTCGATATTATCGAGACAGAGCTGAAAGATTTCAAGTATGATGACACAATACAATATATTATTCAATTATGAGAAAAGCTAAATAGATTTGTTCCACTTGCTATTTTTTGTCGGTGCATAATTTTATGCCATCCACAAGGTTTATTATCCCTTTATTCAGCTCTAAAATTGATGTTTTTTTTAATGTTTTTTATTTTGGGCCCTGGTTGCAAGTATTGAATACAAAAAAACAACAGTGCCCATGCTAACATTTCATACAGTTTTTACCTCCAAACTGCAATTCCCCTTGAGGCTGTTGCTACAATATGGAGTTGAAATTGATTCTGTTTTGTATTAAAAGCAATCTGCCTTCAGGGTCCAACTGTCAAATAGATCCAAAAAAAGGGAAAACCTGTAAAACAAGACGAAATTAGCGTGAGGGGAAAAAGATGTTTAAAGTAAAAATGTGCCATATCTAAGTACGGTAATGTATGTTGCAATATTTGTCATGTTATAGACTAATTCACAGATTTACAAGGCTTGGTAAATTCGTACCAAACATCCAACTTGAAGTTGTTCTGCAATGGTCAAAGTAATTACTGGGGTTTCAACGATGGCCAGATGCATCACAAAGTTGCCTGTATTGTATCAAAGCCAACCAACCTTATGCAAAAACACGCATACGCATACGCATACGCATACGCATACGCATACGCATACGCATACGCATACGCATACGCACACGCACACACGCACACGCACACACGCACACACACACACACACACACACACACACACACACACACACACACACACACAAAACACATACACAAACACACCTGAAGGCCCACCCACATGTCCACGCTGAGCTCATGAGCTGTACCTCTCCCTAAAAACAAGCATTCTGCTCTTCCTCTTTCGCTTGAGGCGTACAACATTGACTAGACACTACCTCTCTCTGGTGGTAGTAGATGGTAATAACAGGTTTGTTCACCACTACGTCAGCGAATTAACTGGATACTGTCTTGGATTCTGTTAGATGTCTCAAAATCCAACTTCTCAAAAGGCAGTGAAATCATAATGCAATAATATCTTGTTGTGAAGTCGTCTCCAAAGCCCAGGGGTCGATCACGGTCAGCTTTTACACGGCCAGCTAGGACTGTTTTCCACACGAACTGTTCTAGGTTATCTGACTCCAGAAGTGAAAAGTGTCTTGGGTTTGGTTGCCATTTTATAGGTGAGATTTTTTACAATGAAAATAAACGTATTACAGAACGATGCCTTTTACTGTAACTTTTACTGTTTAAAATAAATCAAGAAATGAAAAGTTTAAGTGGAACGTTGGCCCCCACAAATCAAATCTGGCCTTTTGAAGAAGTTTGGATTCCCTGTTTTAGAAGTATTAGTCGCCCTCCATTGGCAGTCGTTTTATTTAGGTTTGCCATATAGGACAGCCAATCGAATACAGCATGTGTAAATATTTTATTGCTGCACCCTATGATAGATACTACCTATATGTGCATTTGTGGATAGCAATGCTCAATGAGCAGAGGGCATTTATTTTCGACTATTGCACAGCTCATGTGATTGTTTCACACAAATATATTATATCGCTGTTTGTATAAATTAGATGGATTTATCTGTGCTGTGTTTTCGTGTTATTCTTGTCCAGGAATGCCTCACCTCTTCTTGCATCCCATTTTCTGCAGCACTTCATGTTTTAATATCATATGTGAGAAGAGCAAGAAAATAAAGCCATTTTTTACATTATAAATCTTTTATTGAAATATAAATCATCTGAATGTACATGATGTAAAATAATGAAACAAAACAGTAAACCATCATATTGGGTGATTACCTATTATTACATACTGTGCTGTCAATGCCACATTGCTCATGGACAGCACATGCATTCCCACTCATACAATGATAAACAGGAAAATATATGAAACCAAATCAAATCTGTTTTTTTCCTTTGTTTTAGCTCAGCCTGGCATATTATTTTGTAACATCTACATCAAAATGGAACAAAAGTGCAACAATAAATTGCAGATTATATCACAGTCAACAGATAGTCGGAGGCAGTGGTACAGCTGGTGCAGTAGATGGAGGTTGTGGAGGATCACACATAATTAATGAGCGAGAGAGCAAATGTAAGTCTAAGAGAGCGTCTTAGAATAACTGTAAACTGGGTAACAGATAAGAGAGTGTATCCTGTTGGTGAATCTGTTACACATTTGCTGGCAAACTGTCAGTCAGCTTTTTGGGATAATATACAATTTTTGGGAAAGTGATCTGTTTTAAAAAAATGTCAAAACAACACTGAAATAGTATCCTTCACAACCCCAGAAATATTGCTAAATATCACACTTATAATACAGCTGAGTTACATGTATTCCATCACAATATCTAATACGTTCATGTAATGACTCGGCAATCTCCATTCAAAAAAAAGCATTGGTCAAGGGTGCAGAAGCTGTATGTCCTAATAAAATTAAATTTATGAAAGTGATCCCATTTATTCTCTCACATAAAATGACTCTGGAGCTATTTACATTACAATCACACTCTTTCCTCAAAGCTCATAGGGCAAACATGATTGAGGTTTAATCTGTAATATGAAGTTCTTGTCAAATTTGGGTAAGAACCAGGAAAGTTGCATGCTTTTCAAAAGCTCTATTATCGGTGCACTCAAAACAGCAACGGTCAATATCTACTTTGTATTCACAAATAATACATGTTTACACAACGATGACGTAAAAAAATAAACTGCACTTATTTAGCCACTGAAAACACTAGATGTCTATAAAGCACAGGTTTTGTGCTTTCTGATTCATGAACTGATTGTACCAGCATCAGGTGCTTCTCTTGCAGATGGTGGGTGTGACATGAGCTTTCCTCAGCTAGTGGACTGAGCTAGTTTAAATTGTGCGTCTGTAGTGGTTAAATATGGCTGAATTATATCCTGTGGTGTTCATTTACAGTTGCTGATCAATGGGTGTGAGTCTTCCCTTCTCTCTTGTATCGTTCTTTAAAGAATGCCCAATAAAATAAAGCTTGGAAAATTAAAGACAGTTTGATACTACATAGGTCCGACGCACAGGATCGGGAGCAAAAGTTCAATTTGTCCTTATGGTCTCCTTGTTGATTATGCTCACTCATTCCTCGAGCCCAAAAGGGGGCAGTGTCCAGGGAGAAGTAAGCGGCATATCCAATGCTAATGCCAAAGACTCATCCAGACAGTGAGTGGTTTAGGTCTGTAAAGGAGGAGGACCAAAGGGGGCTTTAGTGTGAATAGCGGAGTCTTTGGAGTCTTTTGATTGATTTACAAGTCTCTCTCCTCAATCCTAAGTCCCCTCTTCCTCTCCGGTCCTGCTTAACAATCTGGGCATGGGTCACAGGAAGCTGTCTTCAGCCAGGTCACTATAGTCCAGACACATTTCATCCAGCAGTGTAATGTCCTCCAGAGTTTCACCCTCACGCTTTGCATAAGTCGAGCTGCTGGAGCCTGTCTCGATGGCACTCTCCTCGGATGTCTGAGAACTGCAGTTGACACCAAAATAGAGTTAAGAACCATTCTCTGCATAAAACAGATAAAATATTATTTACTTCATAGAAGTGTGTGTTTTTGTTGTTTAACAAAGTGTTTATTACCTATGTCTGTTCCTCTTTCCATACTCATCATCAGATATGGGGTCCAAGTCAGGGAGAGGAATGATGTAGCCGCTGTCAGAGCTGAGACGCTGCTCATCGAAGCCACTTTCCCTATCCTTCAGCTTTCCCTGGTTCTTGTAGGAGATACCAATGTAGGCATCGTCATTTTCCACACACATCCGGGTCACTGCGGGGTGGTCACTTTTCAGGAATTCATTGTTCACGCGCTCATAATGCTGCAAAAAGCAAGAGGATGCGTATGAATACATGACAAATTAAATGGTTTTCTGCCCAGGACTCGATGAAAAAAAAACATGTGTGATCACTTTTGTGTTGAGGGCTGGTGGGGCAATCCAGACTGAACACCTCTAAGCTTGAGGTGATAAAATCAGAGTCGGCTCTCCATGATTCCCCAGCTTTCAAAATTCAGTGAAAGAGGTAGAGCTAAAGCTGTTTTGATGTGCCATGTGTGGTGTGGCATTTAATGGGGTAATTAAGGTTGGGTGGTAGATGTGAGAACTCGGCCTGAGTCATTACCAAGATTGAGGTCACCCACTGTGACATTCAGCTTGTGCATTTGCACTTAAATCCCTTGAATGGCTCTGTTTAAGAGGTACACTCTTAGTACTGAGCCCACAGAAATACTCCAAATGCACTTGCAGAGGAAGTGAAAGTGGTTTGTACACATTGCCTGTTTCATTTACAGTACATTTGACTTATTATAAAGTTATACATTACTGTGCAACCTGATGAAACACAAATGCTGTCTGTTTTACTCACAAAATGTTTGAATAAACAATAATAAGGAAAGAGAGGGAAGGCATGTGCTGGCCCAACCATATGGTCCAGAGTAAAAAGTGACAAATCAGAGAGCAGGTGTTGTGGATATCTGATGATGTTAGCGGTCACGGTGAGACTTACCCTCTTGTAGCTGGAAGGCAGCAAAGAAGATACAGTTTCACTCAGTCCTATGAATGACGGCCTCTTCTCAGGCTCACTGTTCCAGCACTTCATCATCAGTTCATACCTAAAATAAAGACAAAAACAAGCCATGTTATCCTAAGCGTGCCGCACAGGCAGTCATGTAACTTGTAATTTTAGCATGACTCTTGTCAGCAACTATATATCTTCGTTTTCAGACAAACCGCTCCCAGGACACAACCCAATGCATTCCCCAGATATATGTCTGCAACGGCAACTGTTCACAATCTGCAAAAATGATTGCATACATGTCATGAGGTGCATGCTCGGGTTTGGACATCCTGTATCCGCTTTTGATCTTGTTGTAGAAGCTAGAGTCCACAACCATCCCTGGATACGGGGTACCACCTTAATACCGAAAAAAAAAAAAAGCATCAGTTAATCATTGGTTCTCTTCAACATAGGAGGATTTAAATATTCAGCCGCAGGGATTTCAGGTATATTTTTCCCTTCATTATGTTTGTGGAAACATACCTAAGGAGAATATCTCCCAGAGAAGAATGCCATAAGACCAGACATCACTAAGAGTAGTGTACAAGTTGTCAAAAATACTCTCTGGTGCCATCCATTTCACCGGAAGAAAAGTCTGCAAATTAGCAGAGCACAGGGACATTTTTCAATCAAAATTAAAAAGTGCATGTGAAAATGGATTATGAAACTACTTCTTTTGTATATGACTGCAGACTTACGCTCCCTTTGGAGACATAATTGTTGTCATGCATGATGTCTCGAGCCAGTCCGAAGTCACAGATCTTCACTATCTTGCCCTGAGATAGAAGGACATTCCGGGCTGCGAGGTCCCGGTGCACACACTGCAAAGAGACGGTAAGAGAGAAATTATTGACAGCCCACTGAGTGTAACCCATTTGTTTAAAAGTCTCAGCCCAGGATTGATGCTATCTGGAAAACTTGGTGCCACAATCACAGCTTGCCTTTTTTCTGCATTTTTCTAATTTCAGCCTTTCATTTACATTTTTAATGCAGCTTCATTTGCTTTATACAGCATGTTATTTGTATAAACACACCAGTTTGAGGAATTGCTATGACCACTGGATATTTAAGGATAATAACTAGCTGATGCTGAATGAATTGCTTCTGGCTTAAGTGTGTCCCTGGCTGGTAATTCTAGACTGGCTCTGCTGTGACTATATTCAGCCCTTGGCCCCTATCCTGAGTGGGTTTGGTCTGTTTGGGACTGCTTATCAGACAACCACTAGTTCCCCTTTTGCCAGAACAGCTCTCACTATATAAGACATAGCACACATCTGCAGCCTGCCATCAGTGTTGTAAAAGTAAGAAAATGCAAAGGTGCTGGGCCTGGAAAACTTATTTTTCTCTGTAAAAGCATGTTGGTCTGAAAGCCCGCAAATTATGGGATGGTTTTCATTGTGTGTCTTACATTTTTGGAAGCTAGAAACTCCATTCCCTTGGCCACCTGGTAAGTAAAACTCAGCAGGTCTGTCGTGGTGAGTCCCTCATTCATGTTGTCTGACAGCAGGTTGTCCATCCCACCCTCTAGTTTAGAACAAAAACAGACAAAATACCACAGGAAACTCCATGAGTGTTTGTTCAACATGTATTATATATATATATATATATATAGTATTGGCTCTTCAAACCTGGTCTTCACTCATGGCAGGGAAAAACTTGGCATTCTTATGCATCTGCTACAATTATCCTCTCCATGAAATTATAGGGCTGTACCAATCCTAAATTCTGACAAGGGTGTACCCCTCAACCACCTCTGACTCAAACACAGTACTAAAGCTGGGCAAGTATACACCAATAACCAAGAGGGAAGAGTGAAATAAGGACAGAGAAAATGTATGTTCTTACCACTTGAGCCTTTCTGGGATGAAGGGTGGTCGTAGTTAGAGCGTTGGATGTCTGAGTACTTGGAGGCATTGCTCATCTCCAACATGGGGACATATTGAGTGTTGTCCGCTTGTTTCATATCCATGTAGTCACCCTTGCTCTCGAAGGACAGAATCACGTAACTGTGAGCAAAACCAATGGAGACCAGTGACACAAAAGCCGTTATTGATAAGTCAAAGACAACCAGAGATGTTCTCTAAATGCAGGGACGGGAAGTAATGTTAATAATGTTGCATCTTCTTATTCAGTCGTAGTTGTGTCCGTGTTTCCTTAAATCTTTTCCGTTCGTGGCACTTGACTTAGAGAAAGATGCGGTTAAGGCTAATATGGTAAGCAGGATTAAGTCACGTTACGGTCATTTTTGAGGTGTGGTCAGTGTGAGTCATCCATCAACACAGCTGAGCCTCAGACAGAAAGAGAGGGCTGCTGTTTCAGCATGCATGTCTGGCCAGACACAATTGACTGGTACCTCTATTGCAATGAAATTAGGATGAAAACCGAGACCAATTTATAGGTTGATCTGATTAGGAAAAGACACCGACAATCTCCTCAGTCATGGAGAAAATGGTGATAGTTATCGACTGTGGTGGAGTATGGGTGTGTGCAACGTAATACATACATACTGTATTTATTCAATAGCTCCAATATTTTGGAATGAACAAATCTATTGTTGCTTTTAGAAATGCCTAATATACAAAGACATGAAAAAATTCTAATTACATTTCTTTTTGCTACAGTATAATGTACCTTCTGCTGCTTTCATCTGCAGGGTTGATTCTAAAAATGTCCAGGTCTTTTTTAGCTTTTTCTGGGTTCAGGCTGAGAAAGTTCTCCCTGTTCTTGTGTAGGTAGTTGACCAGGTCTCCATAGAAGCAGTACTCAGTGATAATATAGATCGGGCCTGCGAAGAGCACAGATGAAGGCATGCGTCAGCGTCAGTCTGCAGGCTAATCTTATCAGAGGCTCGTAAAAAAGGCTAAAGGCAGACTCAAGATGGAAAGCCTTTGCTTTCCCATAAAAGCCTATTAAAAAGCCGCACCCAACAAAACTAAAACATGGCATTCGGCTTTTTTTCTGGCTGTAGATCTTTACAACAGCCCATTCTGGAAGGGCCATATGCTAAGTGTTTGGTTTTTTTTGGCACCGTAAAGGTCAATGTGCATTTTGGCAAGGTGGGGACAAAAAAGTTAAGCTCAACTATTTTTATGTGTCACATAACTATATCTAACATAACAAGATGTCTGATAATTATTCACCTGACTTAGTGCATGCTCCCAGGAGGTTAACAATGTTGAGATGTGGCCCAAGGTGGGTCATGATCTTCAGTTCAGACATCAGGGCTTGTTTTTCACTGGACCGTGCTGTGGCTGAAAGAAAAGCACAGCAACTATTAGGAGAACACAAGTACCTTTGTCACAAGCAGTTAAGAATCAACATCCAGAAATGTCAGCATGTTATGTGTTGATATTTTGATATTTTTCACAGACAAATTGGCATTTCAGTCAATATTTCATGTAATTTAACAATTTACTTTTGTTAATTTCAAACTAGGTTAAGTTTTCACAATATATTTATACCCATAAAGTAATTGATTTGATTTATCACGTTATTGCATATGTTTTCATCATGATGATTTAATACCCGCTAGTTTTGATGTCAGGCAGCAAATAAATAAAACGATTGATTCAAATGGATTCAAAATAGTGCAACATCTATTCTTTTTATATGAGTGAAAATGTATCCCAAAATAATAGTGTACTGAAATTTTGCAATATACTACAGTGTGATATAAAACCTTATTCACATAATGGTTGATGTCAGTATTTGACTTTTCATGAATGCTGCTGACATTAAAAAAAAAATCCAAAAATAACAACAACTCCCCCAAAAAACGTCAGTTGGTCAGTAATTTAAACTTGTCTGCTTACTGCACTCACTCACGTTTTAACATTTTAACTGCAACCTTCATGACAGGTTGGGAGCGACTCAATCCATAGGCCGTGCCCTCTACAACTTTTCCGAAGGCTCCGGACCCCAGGATACGACCTAAAAACACACAGAGCAGAAGCTGTTAGTTCAGTTGTTCAGAAGAGGAAACAAAGGAAAACACATTACCGCACACTGTAAGCCTTGGGTTTATCATCTGAGACTCTGTGGATGTCTTAATTTCCCCTTGATGACTGAGTCGAACCAAATGCCAACAAGCAACTGAATCAGATAAGCTTGTCACAGCCTTCCCTCAAAGACTGAGGCATAACATTCTGACCAGAGCGTCGCTGCAGAGAGACCAGCAACACAAAATGCCACCGCTAGTATCTTAAAAATTATGGTCTGCTCACCAAGCACAAGTCTGTCACGGGGAAACTCCCATTTGGAATCATACGGAAGCTGCATGGGATCCACATAGATGTACTCGTGGCCATCTGGACTCACAGACTCGATCACCCTCCAGCGGATCTCATATCGTGGTTTCTGAAATGAACACGTGTTTTAGTTCTCAGAAATCTCATATAACTCACTGTAAGACAACAATAACAATAACAATACATGTGAAAGTTGACTTGCTCTGAAACCTCAGCATTAAAAGAATCAAATCAGAAAGAATCAAGTCTGTGGAGGCTCTCAATTATTCGGGTCATGGTGAATTCTAGTCGTAATCTTCTTGTCGTGGCAACTGGACTTGAATTTCTTCTCTTGTAGACGTTCCACCCCTCATCCAAGAAGCTTCTTCAGTTCTACTGACCCTATGGGGAGTTTCTGAATATATTCAGACACTGAAGAAGCGTCTTGGATGAGGGGTGAAACGTCTTCACGAGAAGAAATTCAAGTCCAGTTGCCACGACAAGAAGACTACGACTAGAAAGAGTCAAGGTAAATGCAATGGAATGAATTTAAAGAGACAGAGATGAGAATGAATCAATGAAAATGAATGCTAGCAATACCTGCTTCCAGATAACAACCAAGATGATGAGTGAGATGATGACAATGACCAGGAGAACCAGCACAGCAGCAGCTACAGTCAGCTCGCGGTGAGGGCCTGTTTCGGAGATAGCAGTGATCACACACATGAATGCAACATGCACTTTTCGCATAATGATGAGTGTGAAGTGCTTGTGATGAAATCAGGTTTAAACTGGGGTAAATCCAATGGCAACATAACAGTGTTGGTTAAGGAACCCTCTCTGTCAAGAATGACTGAATATCCAGATAGCTGGGGCCAAAAGGTATTCTGGGTAGATAAAATGAAAGTGGGGGATGGGGAGGGATTGCAGTCACTAGTTTAGGGTGAGTGAATGGGGATGGGATGTTAAACTCATCTGCTGAGATCACATGGTCCAATGATCTCTCGGCCCCCTGCATTATCTGTGACATACAGTAAGAATCCTTCCTCGGTAGTGACAGCAAAAGTTTTAGGCCAGCTGTTTCACCACCATCTAACAGGAAACTCGAACGCTGCAAGTAGCGATTCAACTACAGACACAGTTTCCTACAAAACCTGTCACACTCTGAAGTGTCAGTACTAAGAGAATCGTGAAGAAAAACATACAAAATGGGGTTGAAACGGGGATGTAATGTGCAATGTTCATTCTTACCACTAGACACTAGTTTGATTTCTCGGCTGACGGCAGCTATTTCGTTCCTGGCCAGGCAACGCACTGCCACAGTATTCTCCAAATGACCAAACATAACATGGCTCTCCAGGTTGTTTTCCTCGTCGAAGTGCATGTCCATCGTGACCTCTGAGGAGTTGGCAGGGAGGGGCAGCCAGTAAGATGTGTCGTTTGCGCAGCTGAATGAGAGACATTAAAGTGATTAGTTGTGAGATGTATGCATTCCAAAACATTCTTAGATGATGAAACCAACGCTCCAGAAACTCACTGCTTAATGTTTTTGCAGACGAACCACTCCACCTCAGGAGTGGGCTGCCCTGCAGCGATGCATACCACAGACTGGCCTGTGGCTGAACCGTGGTGAATGTCCATGAGGTCCACAATCACTGCAGGCACTGTAACACATTCACACAGATGCAGGTAAGCATACCAAAGTGTCTGCAAATATGTGGGTAAAAAGTGCAAAGTTGTGAAATAATAATTAAAAGGTCATTTAAGACCTGTATGTCACCTTTGACCTGAAGGTGAAAGCTGACGCTTTGAGACTGGTTTCCATTCTCCACTCGCATGGTGTAGTTCCCTCCGTCCTCCTCTTTTGCACGGATCAAGGTCAGAGTACTGAGGTATCTTCACAGAACAACAAGACCATACCAGAAAATGTAATAACATTTCCCAGTTTCACTAAACCCTAATTATAGACCAATGTTTGGGAATGTTACTTTAGACTTCTCATTTGCTGCACTGTAATTACAAGACGTGAGATGAGGGTCTCACCTGGTCTCGCTGACCTGCCGCAGGCTGGTGAAGATTTCTGCTGTGACATCGTTGAGTTGGAGACCATCTTTGAGCCATGTGACATGAGCACTGGGGAAAGAGGTGATTTCAGCCCTGAACTCCCGAACCTCATCCAGCTCTGCTGATTCACGGTTGTCAAACTCAGGCCGGAGGGACAAAAACTCACTTTCTGTTTGAAAGAGAGCAGTCAACAGATAATCAGAAACAATACACAACGTCAGGAATGACAAGAATGTGTTGAATTCTGCATCACACAAACATCAGCCTTTTTACCATAAACTGTGATCGTTAGTTGCTTTGTCTGACTCTCATTAGTCATAATATCAGTGATGGAGCACGCATATATGCCGCTGTCTTTGGTTGTGGCCAGTGAGATTGTAAGGGTGTAAAGAATCTCCTGATTCCTCTTGTTCTCATGCACAGTCTTGAGTGCCCGGTTAGCCTGTCGGACAAAATCAGCATGTTTTGGGTGAAGCCACATTGCAACACATATCTATGAATAGCAGTGCCTTTCAAAACACAAAAGTCAAAATATACAATCTCGCACCAATTTGCCAGGGTATTTCCAGTGGTCTTCCAGCATCTCAGAGCCCCGAGCCAGGCAGTTAACCGTGATTGTGTCCCCCACCAGCAGAGCTGTCTGCTTGGCTGTCAATTCGACATTCAGCGCAGCACCACCTACAACAACAATTGACATGATTTAAATATCTGCATCAAAGCTGAAGAAAACACTCATGAAGAAAGTGTGACAAAAGCGAACATCAAGGCACATACCTGTCCAACCATGTACAATGTATTCATTGCTATAGTGTTCTTCTCCATTTATTAGGGCAATACAGACATAAGTTCCAGCAGTGAATATTCCAAGAGCACCCCTCTTACTGTCATAAACACTGTGCACTGGTTGCTGGGTGTCAACATTTACTAGGGTCACATTAGCGCTGGGATCAGACACTCGACACTGGATCTCCATTGTCTCGTGGTCAGACAAAACATGATTGCCAAAGGGCATGGGTGATGGCACAAAGGGAACTTGTGGGTCTGAGTTGGAGGAAGAGCAGAAATTCCCAGATCAGATGTTTAATAATACCCACCAATATGAAGCATATGAAGTCAAAGATGTCATGGGACTCATACCTGGCACATATATGTAGATACTGCTATTGTCAGTCTCCTCCGTCGTATTTCTATTGTACAGGCAAGTGTAGAAGCCAGTGTGTATGGCACTGGCTTTGTCCACAGTGATGGTGGTGACAAAAAGGCCAGTATTGTCTTCTTGTGTTTGTTCAGGCACATCAATTGGAGTGTCCCAGATTAGTTTTGCTTCTCCCTGACAGGTCAAAGTGAAAGGAGAGTGCAGAGGCACCACCATTTCTTCTAGCTGTGGCAGCAATACAGGTGCCATGGATGGCGGGAATGTCATTGAGGTGGAGGCTGAAAGACAAACAAAGAGCTCACCCATTTATCACAAATGCATGTTGTAATCACAGCGACCATCTGAAACTTGGATGCTTCTCATGTACAGCAGGAGACGTCGAAGTCTTTTCTAAACAGCAACAAATCTTACGTTTCACATTTAGGGAGAAGGAGAACTTAGCCTGGCGGGAGCCACTGACGACTACGATAGTATAATTCCCACTATCTTTCTCCAGAGGCTGCCACAGTATCAGGTTGCTTTGATACCTGTGAGAAGAACATTCACTCGATTAAAAAACTAGGGAATGGTAGTCTATATGTGCTGATTCCATGAGATGGGTGACTTTGCTTGATGCAAACACTTCAAAACAGGTGTGCAATTAAACAGCTGGCTTGGCTTCATCCAAATATAACAAAAAACACCTAGCAGAGCGGAAACATCTCAAATCATTTATTTGATTTTAACAAAAACCAAAGTATAAAAACAAATAAAATGTAGCTTTACGAGTGTTTATGTGCTGAACTATTTCTTGGCGGCGGCTGTTTCGAGGCAGCCAGGAGCAACTCCGTTTGGTTTCCGCTCCAAGAAAAGAAACAGTTTGGCATCTGTCTCTGTTTAAACTTTTCCGTGTTTGTAAAGATTAAAGAAAGAGATATGATATGTTCATAAGAATGGTTTTGAGGTGCATTAGAGCACATTTTGCGACCTTTGGACCGAGTCATGCTAACCATTTCCTTTGCTCCTATTCTCTAATAATGTAAACCAATGAAGTTCTGCTTCAAGGCATGTTTAAAAGAAGCTTCAGTGTGCTGTCATCACAGTAAAAGAGGCATTACTTATCCACATGAATATCTGCATTTGCTCTTTTTTCTTACCGACTTCCTTCCAGATGGCTAGTTTTGGCGAGGATGTAATAAGTCTCTGGTAAGGTGATGTTGTTTTTCAGCCATGTTACTTTAGGGGGTGGGTAGGCATTAATTAGGATGGTAAATTCTGTCTCTTCCAAAAGTCTCACAAACTCCGTCTCCAGAATCCCACTGTGGTCCAGGACCACAAAAGAATTCTCTTCTGAAAATACAGACAGTAAAAAAGCAGAGGAAAGGTAATCAAGGGTGAATACAAGTAAAGAGATGTTTGTGGTGTTTGTGAGGGGATGGAATAAGGACAGTCAGTGGAGACCTAAGATGAAGGAGGAATGGCAGAAAAAAGTGAAGGTAGAATGAAAGTCTGACAAACATCTGCTAAAGTCCTTTTATAAAACACAGTAGCTGATGTTGAAAGCAGAGGTGAAGCTTTACGGTACGACAAGACGTAATGACTTCCACACACCACTAACAGCACCCTGCACACATTTGTAAAATCATGACACGTTCAACTGGATGACAATGAGGGCATTAGTGTGGCTTTAGCGTCTGTGTATCAGCTTCTATATGATCTGGAGACACTACTGGTAAAATCTAACAGGTTCCCGGTAATTGAGAGAGGACATACCAAAGATAGTGACAACCACAGTGCTGATTCTAACTTCTCCACTGATCTCATGGGTGATGGAGCATTCGTAGGTGCCGCTGTCCTGAGAGGTCGCTTGTTGGAAACTGAGAGTGTAGATTACTCGGTCCGGAAGAATTTCCTTCAGCTGAACTGCATTCACGGCCTAAAAGAGCAGAAGAATAGTATGGGTTTCTGCTTCTGGTGGAAAAGAAGTTATATCTTTCCGTGTCTTGGTATTTAAGTCAATTTACAGATATCAGAATCCTTGTGTTTTGACACTGAGGGCTAATATTTAAAACACCCAAACAACCTCTATAGATACATCAGAATCACAGAAGCCTTTAAATCCTCTAAACTGTAACTGAGACAAAAACCTGGCATCTGAATCACTTCAGTTCCTCTAACAAAATCTGTGGGAAATGCATAAAAGCATATGCAATTTTGTATCAACTACAGTATATATACTCTATATATTTAAATTATTTTTTAAACATAACTAGATCAGACATGGAACTGCCATTGCCTTTCAGCTAATTCTCACAGTCAGTATCTGTCCTACGTGCCTAAATTCAGATTTTACCACCTTTTCCCCCTTCTTTTAAACTTCCCCCTTCCCTTGAGTCATTTCCTTATTTGAGTTTCCTCCTGGTGTTTCACACACGTGAAAACACTTTTATTGTTATTATTATTAATAGTAGTCGTGGCAGTGGTCGTAGTAGTATATGAGCAATAACAATATCATTATAATAAAAATTATGATTATAATTAATAGTAGTGGTAATATTAGAATTCATATTATCATCATCATAATCATATAAAATAAAATGTTCTCTGCTTTTTAGACACACCTACTTTCTGACCAGTAAGGGTGGTATTATGTCGTATTTGAGCGGCCACTGTAAGGTCCAAAAACATAATTTTCAATAATGAAGCATCGGAAATTACTTCAAGGAAAAGAGTTATAATAGATAGACAGGAGCAAAACCAAAGTTTCTGCAGGTGTGTATTCGTGGATCTTCAGAAAAGAACACAGAATGTTGTTGAATCTTGCCTGTGTTTTAGGATGCAGCCACTGCTGCTGAAAACTCTGACCATAGGGAGCAACACAGGTGATGTTGAAAGGCTGCCCCGCTCTCACTGTCTCTTCGCTGGCCTGTACTTCCACACTGAAGTCCTCCATTTTTGTCAATGCTAAAAACACCACCAGACAGCAAATATCAGAGCTTACACTCAGATAGCGGTGACTTGGATTCCCTGAAGTCATTTATCATCAGGTGGTGACTTTATAACTTGTCATTACACACATGCGCACGTAAACATTGAGTGAAAACAGACGTGTTAAGTCATCCCCTGCCCACTCTGTGATAATGACATAATATCATGACTCTCACACAATGAGATCACCATGCACCCTTTTGAACAGACAGAGACTGATTCCAGCTGTACAGTGTTTACTTTCTTCAACCCCTTACCAATTAAATGAAAAGAAATGCATGTACATTTCCCCACAGTTTATGTATTTAGGATTCAACACCTCTGACTAAAACTAGGAAATTCTGCGTTTGCTCAAAAATGCATGGTTCTCACTGTAATGCCAATTTCAACTTCCATTCATTTCCCACTGTGTCAATCACACTTCTGAGTCCAGAGGTAACTGCAAAACAGTTTTCTGAAAATTAGTTTGAAATCAAATTTTAAAAATTCTAAATGACATTTAATTTGGACATATCAAAATCTTACCTGTGGAGAGAATCCCCAAGACAACTCCGAAACTCACATACATTTTCACCCCATCCATTGCAATGGATGTCCAGGCCTAAAAAAAACATACAAAGGCAATGAGAAAAGAAATAACTTAAAAATGATCAAATTGATAAAAAAAATGAAGGAAATAAACAAAGACAGAGCGCTGAGCTGAGCTACTTAATCAGCTTCACAAGTCAACAGTATTTGTGTTTTTGACTGCGCGCAGGGGTCGTTCGTTCTGGCGGACGTATAGGTTAGTTGCCGTGGTCCAACGGGATGTTGGCAAGGCTGGGAGAAGAGGGGAGAGAACGGGGCGCTGCAAGTGATCATGATGGCCGCCGGTAGATGGCACCCCAGTCCGTCTATTGAAGGGTCTTTGTCCCTAATCCGCTCCAGTTCCTTTGCCCGTTTTCTAGGATTTTTTTAAACTTACTTTGCAAAATACTTTGCATTATCAAATGGTAACCAAACGTTCTTATTAATTACGATAATAATAAACTTTGACCTTTGTTGGTTGGATCAATGAGTTTCCACTGCAGGGAGGCTCATTCAGTAAAAGTCAAATTATCGCATCACGCATTTCCAAAGGGATCGGGTGTTGGATCCGGTTTGGTCTCTTAATGCAATATTTAACAACACATACATACTTTTTTATTTTCTAATTTGATTTTCTCAGCTGGAGATGTGAAGGACAGTGTAAGCAAACAATGAAGCCGTTGGTCCCTGCGGAGCTTCCTGCGGGTTTTACCCTCCGTGCCCTTTTTGGGGCAAAATTAGAATCCATGGGTTTGTCAGACTCTATCATTAGGGGACCACACAAAGCAGCGGCAAGTCCGCTGACAGAATCCTTAATTGAGTTTGACGTTTTTGTGCAGGCGTCTTCTCTTGCAGACGATTTCAATCAAAGAATTTCGGCTTGGCGAGGATCCCCCGGCCGCCCCACGCTTAGGTTTACGCGGTGCGACTTGGAATATCCTGCTTCACTTTTTTTTTTTTTTTTTTATACTGCCCCGCTTTTCAAGAGGCGATGCAGCAAATGCGCCAAATGGCACGCTCCGCAGGGCTGGGTGCGCCTCCGCAACAGCTGACAAACTCCCCGTCTCCAAACCGATGATTCAAATTCTTAACAGCTTCCAGAAAGAAAACTGTTTTACAGAAAACAAAACTCGTGCACCAAAAGAACGCAATTTGGTTTGTTTGTTGAAGCATTTTTGACTTAAAATTGTAAAATCCTTCGTTGGCATATCATGGTAGGAAGTGATCCGGTGCGCCCCGTTCCTTTTGTCCCCCTGGTTCCAATGCCTCGGCCGATGCGTTTTTCCAGCTTTTAATTCCAATTATCCCTCGGAAAGATGCAAAAACTTCGCGATGCAAAAATCCCAACGTGTTTCCAATTTTGAAAAAAGCCAAGCGGTGTCCCGCCGTGGTGCGTTAGGTCTTCGAGGTGACACCTCCCAATGTTGGGTCGATATACTGGCCACTCGTATCCAGCCGAGTCAGCAACGTCTCCGCGGGTGTCCAGGGTTGAGAACGCACGATGCACGGATGAACGGAAACTTAATCTTTACAAACAATGCAAAGCCTGTTGCAGAAGCTGCAAAGCCTGAAACGTTTAGGACTGCGATGCACTGATGCTTTTAAGTTTTGAAGAAACTTAAAAAAGGAGAGATAAAAAAAAAACTCACCTAGGAGGTGTTATAACAAACAACCGCGCCAGTAATTAATGCCCCATTAGATACACAGGGTTCTGCAAATACTAGATTCCCTGAGCATCAAAACATGAAAATAAAAACCTTCACAAAACTAACTTGATTCTTTGGGGATCCCAGACACCATTTCAGTTACCTTTAGTAATCCCTTTTGGGTATTCCTTCCGTGTCAGTATATCCACAATGAATCGGTGGCTCCAAGAAAAGAAAAGAAAAGAAAAGAAATGAAAAGAAAAGAAAAGAAAAGAAAGGGGAGACGGCGCTGTTGGACTCCTTTGCGCAACCTTCCGTCCTCGTGTGCGACCGCCCTCACAACTGCGCTCCAGCTACGGCGACCTGTAACTGATTCAGTGTTACAGTCCACCCTCCTCCCCTCCCAAAAAAGTGGCTCAAAGTAAATAACTCTCAGGAAATGACCCCCCCCCCCCTCCCTCCGAGGGCTGAAGCCCCCTTTTTTTAAAGCAAGAGCGCAGGCGAATATTCACGCTAAATTCAGAGGAATTTTTAATTACTGATGTTATGATGAATTCGGATTTGATGGGGAATCGAGGGCGTCTGTGACGCAATGGAGCTGCTCGTGTTTGTACAACAACACGAAACGATCTAAACAAATAAACCAAACCAAACGCCAGATTGAATTGATGCAGAATTGAACATGCTTGAATTTAATTGATATCCTGACAACAAGGACTTTTTTTCAAACCAAAAGATTTTGCGTATTTGCATGCATTCTCGCTTTGCGTCAACAGGAGAAGAGGCGCCTGCGGTGCGTCATTCACAAAGTTGGATGAGTGGAGTGCTGCGCTCCTAGGGGGCGCTCCGACACCATCATACGACAGGAGGCGCCTCCCTCTCACCCTCGCCTCTTTCAAACATACACTCCCCCGCCCCCCTCATGTTAGGGGTAGTGCTCCTTTTCTTAAACGGAGGGGGCCGCTGGTACAGGCACACATGCGCCAGCTGTTTACCAGCTCCTGAAACGTGGCTATTGTGTTTTTAACCCAGAACCCCCCCCCCCCCCCCCCCCCCCCCTCCCTCCTCCCCCCCCCGCACCAGCGGCGCTAGAA
>CAAKHD010013628.1:116885-144133 GCA_901007705.1 Fistularia tabacaria | reverse complement strand
AGACCCCAACCCCCTCTGAGGCCCCCCCTCCCCAGCTCCAGACGGCCGGCGCGATTACTTCCACATGTGTCAGAGCAAGAAAACTGTCCTTGTTCTGCAGACAAAGGCTCTCAACTTCATCCGTTTTACCCTCAAAGTGGCACCTTAGAGGGGATGCCCAGTCAATACTGATCCCCGGAATAACATTATTTTGTAAACATGGAATAGGAGTATTTATCGTTTGTAGAAATTGAACACTTGGATTCAACAACTTTCACCAACTTCATTTCAAATTTTTCTGTCCAGCAAAATTACTCATCCTCTTAGTGACTTGCAGCACCCTTCCTCCAACTGTCCACCAGGGGGCTTTGAGACACCAAAGTGCTAAATTAAAATACTAATTCAACACTGTATCCTGTTACAGAATACAGGAAGTGGGCTCAAAAACGATGGACCCGAGAGCCATTATAATACCACCACTTCTTTTCCCTTCTGCTGAGTGGCATCGGATGTCTTTTGAGCCACATCCACAGCCAAATCAACTACTTTTTAACCCTAATTGTGTAATACCGCACCTAATACAATCGAGAAACTAAATCCGAACACACACCAAGACTGTTATGTCGCTGGTCACGGATTGCAAGAAACCAAGTGAAGATGACTCCGGGGCCTTCGGGCTGCGGGGCCTCAGGGAGCTGTCCAGCGTCCTGAAATGTCTCTGCGCTCGCCTCCCAACCACAGCTCTGGACTTGTTTAAATAAACAAATACATGAATACAAACTTTGCACTCGAGAATAAAGTGGGAGTTATCGTTATTCTGATTGCAGCGAACAAACAACACGTGGGTTGATTTGGGGATTCCAAGTCGCGTCACTACTCGGCAGCATGGTACATGACCAAGTTCAAAAGCTTCAGAAACCAGATTAAAAAGAAGATTAAAAAGTTAAAAAAACAAGTGGGCATTTATAATCGTGCATAACTAAAGCGGCCTTCCGCTTTTCATTAAAGAACATGTCTTGTTTATGCAAAGCGGGATGTACCCAAAATTCGGACTCCGAGTGTCAGTGCTATAATTGAAAACAAAACCCAAACACGGCCGCAAAAAATGATCAAATTGAACCCAGATGAAACCGAGAAGTGATAATTGAATCGGTTTCCTGATGAGATTATGCTTCTAGGTAATCTCCAGCCAAGAATATGGCTCAATATTCGCTTTGACTCAGAAATTACCGCGAAATAAACCATGAATCCTAATAGACAGTGAACGCGGCGTCATTCAGAGGAGTGT
This sequence comes from Fistularia tabacaria, assembly GCA_901007705.1. NCBI lineage: Eukaryota > Metazoa > Chordata > Actinopteri > Syngnathiformes > Fistulariidae > Fistularia > Fistularia tabacaria. The sequence goes on along the minus strand of CAAKHD010013628.1, from coordinate 142,866 downwards.
GTGTTCTTCAGCGCGGAGTCACATGGGATGTAAGTTGGCGGATTTTTTTTTTTGTCTTTGGTCTAGTAATTCATAAATAAAATGAATGACTCCAGGACCCCCCCCCCGCCCCCCATCCAACCGAAACACTAGCCCGCACACACACATATATACACACAAAGTAGCACTCAAGCCTCCCTTAGTCTCCATCTCTCCGCATGAAACAGCAGCTGCGCCCGGCTGAAAAGCACTCTTATTAATTATCTTTTGTCATGCGTAATTGCCGCGTTCCCAATGGTGGCGATGGCCTGAAGTGTTTTTGAAGCCGCTTCGTCTCACCGCGTTTTCATTAATGTTCCAGCGCGTTACGCACGCTCTCCGTTTCTGCGGAAACTTGTACACATCGAGTTTACGTCACGAGAAGTCCGCCGGGGTGGAGAGAGTTAACCTGGACAAGATAGGTAAACACACAGTAAGCCCTCGGCCCATTATGCTGCCTGACAGGCTGAGGCTACATCCTGATGAAATGGGGGAGTCTTTCTGCGAGAACCCTCGCTTCCATTTTCGTGCTGTTTAAATTCCGCATTGGTTTGTCACACCTGCGACGGGGAACTCTAATTCGATTAATAGGAACTTCAGTATATATTCATTAGGTGTCTTTCCCTACAAATAATATACGATCGCCAGCGGGCTGTGAAAGGGGGCCATTAATCCCCCCCTGTGAATGGGTCTGCGTGGGACCAAAACTTCACCTGCTTCCCCTCTCAATTAGGAATGTATCCCAAAACTCTGACAGAAACGAGTTAAATTAGGCATCGGCTAATTTCCAATGGCCCCTCCCACGTAATCCCTCCATTCGAGCCTGCCCCCACCTCTTTTTTTTTTAATTCACCGTAAGTTGAAAGGTTCAAATAGTGCCTAATGAAACAGTGACTAAATCGTTCTCTGTCACTCGGAGAAACCCTGGAGCTGTCCCTCAAAGCTCTCTGAGGACGCAGCCGTCGGGGGGTCCCCGGCTAAATGCGGGTCCCAAGGCAGGACAATCTAACCTGTCAAAGCCTTTGGCCGCTTCTATATATCCTCGTTCTGTGCTTCCAAGCAATGGGAGCATAATCAACCGACGTGGGACCGAAGACGCAATTAAAGTCGCTTTGGAGAACCGAGATCTTTCAACAAAAAAGGACTATTAATGGGCCACTGGCCACTCCCCGCTGAAGGGCGTTACCGGGTACCCTTTTGTGGTCAGAAAATTACAGCCCCAGTTTCACGTTCCACTCCGACCCTTTAGAAATAAATGGCATACATCAAGCAAACTTTGACTCGCGTTTTAACGTCGGTAAATAAGATCAAACGCATCTGCGAATGCGCATTAATAACAGCGAAATGACGACAGGCGGTTCGTTTTTAAAACATGAAAATGTTAAATCACACGTTGGTTCAACTTACTTTCTTGTTCTACTGAGTTAAGTACAGATCCCATTTTTTATGCCTGCACTTGGTGTGTGTTTTTTTTCCAATTGTATTTCAAATGTTGAAACTATCACGTTATGTTTGATTGAAATCTTACTTGCTTCTGTAATCTTTATTTCTTAAATAGGATGGTGCCCGTCATCACTGTCAATTTGCATCACAGTGTTCTGTGAATTTATGAAACAATGAAATAATGAAGGCGTTATATTCAATGGCTCGATTTATTTGAAGTTGATGAGCTCAAAAGTTGCAAACACGTCAGTTGTTTATTTGTTTTAATCAATAACTTAAGATGCCTCCTTTCTGCGATTTTTAAATACATTGTCAAATCATTATTTGGTCATGGAATACAGTGCAGTCCAAAATCTTTATTACAATAAATACAGATATACATAGTTTACAATTTTTTCCCCACACAGTTGAGGCCGCATGCTGTTTCTAAGGGCTTGAATTTGCATACAACCTCGATATTAATGATATGAAATCACTGAAAACATCTACTGGGACATCTAACTAAAACTTGTAGGGTGAAATCCCAGAGATCAATGTACAAACGTCACTTGTGGAATATAAACAAGGAATGTTTCGAAGTCGTAACAGGCGACGTTAAAACAAAATATTCACATTTTTCCGTTGATAAAGTGAACTTTTTTTTTCTTTTCGATACTACTTCATGCGGGACATATTTGGCAAAGAGGTTGTGTAATGCCAATAACCCATAATAGGAGAGCGGAAGAAGTGCCAGGGTGAGGAGTGTGGGATCGCCGGTCTCTCAGATGAGGGAGACATCTTTCTCCTCCGAAGCAGAAGCTGGAGACAGGGACTCCTCATCCTCTGACCTGGAATAGTCCGCGTGGCCGCCCGCGCACTTGCACCCGCCATGCGTGCTCCTCTGGGTCGCCTTGCCCTCCTTCTTGTGTTTGACGCGGCGGTTCTGAAACCAGATCTTCACTTGCTTTTCCGACAGGTTCAAATACGTGGCGATTTCGATTCTTCTGAGTCTCGAGAGGTACATGTTCGTGGAAAACTCCCTTTCCAGTTCCAAGAGTTGCGTGCTCGTGAACGCCGTGCGCATCCTCTTGCCGTTCTGTATGTGGCTGCTCTCGGAGGCGCCTGGTTGAGGAAGGAAATAAATAAATAAATGAATCAACAGGTTACATTCTTTCAACAGGATCTTACGATGACGCGCGGATCGCCCTGCGTAAATGGCGCAAATGACGCCGAGCCGTCCGCAAATACGCGCTACAGGTGCGGAAGAGTCAGGTGGCTCACCAATGGAAAGGCAGTGGTACCTCCTGGGATCTGTGACGCTAAAGGTGGGCGTGCAAACAGGTGTGTTTCCAGGGTGCGCGAGTGCCGGAGACTGCTGGTGCGCGACCCTCTGGCAGTACTGCGCCTCCGCTCCCGGAAACTGCGCCTTCAGCACGGGGATGCCGCCGCGTGACGAGTGGAGGTGAGACGTGACGCACAGCGGGCACACGCAGAAAGTCCCGTTCTTCCTGGAGGGGCACACCGGAGCCGTGACCGCCATGACGCTTGGAGAGTGCATGCTGATGGGGATGAGAAAGTCCTGCCCCGGATGCTCGGCCGGTCCGGGTCGCACCGTGTCCTTGATTATCAAAGAATCGACGTAAAAAGACCTCGACATGGCTGCGGCGCTGATAGGTGATCGCTCCTTGCGCGAGATGATCGCCGTTTCTCATCTGAACCCCTCGGGATCTCCAAAGGTGCTTATGTTTGATGGTTCAACAAAAGGGACCAGAAGAGGGTTGGCCCTGCAGCGTCACCCACGTGCGCGCCCGGCCTCAGGGGTTTATACAGTCAGCAACCCGAACCACGTGACGCCTGCGCGGACCTCCAATCACAACTTGTAGACGTTACCCTTTCATCACAGAATTTGAAAATAAAAAAATCTCTCAATAGCAATTAATAATAGGAAACTCGCTGTATAATCTTACGTGTGAAGAGCCTTTTCAGGTCTGCTTTATCCCCTCAGGTTAATTCGTAATGTCACCTGTATTGTAATGTTATAACTGGGCCAAATAGAAAAAAATCAAGAACATGTATGAAACAAAACAAAACAAAATGTTGCGTTGATTGGGGTGAAATGACGAAAGTACAAAGGCCATAAGATAGATGCAGTTGTGATCACTTTCCGAATGATCATGATATTCAATTCTGTTCGATCAATCATCATTCAAAAAGTTACAATTGCATTTAAATTCCATGAGCTCGAACTTGTAGTTCCCTTTCTTCCTTTTACTTGATTTGCTTTCTTTCTTTTTCTTTTTTATATTCTCAAGGGATTGAAGAAACTGTGCCCCGGTTGCTTTTCCAATTTAGTCGCACTTTGAATCCGGTTGGTCGAGGTTTCAATTCGGGCAATTAAAGAATTATGACCCGACGGCGAGTCTGGACGGCGGGTTATTCGATGGCGATTAGGATTCAATTAGAAAGTGTTTATAAAGGTCGGTCTGTGCGGGGGTAAACAGGCAGTTATTCCAGAAATGCGTTAATCCCTCATCTTGTGACAATAATTAGCGAGTTTGAGCCCCAGACGGGTCACCGGCAGGTTTAGCTTCTGCTTTCATCTGCCAAGCAACGCCACGGACCTTCAGACAGAGAACGAGGGAGAGAGAGTGAGAGAGGGAAGGGGGTTATTTTTCCCTGTTGCATTTTAATTTGAACAACAGTCACTTGGTTTATTTATGTATCCAAGTAAAACAATCACAGCTTTTATTTATTTATTTGCGTTGTTTTATTTACTTGCTTGTTTATTTGTTTGCTTAATAGTCCGTGCTCGCGTTTTTATCCGCGCGCTTGAACGCATTAGAGAGTCTTTAAAATCCAACCATCATAATTGACAAAAAAAAAAAAAAGAAAACAGAAAAACACACATATACACACAGGCACACATGTACACACACACACTCTCACACGCGCAAACACAGAACGAGCGCGTCTGTCACACACAGACAGTAATTGCTCTAATAAAGCGAACCCCGGTGTTCGGAAGACGCACGGTCGCTGTTGTGGTATAAAGACAACCGTCCCTTGGGGAGGAGAGGGGGGGGGGGCGGCAAACCAAGCGGAATGATGCGTGGCGCGCGCCCTCGTCACACCATGCGAGCTCTAATATTATTTTTCCATAATTCTGCACGATAAAATTTCATTGTCTGTTAAGTAATCCCACAAATGAGATCCTTTATGAGGCTATAATGAGCTCTAATTGCCAGGACTAGTGGAGCCACGTGGAAGGATTTAGGAAGCATTAAGCCGCCGGGTACTGAGCACAGGCTGTTACCTAGACATTACTTTCATAATTCAAGGAGAAAATTAGTCCATTTAAGGAAAAAAAAAATCCTATGATTCCCTTTATTCTGCTCGGGGTGACAAGGCTGCAGCTTTTTGTCCGCTTCGTTTAAGAATCCGGTGCAGAAGACGGGGCCTCCGCTGAATTGTTCCGGGATTCAAAAGTCCGATTTAGAAAATAAAAAAATCAGAAAAGGTCAGAATCCATGTCTGTGAGCCCATCTCGCAGAGATATACCTCTTCTCTATACACACACACACACACACACACACACACACACACACACACACACACACACACACACACACACACATACACACACTTTTAAGTTACGGTGATGAACAATTAATCACTCCTCCATTCAATTGAAGGGGTGGAATAAAAGAAAATATGATTCAGGTCATAAGCTGGAAAGATTATAAACATACAACACACAACAGGGAAAAAGTTTAAAATTGAAAATTCAAAGCTTTCCTCCCCTTTTCTCTAAGTTTGTTTCTGTTCGCCTGCATGATGCATGCAGAGAGAGAAAAAAATTAATCGAAGTATATGTGTCTCCAGCCCCTCCTGGCAGTAAAAACACACAAACTTGTTAAACCACGGTTCTTCAGTCCCCCCCACCCCCCCATTCACATCGCATCCCATGCCAGATTATACCGTGAAGAAGTCCATTAATGTTTTGTTGAACAAGGATCATTAACTTGTATCAACGCCTTTTTACAAACCATGCATTGTTGTGCAGGGCCAGTCTGCAGCCCATCTTGGCCAATACAGTGGATGATTTGCCCCTTTATTAGTTACCAGGCAACAGATCCTGAATACCAAAACTGAAAGGAAACACTATGCTCCGCCATATAGATCTCAATGCCGATGGGGGGAAATGGACAATGATGCCACGCAATGACTTTTCATTAACAATTATTTTGTTTATGTGAATAGCAGCTGCAGTGGCCGGTCTCCATCTCATGGCTTCCACAGAATGGGAGAGCAGGAAGAAAGAGGTTTGTGGAGAATGATGTCCTGCCGGAGTTAAGGCTTCATGGTCCACATGAATGTAAAATCTAATACATTTCTCAATGAATAATTAGATTTATATGCAAAAATGAGTTGGAATTAATTGCATCTGCAAACGTTGCAACATCTCGGCCCCGGTGGAACCAGACAAAACAAGACAAGCCGTCCTGCCAGAAGTTTTCCAGCTCATTCAAGGGCAGACCAACAACCTTACCTTTCAACGGATGAGGAAAAGACACTCTCTCCTCTATAAATTACATCCCACTCACGAAATATCCGTGTTGTGTCTTTTGAAAATAGGTGCAAATTGTGTTTGGGATAAGGAACATTATTTGAGAGCAGCCCTTGGTCCTATAGAAAAGTAAAGTGACAGGCTCAGTGGAAGAAGAGGCTGCTTAACAAAGCCAGCGAGGGCCCCGTTGATGGCCTATAGAGATGTCCTGCACCGGGCTCCCTCTAATTAGGGAGACAGTTTTCAGTCTCACAGAGCTGCTCAGACCAGACACTCCAGACTGAAGTGTGCCCCTGCGCCAGTGAGTGTCTGGATGTCCACACTCAACTCACACACACACACGCTCAGTATGAGTATGCGTCTGCGTTTGATAATGTGCACAATTGATGAGTCCTCGAAAACGAGATAAACACCGAGTGATAGTGAAGCAGATCACGGTTAAGTTCCCAGAGAAATGTCTTTATTGCAGTTTATTGTCAGAGCAGTGTCCTCTGTGCCTCCTCTGTTGTTTCCGAGAGACTAAGCAAATGCAATTACGGAGACAAAACAAGCTGCACAACACAAAACAGCCCTTATTTCAATCTTTCCTTGCTTGAGTTGTCAAATAGTCCTGAATTTCCATCCTTATTGTAATAAGAACCCACTCCTCGGGTCACTTTGTACCGCAATACGGAGCTTTAATACAGCAAGTAAGTTATTTGCTGTGCTCTCTCTGGTTTCCAAGGAGATTGAGATGCTGTATTGTCTTCGTTAATGATTGCCCTTTTATTAAAATCGTCTTGGTTCAAAGCGATGCCCTTAGAGTTTTTCTAAACATTCCTCACAGAATGCAGAAAATGTCTAACGTCAAAGGAATTTCTTTATCACATTATTTATTTATATATTTTCCAGTCTCAAAAATTAAATCCAGCAGTGATTTTTTCTTTTTCGGAAGCCCTCAGCCTCACCGTGAACTGCCAAACCTGAATTGATCTCACCCTGCCTCTGCTCACAACAGAGAGATCCTGACTTCCTGTGAAACTTAAATCAGAGATGTTTCAAAGAGTGAATGACAGAAGTCCCTCCACCCAGCTAGCCCCAACCAGTCTCTCTCCCTCAATCTAAAGGAGGTGATATTGTAGCCCTTTTCCCCCCTTTGAAAAGGGAAATCCCTGGGATTGAGCTTGTGAGCTGAAGCGGAAGCAGACTGGAATGTGTGTCCAGGCCGCATCTTTTGTTGCAAGCAGGACCATGAATAGACATGGGCCGCGCTTGCTCTGTCCGCTGTTTATCAGGCTGAGAAGATGCAAACAGACTGAAACCTTTCATCTGCACCCTTTACCTGTCAGTCATATTTACTAGCATGACCTGCAACTCCGTTATCAACTTCCACCCGTTATTCAAAGAGGTGTGTAGAACAAATTCAGTTACCTGTGGGCTCAATTCGGATGCTTGTCATAAAGAAAGAAAACCAAGAAGCGCAGTTGGGTGTGTATCCTAAAACTCCTAAATGGTTTTAATTTGATGAAGCCTTGTGTTGTTTGTGTGTCTTTATGTCTCTCCACATTTGAAATATTGATTTGGAAAAATGTCATGTTTCATAGAATCTGCCATTACATTGATTTTCATGGCTGCCTGTTAGTGTCTCTCAGTAGTGACTCTCATAGTGACGCACAAACATTTAATCTGGCATGTCTACTTATCAACATGTAGGTATTTTTGCTCGTGTAGTACTGCTGGGTTGCATACATTGGGGGCTATGAAGTTTACATGAAGGTGGAGACTGTCAGGGTCCAGCCAGTTTCACAGATGCTGCCCCACACCACTCATTATGGCAATGAAGAACGCATTGTTCAGATTCTTTCCTCCCTTTTGTCCAAAACATCAGTTCAGCTGTCAGTATGTTAGTATTTCTTCAAACTTTATTCCTCTGTTCAAGCACAAGTCAATGGATCATCATTGGCATGTTTCTTGTCATTCAAAGCCATGATATGAGGCCAATCTGTACATCCATCCTCATCCTGCTTATTGATTTTATTTTATTTTGCTATTTATCTATTTTTTATTTCAATTTTTATTTCTTTTTTTTCCTTGCTGCTGTCATTCTGTCATATATTCCAATCCTTGCTCTTGTCTTTGTCCTTTAAAGTATCTCTGCTATTATGTTCATATCCATATTTATTGATATTATTGTTGTTGCGCTGGTGTGACAATTCAATATCCTCTATGGGGATCAATAAAGTAGTATCTTATCTTATCTTATCTTATCTTATCTTATCTTATCTTATCTTATCTTATCTTATCTTATCTTATCTTATCTTATCTTATCTTATCTTATCTTATGATTGGAAGAAGTATTATAGAAATGTGGGGCTGGGATTGCAAGCTTTTTTCCCAAGATATGTGTCTTAATAGTTTTGCCAGATGATTTTCTTCTAATTTATTTATTCTTTCGTGTGAATTTGTACATGTCTGTCTGATCAGTTACAAGAGCATAAGCTTTATTTTAGTCCAAGTCACTTAATGCCATGATTAAGCACAGTTTGAGGAAAGTTATCAAAGATGCTACATGGAGAGTCAGGAATTACAAGTCACTTGTTACAGTTCCGAATGTAAAATAATACTGTACTTTATCTTTTTCACTGGAAAATATTGTATTACACTACACATTACCATTGCATGGGCTTTACTTTGGAACATCCTCTTAATGGCAGTGTCCATCTAATTTTACTAGTCACTACATGCCCTGATTATAAACTTTACATGTCAATTAATCAAGTATTAGAACACGGTTACGAACTAATAAGAGGGTGAAGAGAAAGTCTTTCTTTGTGCCACTAATAAATGTAACACAAAGCCAAAAGCAAATATTGTGGAAAAACAAGGTAATGAAACAATTTAAAAGAAAGAACAAGACCTAAAGGACTCTTGGCTGTGGCAGCAGACTGTGTCTGCTTGAAATATGCATCAATACATGGATATCAAAAAACATATAAATTCCATTCATTCAGTCAAGAAAAAAATAAATTATTCTGCTTTCAGGGTCAGAGGGGCTGAAGCCGATACTTGGTGACACTGGACGAGAGGGAATGATTGGACAGGATGTACTTCGTCATGGGGTCAAATATTGTTACACATCACTTGTTTGCTTTATATTAGGGACTGTGAGGGGAAGAACCCAGAGAGAAACCCATGCAGGCACTGGAAGAGCATGTGAACTCAACTCAGAAGTGTTCATGTCAGCCATCCAACCAGGAACTTGACTTGATGTTACAGAGCAAAACCCTGCACCACCCTGCTGCCCCTATATTATCGACCTCGTTATTGCTATTATTCTATTTCTTTGTTTTCGTTTTGGTTGTTGCTATTGTTGCATTGACACATTTTATGCATGAACAAAATGAAGTGTATCACAAGAGAAAGTCATGAATTGTTTTAAGTTCAGCTGAGACTAATTCACAATGAGCTAATTGTGTGGTAAGTAGTTTGGGGCATCACCTGAACTGGCTGGAGTTTTGTAGGCAGCTTTATCCAACCACTATTACTCATCATACGCAGCAGTAACAGCACAGAACCCAGAGCTACAATTTTTTCTTAAACCTATGATATATCTACTTTGTTTTTTCTTTTTTTATTTTTATCAAACCTTATATAATTTACCTTTAAGACATTTATTCATACGCTCATTACTCATAGTTCTTATTCCTGCAGTCAGGGCTGTTGGGGGGCTATAGCCTATCCCAGCTGTCGTTGGGCGAGAGGGCTCTCCTTGAACCAGTCGCATGTCAATCGCTGGGCCACATATAGAAACAAACAACCAATAACATGTCATTCAAATAAATAAAACCCTTCACTCTCTAATTCGCAAGTCTGAGAAATTTAGCAATTTATTTTTGCATGTTTTTGGATTAAGGGAGGGAAACTGGAGAACCAGGATTGAACCCACTGACACATGAGAAGAAAATGAAACTCTACACAGAAAGACCCTGGGTCAGGATCAAACCACAGAGACCTTCTTGCAATGAGACATATATGCTAGCCACATGCGGTAACATGTCACCTTGCCTGAGGTGCGGCGTGGCTCTGGGGGTTAGAGCGGTTATCCTTGGAGCTGAACATTCCCTGTTTCGATTACTCTGTTCCTCCTAGTCAGTTGAAGTGTTGTTAAGTAAGACGTTGAAGCCCTGGCGCTGCTCATTAGCTGTCTTCTGCTCATGGTTCATCCATGATGGTAAAATGCAGTGGTTATGTTTTGCTTTATGTATCACTAACTGTGACAGTGAAGTTACTTCTTCTTTAAAATCTGTAATTAATACATTAAAAATCATGCTAGACGGCAGCCTGTTGCAGCAGCTCAACTGTTACTATAACACATGAATTTCCCCTTGGGCATCAATAAAGTATCATTCATTGTTAATGGTTGTGTATGTGATCTAATGAATGATGAAACTTATCACAGAAGAAACAAGCGCACAAACATTTGAATATATCGATAGCATTTCAAAATGACGTAAAATCTGAAAATGCTTGTGAGTAAAACCCAACATAACCTCTAAATCCGCAGGCTCAAATAATTGCATTATTAATGAATTACTTCATGTGACTGCGAACTGTATCATGCAGAATAAATCCATTGAAGATCTAGTGCTTGAGATGTGGGAGGATCTCATGACAGAAATGGGATATATTGCCATAAGTTTGTTTTCATTCAGCTACAGAAGCTAAAAATCAATTTAGCATGGTAATTTCTCATCAGCTAAAGATTATACCGCGATATGCACTTAAAGAGCAGCTCCTCTGACTTAGACCTGGCCTTGTTACAATTAACACAATTCTTTTTAAGCAATAATTTGTTGAATCTGGTGCCTTTCTAAAGAGTTCACAAGGTCTAGAAGTGAACACACTGGATTTGTATTTATTTATTTATTCATGTTATTTGTTTTTTCGAATGCCTTCGAACAGCATTCCCACGTTCTCAGGGATTACACTGTAAACCGTCTGGGGCTCATAAACCAATGTGATATAGCAGCAGATGTGTCCTTCCATATCAAACAGAAAAAGAGAAGATAGAGGGAAAACAAGAGGTTAGTCAAGACATCAGATTATAAAGATTTGAAGCTTCTCTTCTAGTTGCGATTCAGGGCAATTAGTATTTGTTGGCAACAACTCTCAACAAGTAGTTTTGATTGTTTTCTGTCTAAGATCCTTCAAAAATTCTGAGAGCATTCCCTCATTAATTTTGGAAACAACAAAATAAACTTACAAAAGACACTTGGAATTAATTTTTACCAAAAAACTAGATGAAAATTATTTTCTACAACTCATCTTCATTTACATTATTTTAGTATTAATATATTGATTTAAATTCATTTCAATGTTTCTGAGATAAAATATTGGATAATTCCACCTTTCTAGATTTAATTACTACAATTATATTTCCATTTGGGTTGAATTTTGTTAATCTTACGACCTTCTCCCCAGGGGAGCCCGTCACCAATGTTGAGAACCCCCGTTCTAATCTGATAACCCATGTGTTATAGTCATACGCTTTTGCTGTAATGGTTTGAAATAGAACCATATAAGACTTGGCAAGACTGAACATTTCACATAATATAAATGAATAACAGTTATCAATAACAGTGAGATGGGCTTCCTTTTGAAAGTAGCTATGCAGCTGAGGCCAGGGTCATCAGCTCCTGTCTGCATCATCCCAGCTTTGTACTGGCCAGATAAATGGAGAATGTGTTTGTGAGTTGTCTGAGCTTTGTGTTTGCACAGAGTCACAATTTTGTATGGGGTTCAGGGGGGTATTAGGGGCAGTCACTCAGATTTGTATGCAGGCTACATCACCCTGCCGCCCCCCTTGTCCACTCTATGTCCTCTCACCTGCCTGTTGCATTAAATCATAGAGCCATCAATTGAAGCATGTTGATGGGTCTGCACGTGCAAGAGCTTTGCTGCACCTGTTGTGTGGATGTGCATGCGCGCGCTTGTGTGTGTGTTTGTGTGTGTACGTGTGTGTGTTTCTGGGAAATCAGAAAAATTAGTGAGCTTTGGAAAATACATTGTAGTAGCTTTTGTGATGGATCTTTGTTTGTCATTCTTTTTAACATATGTGATTATTCTTCTGAGCCTGGGAGTTGGTGATAAGAGAATGTTTGATAGCTACTCAATGGTTTGAGGAAATGTTTGTGTGCATGAGTGTGCGTGTCACATGTGTGTGCACATCTCAGTGTGATAGTCGTGGGGATAAAAATAGAGGTAGCTGGATGTCATACAGGAGGTCTGCAGATGCCTGTCCGGCTAAGAGCTGCAAGGTCCCTCCTTTTGACAGAGTATCCATTCAGAGTCAATGAGCTGGGTCAAAGCCTGCACGTCAGGCTGCAGCTCGGCCTAGCACTGGGGCGGTCCAAGAGGTCAGTCTTATTCACATGGTGCTGTCATGCAAATGAACCCACCCACGCTTAAACAACTCTTGGAATTTTTATGTATGCTCCCTGGCCTTCTTTCTCTCAATTTCCCCTTTTCCTATGCTCCTCACTCTTTCTCTCCCTTTCTCCCTTTTTCCCTCTCCAAATCTCTCTCCCCTGTATTCACAAAGTCATTGACGAGACATTCAAAGCTTTTTAAATTGGCCAGCCTCATTGTGCCTACTCTGAAGTGGGGGTTGGAGGGGGGTGATGTAGAGAAGGAGAGTGTAAAGAGGAGTGGGCCTAAATATACTCTGGTCTGAAAGTAGTTAGATCATGTTCTTTTCATGGTCCGATTAGAATCAAATCGATCCCCCCGCCCCTCCTGACACTTAAAGGTTTGAAGGGGAGCGGCCAAACAAAGATTTCATGGCCGAGACAGAGGGAATGAATGACTAAACCTGAATGCTAAACACACTCTTAAAAGTCTCATTCTGGGGCATGACAATGGCCAAGAGAGTAAATTTGTTTTAAGTGCAAGTGCGAGATGTTTGTGCGGATGAAGAGAAAATATCCCTTCAAGGATGATCCTATCGGATCCTATCGGATCATCCTTGGCCAAAACCTGATCTACATATAGATTATGACGAAAAAGGACGAGATCCTAAACTAAGGAATCTTCTTTGAAAGGGATTTTAGCGAAACAGTGTTTAAGCCCCGCTGCATTATATTCAAGAACAAGGTTACATACACAAAGTACAGAAAAGTGGGCCAGGGTGATGAAGGGAAAGGCTGCAGGCTCGGCAAATGGTTTCCGATTAAGAGAGCGATGATTGGACACTGCCCCCCCCAATGCTGGGGGTTGTGGAGAGGAGTGGGAGGAGGGATTTGAACTTGGTGACACTCTCTGCACCTGCAGCTGCGGTACTCATCAGTTTATTCTTCCACTGATCTGCTAAAAGACTCCTATTTTGTTGGCTTTTATTTTATTTATTTTATTTTTTATATTCAATGACTTGAACATTTGTTGTACTTTTTACCTCATTGTACATTTAGTACATTTGCCCCTCCTCTATGTTTCGCAGGTATCAAAAAAATCAAATAGGTTTATTATGGATTTATGGATTATATGCTCCCCATCCAAGACTGGATATGTGTAAATCCTAGCTAATGAATACAAAAACTCTAAGAGTTTTGCTAATTATGTGTTAACAGAAATATTTTAATGACTGGGGGGTCAAAACCTTGGGGATCTCGTAACTCTGTGTGTGAAGGCTCATTTCACAGTGTTGACAGGTCAGGGCATTTTGTCTGTAATGTGGATATTGTTTGCTGGTCATGACAGTTAATTTGTGATAAACATACACAAACAAAGAGATGTGCATACGCGCGCATGCACACACACACACACACACACACACACACACACACACACACACACACACACACACACACACACACACATATATATATATATGTTTGCATGTATGTATGCATGTACATGTATATATACATGTGGCCAGGTAGATACCCTCTAGACCTGCCTGTCAAGCCAGATGTCAGCACCTTCTAGAGTCCAGAAGGTGCTGACATTATCATTATCGTAGATGATCATTGGTCTGCATTACAAAAAAATTAACTACAAAAACAATAAATGTTTGATCTTTTTTATTGTGTAAATGTGCAACGGTATTTATGAATTTGTTAAAAAGGCTTGGCTAGATGTACCTCAAGTCTTGGCCTGTCCACAGCATCTGGGTTATCATCACAAAACAACATCTCATTAATTACCATCATCTTCTGCATTCCTTGAATTATCCTGCTCGTCAACATATTTAACAAAACATTTTTAACGTATTCGTTAAATGGGCTAACAGAACCTTAATTGATGGAATCTCCCGTGCATGGCCCTCTTTTCTTAGAACAGCAGTGAGGGCTGCACAAATATGTGAATATGTGCTTGGAGTTGGCAAAGATCATTCAAACCTGGACGAGGTGGATGTTTGTGACCAGAGCAGTGACTGAAACTGTTGAACTCTTATGTTGTCTTTTCCAAGCAGGATTGGATAGAAGACCCCGTTCATTATTCAAATGTATTATTTTTCTTCAAAGGAATTTTTTACAAAAAAAACAAATGCTGTTGCATTTCTGAAGGACTGTGTGAGCTGTCAGGAATTCACATAACGCATAACAAGCCCTGTCCCCCTGGGAAAGGATGTGGAATGCAGGTACACTTTGTGTGTGGCTCTTCCAAATGTTGCTTTCACAGATACTGTTGTCATGTGCTCTTGTCAAATATTTGTGAAACCGCTTATGAAACAGAAACTCGCTCCCTTTCTCAAAATGTGTCTGAAGGACCTATGTCCTTCCTTGGTATTTGTTGACACACATTACCTTGGTAATGGGGCAACTTTTCATTCTCAAAGAATAAGAAATATCATTACTTGCACAGTACAACATGCAGACAATGAAAATTACTATATCGAGTTTAGATTTTACATTATGTTAGCCAGTACAGTTATGATATACTAAAAGATATATTTAAGAATGATGGTTCTCGGGAGAGCGGTTTACTGCATTTCTCCAAAGGAGTCATAAACTAAAACATGTCAGTTCTTTATATATTTGATGTAAACTGCATTCATTTCCCCCTGTTCTGTTTCTCCTTCCTACATAAGTCTGTTTTTTTCTTTAAATCTTTCTTTTTTTCTTTGTGTGTCCATGATTAACTGGAAAAACGACCCCTCCGCCACTCCCCTCCACAGGGAAACCTCAAGGTGGAATAAGAACTGGAAAAGACTGTGCAAAATTTTCTGCATGAAATAACGACATTAATTTTCAGAAATGTAATTTTTTCAATAACAAAGGAAACGTAAATTAATGTGTGTGTGTGCCTATGTGTGTGTGTGTGTTAGATAAACCATAATTTAATGTTTCATTGCTCATCTTCAATTTCCTTGACTCTTCCTCAGTACGTCAACCTGGAAAATATCAGTGAACTGGGGAGTCTTTTTTGAATTCCAAATTGTGTGTTCTCTTTTTCGTTGTCTGTTCCTCTTCTGTATTGTTGAGTTTCTGCTGTGCATCTTGTTTCATTTCGTTAATAATGTGTTCCAGTGTTTCCATAATTTGGCTTTATTTGTTTTTTTAATCTCCAACTACTTCACGGTCTTAAAGGATTAGGCACAAGTCATCATCATTCTGCCTCTTCCCTTGCTTTTCTATCTAAGCTGTGCTCTTCCTGCCCCCATGTTAAACACCTCTCTTGTGGTGTGTAATTTGTTGATGCTTTTTCAGTCCTAGTTGGATGCTCAATTGTTTTAGGAGTGCTTCTGTTCAGCCATTTTTTTTCGTGCTGCCTGCCTGTTTCCGCTTGGACTTTCTAAAAAAGAAGTTACACCACTGTTTGATGCTTGCTTTTTTCGTCCTTCTGCTCTTAGATCTTCTTGACTTCACACACCCAGACAGAATCATGACACTCTTCTCTAAGATTTTTCTCTTCTAAACTGTAAGCATAAAAAAAAACCAAGATTTTCTTGGTATGCTACATCTTTGTTCCTAAAATGTTTATTCCTCGTGTGTCTCATCGTCTTTAGCCAGAGAACATTTCCATTCTGTCTGGCGATTCTGCTTGGCGATTTGGCATATGCAGGCCTAAGTAAAATAATAAAGATCACAGGAATCCATGAAACCTTGCAACTCTCAGCAACCAGAGTGAAAAGTAATTTGTGCTCGAAGTCTTTATATTGTGGTTGTAGGATTTCAGGAAGGTATTGGTAAAGACTACTTAAGTTTCTCCCCAAATGAAATCATTGGGTAATGTTTGATAGTATTTCTAGTGAAAAAGAACAGCAACGTAGACAATAGAAAATAATAAGAGATAGTGTATAAAGAAGGTTGTTGGTCTCTTTAATCTGCATTATAAATATATATATATATGCCCAGGTGTTCAATGAACTATAAAATGCTGCCTCCAGTTTTCATCTTTAAGATATATTGCTCCGTCCCTGGAAGCAACTTATTTGTTATCATCTTATTGGGAAAAAAAATGAGTGAACACCACATAGTGTTTACAAAGTCTGTGGAATTTGATCATTTTCACTGATGAAACAAGCAGGTTTACATTGTAACATCTAAAAGTGGTTTATAATCCAGTGGCTTATATTCACAGAAAGGAGAAAATTACTTTGCACCTAATGACTTTTGGTAAGGGGGGGTTTAGGTGTGTTTTTTATAACAGTAAAATCAACTACTAATGGGAAGATTTAATAGACTGTGTAACAGGTGATTATACACTTTTTAGATCATATTCAGCTCATGTACATCTTTGTCAAAAGATTAGATGTGGCCAAGTATTTTATGTACAATAAATCCTCACAAATGTATCTTTTTCTTAACCTCATAAAAATCTTTCCAGTTTGAATATTTAGAACATGTGTATTTAAATATGTGCAACAACAACATTTGATGGATTAGCCTGTTCGTTAAAATCTTTGATTTTGATATCACAGACATCAACAGATTTTTATTGCTCTAAATCTTTCCCTAAAGCAAAACATTGGTGAATCTTGAGTGGCTGTAAACCCTGTCCACAGGATGCTTGCGCGATAGGTAAATAGCCTCCACCTATATTTTGTGCCAGTTTTTCTTGTCTGCCTCACCTCACGTATTTTCTTTGGTGTTGTATCAGCCTACGTTCAGACTGAAAGGCATGAAGATTAAAGTTGTTTGTATATTGAGTCTGAAAAGATGCCAAACAACACTAGAAGAGATGGAGAGATGGAGGAGTGGGACCACCCTGCAGCTGCCCCCTACTCTCTCTCTCAGTCCCACCTCATCCCTTCATACCCTCGCCTATTCATTCTGCAGCTGCAGTCTTGTACCCCTCTCTCTCAGTTCCTCACCCTGTCATTACAAGGTTCTTTCTCTCTCTCTCTTTCCTGCCTGTTTGTCCCAGAGACACCAAGATGGATGGAGAAGCTCCTGGAATGGGGCGCACAATGGGTTGCACCACAAGGTGAGCAGCCTCAGTTTCATGCGGCCCATTGCTGCCTTTTCTCACTCCTATGAGGCTCCTTGCCCTTCTTGAGAATATGTGTGTTAAGGGGGGCTTGAGCGGCACAGTATGGCAACAGATGCTTTTGTTCAGCCAAAAGTCTGAAAGAGGCCTTGGGTGGGGGGCTTAGCAGTGTCAGAGCACAGAGTCATTTTTCTCTCTTTTTTTCACTTACTCTGCCTCTCTTTCTCTCTGTCTCCTTCTTCCCAGCTGTGCCTGCCATGGCGGCTGAGCAAGAGGAAATGTGAGGGCAACGGCATGATGGAATACGTAAGTGGGGCGCGCGGTTTTGGCCTGTTTAGTGGGCGACTTCATTAAAGGGTCGTTTATCTGGCCTGTGATCCCATTGTCCCGGGCCTTCTTTATCAGCCCCGGTGTGTCGGGGGGCGTAATTGGCCGATTGGCCACGGTCTGCGCATGCTGAGGTGATTTATAAAGCCGTGAATGGAGTTGACTCCTCTCCAGGCAATGCTCCCTCTCCCATATAGGAGACACTGCACCGCAGAATAACATTGAATAAATGCAGAAGAAATGTGAAAAGGATGAAACGTCCCCAAAGCTCTTTGTGGAACTGTGAAATCAGAGGCTTGAATAAAAGCAGTCTGGAATCACTCTTTCCCTTGTCATCTATTTTCTCCACTTTTATCCTCAATCGGATTTTATTGTTTCACCTCTTTATACCCCGTTCTCTTCTCTGTTGTTCCCCCACCTTTCATATTCTTTATTATTAATTCCTCAGCATTTCATTCAAAGCAGCACGGCCAACTCAAATCAACATATTCATATTCACTTTGTGAATTTGCTGTGCTCGTTTTGTACTTTTACAACTAACGTTTGTAAAATAGTCATAGGTATTTCAAATGAAGGACTAACAATATAATTTTAGAGAATATAGAATAGAATAGAATAGTATAGAATAGAATAGAATAGAATAGAATAGAACAGAATAGAATAATCCTTTTTAGAGGAGCCCGTTATTTTGTCAATAAGATGGAGCACAGATTATGTGATTGGAGGTAGGAGTGAGTGCTGGCGTTACGTGGTCCCATAGTGTGTTCGGGTTGGCTCTTAATGACCTCCTAATTAAAGCAGGCCCTCCTCTCAATGGGCTGATCATGTAGTGGAGGTCAGAGGTCATTTACAGGGTGGCTGGTGGCCACAGTTCCCACTCTGTGCTAATTGCTCTCCAATTTTCTCAAACAGCAAAACACACCAATTTTGAGGGATAAACTCAATAGTTTATGTGCCCGATCACTCCTTATTCGCTCCTCACGCATTCATTGTATCACAGATGTGTTTCTATTGAGGTTTGTTTCTGTTTAGTCAAAGTTTTGCTGTACCCGGACAGATACTTAGCAATAAACTCACAGACATTTATCCCCCAGATCAGTAAGCCAGACCCAAGTGTTTGTCTAAAAGCTAGGCAACTTAAAGCTTCAACATGTGATTTTAGACATTTTAATAGGATCTGCAAACACATTAACTGAAGAGTAAAAGAAAAAAACAATAACATGCAAATAATGTAAATGTGGCCAATTGTACATTTGGGTAGATTCTATATGAATAAAGTTATGATGGTGTCTCTTTAACTTAAAAGTCAGAGTAATCATTTGTTGGATTTTTACCTATAACAGAGGGCAAATTGCTCCCAAGGCTATGTCCACGAGCAAGGGAAAATCAAGCAAAGGGGAGGGGCCGAGCTCAGGTCTAGTGTAGCTGATTATACAACTATGAAAAAGGAACAGTTTCTTCTGTGTTAATTTTCAATTTTGTTGCTGTCTGTGTGCCCGGCCTTTGTGTTCAATTCTCCTTCCCTCCCTAAACAGCACCAGCACCCCTCTCTTTTGCTTTTCTTTTCACGTCTCTTCTCGTCAGGCCGCCTAGATTATGTTGCTAAGGAGATTTTTCCCTTTCTTTTTTTGCTTTTTTCACTGTTTCCCATTGATTTGGTGTTAATGCATTTTGAATGCCCCTTGGTGTGTGCCGAGCATTGGGGGAGGAGGGGAGCGCAGTGTCTAGCCTAGTTGAGGAATTTCAATCTGAAACGGTTGGGTGGGGGTCTATTTCCCAAAGAGAGGCACTCAAGTGAGAACTGAAGTGGTTTGCAGAGCTGAGAAGCCCCTTTTTCACAGTCAGTCCTTCATCATCAGCCCACAGGTGCACTGTCAATCAACTTGTCTTTCTCGAAACTGAACCCATGAGTAAAGCAAACATAATTTTTCTCCCAGGAAATAAGTGAGAGGAAAACTGCAGCTACTCAGGTGATACACCCAAACAACCTCAAGTGTATCATTTTGGAAATACCCTGTGAGATACTGATAGGTAACATTTCTGTCACCCCAATAAACGAGACACGGATTGTTGAGAGTGGAAGTAAACCATTTAATTCGTTATTGTTTGTTTGACTGACTCAAAAATGTACTAGGTGTTGCTTGATGCCTTGTCCTGGTTTGACTTTCCTTTGCGGAGGCCGCCAGAGCATAGAAAAAAAATTATGTAACATGTGTCGTGCTACTTTTAATAGATTTGAATCTGTAATACGCAGATAGGCATGTAATTAGGCAGCCCCTTGTGCAGCAAAGCACCACCGATTCGCATCAAATACATCATTCTTCTCTTTCCTGTTTCTTTATTTTTTGAGATGTTAACAAATACAAGCTCCTGGAAAACCATTTCCAAGTTGACACACGGAGGACAATGTGTTCTGTTCACTAAACCAATGTTTCTGTGTCAGCTGTGTTTTTGAGATGATGCAAATAGTGTGTCCGAATGTATTACATTAGCATCATATCACATTTTGTATTTGAAATCTTTGAAAGGAACATAGGGTTAGCTTTAAAAATTAGATCAGGACTGCTTCTCTCCTTGACAATGACCTGTGAGAGCCATGTTCAAATCATTCAACTACAAAACTTGTCAGAGGCAAGTGTGTCTCTTCCAGGAGCAGATTTACACTTGATTTATGTTGCCAGTGTTGATAATTTTATTGATAAAGAAATCACTTGTGTTCTTTAAAATACTACAAATGAATATACAGATGTTAGTTGATCAAAAGGGAGTAAAATTAGTAAAAGTAATTAAAAAGTGCAGCTGTGGCTCAGTTGGTGGAGCGGGTGTTCCTCCAATTGGAAGGTTGATGGTTCATTCTCCAGCTCCTGCTGTCTTGCATGCCGAAGTGTCTTTGGCATGACACTTGACCCCTAGTTGCCCCCGATGGTCTGTTTAGCGCCTTCTATGGCAACTCTGCCTCGATCAGTGTGTGACTGTGTGTGTGAATGGGTGCATGCAATCCAGTGGAAAGCAGTCTAAAAGCAATGATGAAAGCATCATGCAAGAGGGGACCAAGTACCATTAAAATGGACAAAGAAGTGACGATAAAGTTTAAAGAAAAGGACCACAGAATATAAAGAAATGATAAAAAATACATGTTTAAAATGAGATAACAATAGAGCACTGAATAATTCTCATTTTGTCAAAGACCACCTGTAAGTTCTCAGGGACTCCTATCATGTCTGCACAGTGTGTTGAAAATGATTCATTGTATGATTAAGAATCAAAATTTGACATTTTACACATCAATGTAATTTTATTTTGAATTCATGGACAATAGTCATGTATTTTCAATATTAAATTAAATAGAGCTCTGAGCTTGAACTATGAAATGAAAAAAAAGGTAAAATAATTTTGTTGTTCAGTATCCCAAACACTAATCGTCATTATTTCTGCAAAACATGACACAGCAAAGTTGTATAGTTGTATAGAGACTCAATGGAAACCATTGTTCACCCCTGGTTCCTCTCTGTCTATACTCGACACGATATATATTTGACACAGGAGACAAATTTGTTTGTCATATGGCATATGTTGCTGTTTGGCATATGTTTGAGTTTGTTTTGTTGACCAATCTTACCTCCTCCTCCTCCCTCCGTTTTTCCCCAACCCACAGCAGCACAAACACCCAGCAGCTGTGTAAAAACTATCCCCTCGTAATGACCTCTGAGACCATTTCATCCAGGTTGGTGCTTAACATAATGAGCCAATCAGAGTTGTGCCCCCAGCAGAGGCTGCTGTTTGAGGGTAAAGCTCTGACTTCTATCAGTCTTGCCTCCACCAAGGTTCATTGTGGGACATATCACAAACACAAACAATTACAAAGTTGCTAAACTTTATCAAAATGATTAGACAGAGACAATTTCCAAGGGTTCACTGTGCCTGCTGTTTTTCCGAGAGGGATATTAAAGTCTCTTCTGAACCTCCACTCCTGACCTCTACTTTTGCTCCTCAGTCTTCTATTTGGAAACCCAGTTTGACTGTTGAATTAATACATAATATTTTTCAGGTTATGATTTTGTGTGATTCACAATTCATGAAGAATATCTTGTATGTATACATATAGATGCAAACGTTATATTTTTATAATAGAACATCATCAAATGTGTAAGGACTATTCCTATATTCTACGGCAGAAATTCTGTCAAAAGCATTGTTATGCATTTCCAATTGTGTTTCATCATTTACATTTTACTTTATTTTTTATTTCCAGAGCTTTTTAAAATGGTTTTGTACAAATATACAGTGTGAAATCAAGTTTTTATGTGAAGGGACTCTTTTAAATGACATCACTGGCCGTTTGGGATGCTGATTCAACTGACTTAAATGAATAGACACAATGAGTCTGAGGCTGTAGCCCATAGTCTTTGTTGTTATTAAAACATCTAAAATAGTGAGGTAGCCATCCACTGCAACCCGAGTCAGTATGTCTGAATCACAGGTGACTGCCTGAGGTGATTTGCTCTGTCAATTAAACCTATTCTATACCAGAATTGAGGTTGACCTCTGACCCATGACCCTGATTTAAGTAACCCTTACCAGTCTGCTACAAGGAGACAAACACTCCCAGCTGCTTACGATTTAAATGGTCTTGAACTGAAGGGGAGGAGTGCCCATTCTTTTAGCAGCAGTACAAGTAGCTCAAGACTTTTGTAGTACACTTGTAGCTTGTCCCTTGAGGCTTTGGAGTGAGCAGGCAACAATGAACCAAATTTGCATTAACTACACAGTTATGTTAAGTTAAAAAATGTAAATGTGTGTGTGTGTGTATGTATGTATGTATGTATGTATGTATGTATGTATGTATGTATATGTATATATATGTATATTTATATGCATATGTATGTGTGTGTGTATATATATATATATATACACACACATATATATAAAAAAAGTGTATATATATACATATATATATATATATATATATATATATATATATATATATATATATATATATATATATCCTCTCTCACACCAACTACCTTCATATCCTCGCTCACTACATCCATAAATCTTCTTTGCGGTCTTCCTCTTGACCTCCTGCCTGGCATCTCCAATTCCAGCATCCGTCTACCAATATAGTCCCTGTCCCTCCTTTTTACATAACCCAACCCTCTCAGTCTGGCTTCTCTGACCGTCTCTCAAAAACATCTAACATGTGCCGTCCTCCTGATGGACTAATTCCTGAATATATATGTATATATATATATATATATATATATATATATATATACACACACATATATATATATATATATATATATATATTTAGCTGAATCAAATCAAATGCTTTCTCTCTAAATGGTCAAAATGTTAGCAAGAATATAAAACAACAACCAAAACAGTTCCACTAAAATCAGTAGGAACCCCCCACACACACACAACAATACTTGAAAAATGAAATAACAAGAAAATCAATTAAGATATAAATAACTGAATCCTCCTTTACTTTTGGCTTTTACCCTCAGGGGTCGCCACAGCAAATCAACCTCCTATATTAAACCCTATTCTCTGTATCCTCTTCTCTCACACCAACTAACTTCGTGTCGTCTTTCACTACATCCATAAATCTTCTTTTTGGCCTTTCTCTGGACCTCTTGCCTGGCAGCTCAAATCCCTGCATCCTTCACCATTATATTCACCATGCCTCTGTACATAACCAAACCATGTCAGTGTGGCTTCTCTGACCTTCTCTACAAAACATCTAACAAGTGCTGTCCCTCGAGTAGACTTATTTCTGATCCTATCCATCCTCGTCCCTCTCAAAGAAAACCTCAACATCTTCATTTCTGCCACCTCCTGCTCTGATTCCGGTGTATTATTCTATGTGACTGTCTCCAAACCATACAAAAAAACCTTTCCTTTCATTTTGGCTGATATTCTTGTATCACGTAGTACCCCTGACACTTTTCTCCAATCTGCTTGAACCCATTTCTTCAAATCTTTTCCACACTCTCCATTAGTCTGGACTGTTGACCCTAAGGGCTTAAAATCCTTCACCTTCTTTATCTCCACCTCCTGCAGCCTCAACATTTCCCTTTGGTCCCTCTCATTCACACACATATATTCTGTCTTGCTGCGACTAACCTTCATTCCTCTCCTTTCCAGAGCATACCTTCACCTCTTAAGATTTCCCCCCACTTGTTCCCTTCTTTAACTATAGATCACAATGTCATCAGCAAACATCACGGTCCATAGAGAGTCCTCTCTAACCTCATCAGTCAGCCTTTCCATCACCACTGCAAACCAGAACGAGCCCAGAGCTGATCCCTGATGTAGTCCCACCTTCACCTTCAATTTCTCTGTCACACCTCTACCACTGTCTCACATCTAGCATACATGTCCTGCATACATGTCCTGCACCAGTCTAATATACTTCTCTGCCACTCCAGACTTAATCCTACTCCTCGATGGGGAACCTGGAAGGGAGACACAACTTCGCCAGCCACCCCTTGTCTAGGTTTCCGCCGATTTAGTGTGACCCGCTCCCTATGCCCGCCCATATCCAGCACAAACTTTTAACGCCTCACTCAAGAACCTGGAACCGCCAATCATACGGGGCTTGAAGAGGAGAGTGATGAGCATCATGTCTCACAAACACAAAATGAGCTGACATGAGCTCTGCAAGCACAAAAGACTGTGGTAAACAGAGATGAACGGGGTCTGAGAGCCGAGGGGAACCAAAGGATCCATGGTCGGTCGCAGTGGAGGAGCAGATGTCTCAAAAAGTCCCCTGGTACCTGCAGTTGGCTGACCATAAACCAGCTTGGCGGGAATGCATTGAGGTCGTCCTTAGGGCTGAACGCAGCCCCAATATAACCCACGGTAAACAGTCTACCCCATTGCTGTCCGAGAGCGCAGCCCACAGCGCTGCCTTGAGGGACCCGTGGAACCGTTCACACAAGCTGTTAGCATGAGGGTGGTATGCTGTACTGTCGCCCCCAATGACCCTGCCGATGCTGACCATAGCGCTGACATGTGGACCACTGTCCGAAGTGATGTCGAATGGGGTGCCAAAATAGGCGACCCAGGAAGAAAGAAATGCACCGGACACGTCCGAGGTCATCTGCAGGACAACCTCTGGCCACCTGGTGGTTCGATCAGCCATGGTGAGGAGGTGTGTAAGAGGAGGTAGTGTGAGGAGGTAGAGGGCCCACAAGGTCCGCAGAAACATGGTCAAAGTGCCTGGCCGGAATCGGAGAAGTCCATCCCAATGTGCATAGGGCACATGAGCACACATGACAGGCAATCAGCAACAGGGTTGGACTTCCCAGCGACATGCCAAATGTCCACTGTGAACTCTGAAATGGCCACGAGATTTTGCGGCAAAATGCGATGCCCCAAGAAGTCAATCACTGGCAGTCCAAGCTGACACTTAGGTTTTCCATCATTTGGACGAACATGGCCTCATAGTCAACCCGGCTGTGTCAGGTGCTCCAAGTGCTCAGCCGACAGGCTGGCCACCATTATGTCATTAAGATAGACAAACATGAAGCAAGGTCAAGCAGCACTGAGTCCATGAGGCTCTGAAGCAGCTTTGAAGGAGGTCTGAGCAGCTCCTTTCAAGCCGAAAGGCATGCACAGGAACTCGAGAAGCCCAAATGGGGTAATCACTGCAGTCTTGGGCACGTCCTCTGAGCGTACAGGCACCTGGCCGTAACTCTGCAACCAGTCCACCTTGGATAAGATGGTGGTGTCCGACAGCTGCATTGAGAAATCCTGGATGTGGGGGTTAGGGTAGCGGTCGTTTGCTGTGGCATTGTTCAACCGGCCCATCGGCCTTTGGCACCATGTGGAGTGGGGATGCCCATGGGCTATTGGATCACCTCATGATCCCCATACGCTCCATGGTGGCGAACTCCTCTTTAGCAGTGGTTAGCTTGACCACGTCTATGTGTCTCGCCCACACGAAAACAGGCGGTCCCACCGTAGGGATGATGTGCTCCACACCGTGTTCAGTGGGCGCAGTGGAAAATGTGGGCGTTGTTAGCGACGGAAAATCCGCCAGCAAACTTTGGTACACATCCGTGGATGCTAAAAAATTAGCATGCATTTGCCCCCCCCCCCCCCCCCCCCCCCCCCCCCCCCCCCCCCCCCCCCCCCCCCCCCCCCCTCATACAACACAAAAAAAAAAAAAAAAAATAAAATATATCTTTTTTTCTGTCTGCAGAGTGGGCGGAGCTTCGTTGGATATTA
>CAAKHD010013628.1:27571-114980 GCA_901007705.1 Fistularia tabacaria | reverse complement strand
ACAAAAAAAAAAAAACACATATACCCCCACTCAAAAACACATGAGTGGAAAAAAAAACACTGACACACACACAAACACTCACACACACACACACATACACACACACACACACACACACACACACACACACACACACACACACACACACACACACATGCAGGGCAACAGTAGCCACAGCAGCTGCAGTAGGGTGCCATCACTGGTCATGTCTTCATACGTTTGATCCTTTTGGCAGGGAGCTTTAATGCCGGTGGAGAAAAAAACAGCAAAACTGAGCTAATGTGTGTCTTTGTCCTCCATGGGAGGGGAGAGCCTTTCTTCTGCCCAAGTACAAATCGCAAGACTTTGGCTGCATTCTCCTGTGACAGAGGGAGGCAATGGCAGAGAGAAAGATCCAAATCAGACATTGATCTGAACCAAACTAATCCTCCATTGGTGCCAACGTGACCTTAAAAAATCGGCTTAGAGCAGCTTGGTTAAACTGGACATGGTTTTCTATTTAAGTGGCCCCTGCACAGCCCACCCTAATTTTGCCACCCACAGACATTAGTAGGGGAGAATTAACACATATACATTCATAACACTTTTCATTAGAGCGAGGGTGGGGTGGTGGGTGGTGTATCAGTCGCCCTCACACAGCGAAAAGAAGGATAAGCCTGAAGGCTCGATGAGATGAGATGAGACCATGTCAATCATTTAGTTGGCTATCAGTTTTATGAATTTTTTGGTTTTAGGTTCCAGTTTCTCCAAATTTGGACACATTTTGTAAGTGATAGTAATACTAATGTTTGAAATTAAAAATTTACATGAAGTCATGTTACAGGCGGGACTTTTACAGTTGGACATTCTGGAGATTAAAATTTCCTTTCTTGATAAAAGGCATAATCCACAAATTTACCTTAAACTTATATTTTCTTTGTTTTTTCTCGGTTTTCTGTGATGCAGTGGCTTTGCGTCATGAAAAACAACAACCTTTTTAATATTCATCTTGTTCTTTCTGTTCTTCTCTGATCTTTTGATTGACAAACTTTTGTTTAAACTGACAGCAGGAATCAAAGCGTATTGTGCACTACTTTCTGATAGCAAAAGGGTGAAGGCAATATTTAAAGACCGAAATGTCAAAAAGATAAGAAAGTAACGTAGGAGAGAACAAATCATACAACAAAAAATATAACTCAAATATGCTGAAATGCCACTTTACTATAACATTCCATTTGTAAATTAATATGATTGAAGGGAATGAAAAATGTTGCTCAACAGTAGAACATTAAGTAGATTGCAGCAAACTGAAATTAATACTTAACTTCTAAGTAAAAAGAATTTAAATGTATGTATTGTGTATGTATTGTATGTAAATGTGTGTATTTTTTTTTAAATGTAGAAGAATTTGTTTTAACCTTGTCATATTTTGAGTATTCTTGTTCTTTTCCTTTCGGCTTCTCCCTTCAGGGGTCGCCACAGTTAATCAACCATCTCCATCTAACCCTATTCTCTGTATCCTCCTCTATCACACCACCTCCCTTCATATTTTCTCTCACTACGTGAGCATCTTCTCACTCTCTAAGATCCTGTTGAATAATCTAGCCAGAAACTCTACCGCTGCCTCACCTAGACACTTCCATACCTCCACAGGTATATCATCAGGACCATCAGGCCTTCCTCACTTCACTTTTACTTATCTCTGCTACTTTGTGGTCTACAATAGTCAGCTCTTCTACCCTTCCCTCTCTTTCATTTTCCTCATTCATTAGCTCTTTAAAGTACTCTTTCAATCTCCCCATCACTCTTCTAGCATCTGTCAATACAATTTCCTCTTTATCCTCAATCACCCTGACCTGCTGTACATCCTTTCTATCTCAATCTCTCTGTTTTGCAAACCTGTATAAATCATTCTCTGTTACCTCTATCTTTACCTTACGCTGTAACTCTCTGTACTCCTGTCTGTTCTCAGCAGTCCCCTCAGTGTCCCACTTCTTCTTTGCTAACCGCTTTCTCTGTATACTCCTGCAATTCCTCATTCCACCACCAAGTCTCCTTATCTACTTTCCTTCCAGACGACACACCGAGTACTCTCCTACCTGTCTCCCTTATTACATTAGCTGTAGTTGTCCAGTCATCTGGAAGCTCTCCCTGACCACCCAGAGCCTTTCTCAACTCCTTCCTGAAAACCATCCAACACTCCCCCTTTTTCAGCTTCCACCACTTTGTCCTCTGCTCTGCCTTTGTCCTCTTGATCTCCCTTGTCATCAGAGACATCCTACAAACAACCATCCTATGCTGTCTGGCTACACTCTCACCTACCACTACTTTGCAGTCACTGATCTCTTTCAACTTATGTGGTCTATACAAAATGTTGTCTACTTGTGTACTCCTACCTCTGCTCTTATAAGTTACACTATGTTCCTGTCTTTTCTGAAAAAAGTCCTCACTACTGCCATTTCCATCCTTTTAGCAAGGTCTACCACTATCTTTCCCTCTGCATTCCAATCCTGGATACCAAACCTGCCCATCATTTCGTCATCATCTCTATTGCAACAACATGCCCATTGAAGTCCGCACCAATTACCACTCTCTCATCTCTGGGGATATTCTGCATCACTTCATCTAACTCATTCCAAAACTTCTCCTTCTCTTCTAACTCACATCCCACCTGTGGGGCATAGCCACTACCAACATTGAGCATCACACCTTCAATTTCCAGATTCAGACTCTTAAGTCTATCTGACATTCTTTTCACCTTCAGAACATTCCTAACAAACTCTTCCTTCAAGAAAACTTCTACTCCACATCTCTTGCTGTCAGTACCATGAAAGTACAACTTAGAACCTGCTTCTAGCCTTGCTCCCTTTTCCACCTGGTCTCCTGGACACACAGTATATCCACCTTCCTTCTCTGCATCATGCCAACCAACTGTCTACCGTTTCCTGTCATCGTTCCAGTATTCAAAGTCCCTACTCTCAGTCCCAGACTCATGCCTTTCCTCTTCTCTCTCTACTTCCAAAAACGCCTTCCTCCTCTCCTTCTTCGACCCAAAGTAACCCAATTACTACTGGTACCCTGTAGGTTATCGGCACCAAAGGCGGTCGTTGTTAACCTGGGCCTCGACGGATCTGGTGTTCGATTCTTAGATTTGATTTGCATATTCAGTTCTGGCACAAGTTTTTTGCCGGATATCCTTCCTGACGCAGCCCTCCGCATTTATTTGGGCTTGGGAACAGCTCAGGGAGACACTGGCTCTAATATTTTTCTGTGACATAGTGGCATATTTGTTTTCAAAAAGTGAATTTCCCATTCAAGTATGTATCTAATTACTGTCAGAGGTGAAACCCAACATATCTCAGCATTAATTTGATTCTACCTTCCTTCTATCTGATTTTATCACTTTAATTGATTTTTTTTACTTCAATATCAGAGTGGCTATCAGAAGAAAACAGTGAAATCTCATGCTGAACCAATCTGTAGCTTGCACCAAATGCATCTTTATCCTTTTGAATCTTTATGTTATCTTGGCCATTAATTTCTCACAGAAGTGTCTCAAGCTGCAGCGAGCATCTTCACTCGAGTTTGTGATTAGAGAGCTGATGCTCTGGCAATAATATCAGCCTCACTGGGTCTGCCGCCCGTCTGTCTGACTGCGTGTAGGAGGCTGCGGATAAGAGGGATGCTGGAAGGGACTTTGTGTTGGGGGACCACTACGTGTCAGACTAAGTTCGACAAACATTAGAGAGTCAGAGGAACATTAAAGATAAAGCTGGCCGCCTGTGGCTCACAGGGCTATCTTAGGGATATTTTGGGCATCTCATTTTTGTCAGAGAGCCTGAGCCTGTTGAAGACGTAAAAAATTGACTACAGCAAAACCACCGTATCCTGTGATTTATGTATACGCAAATACTGCCATGATCCTCTACTGCCACTTCCAGGGATCAACGGCTAAACCAACAGCCAGTGAGAGGCATTTGGGGTAGCTGGCAGTAAGCCAGGGCCCACAGAGAGGGTCCTATTATGAGGCCAGATCCTCCTATTATATAGACTACACCACAAAGACTCCATTGACAGACAGTGCACAAGAATTACAGCAATGGACTGATTACAATTTCACATGACAATCAAAGAGAGCTTATACATTCTGTCAGTGTAACATGATTTCATGACTTCATGACATATTTTGAAATTTCAGACAGATGGTGGGATTCTTATATTGATGAAGAACCTTTCCTACTTTGTTTATCTCAATTGAAAAGATTTATTTTCATTTCCTGTGATGAAAATGAGTGATTGTGTTCATTTCAGGTGTTTTGTTTTTGCCTTGAGCAATTAAACTCAGCAATTGTATAAACTTTGACTCAGCCCTGTGAGATGTCTACTTTCTGTTTAGTCTGCTGCATTCGACAACACAAGCCTGGCCCCCGTCCCAACTACTGCTGTGCCTCTCCCCGCGCATGCAAGTGTGCAAGTGTGTGTGTGTGCGGTGTGTGTGTGTGTGTGCGGTGTGTGTGTGTGTGTTTTTGTGTGTGTGTTAAAGCATCTTCATAAATCACAGACTGGAGTTAGCTTGGACGCCTGGCTGACACATCAAAAGACTGGTGTCTCCATCCAGTCAAGACATTACAAGTAAACTCCCCCTCCTACAACAGGAAACTAGGCACACACTTACACACACACAAAGGTAGAGCAATGCAAAACTTATTGTGTCACTGAATGAAATGGTCTTAAATTTCCTTGTAAGAAAAAAAGAGACGGGGATTTGCTAATTTTTCTTGGGAGTGAAATTTGTTTGTCTTTTGTCACTGAACACATCATGTGCTGCCTGACCCATCATTGTGACGATTTACTTCTTCTCATCTTCCAAACTTTGTTCCAGTTGAAACGGTGTTTCCTCTTTGTAATTCATGTTTTAGCTTCATTTTAGATTATTGTTAGGATGTGGTTTTTACACTCCCTGAAAATTTTTCTTCGCTGATTTTTCAAGAGGTGGGGAAGGGGTGGTGACATAAAGGGATTGGGTAGACACAAGTACTTTAACTTAAATTAGTCTTTAATGCCATTTCCCTATGATTTAAGATGTTCTAGGTTTTTATATTACCTTATATTGGTTGCATGTATCTGTTTGATTGTGAACCATTGTTTCACTGTGTTCTGAAAGGAGGTATATGAATAAAGCTGTTTGTTATTTGACATTTAAACATTAGGCCTTCAGGTAACAATCACTTCCTTTAAACTGATCGGTGAAGGAACACATCCTGTCTCCATCCGTTTTACTTGTGAAATAAGAAATATTTGCACCCTTATTAACTTCTGGATATTTCTCTGCAGCAAAATGTTTTTTTGGAAATCATAACATTTCTTGTACCAAAAAAAAACAACACTTTATATTTTAAATCCTTGATACAACTGTGAAGAGTACCTAAAAGATGCTACAACGAAGGACTCACCGCATCTTCACCACCTTCAGAGCTGATAAACATCCTGATAAAGATAGATCCTAGAGGTATATATTTTTGAGAGGGATATACTTAAAATCCTCCAGATCTGCGGTCCCAGTTAGCAGAGGCAGATTGTCCCAAGTACAGCAGCAGGTAAAAGAGAAACTCAGATTTATTGCAAGTCTCAAGACCAATTGGCAAGAGGGATGGAGGTGGATTTGCATGCATCTCTCATGCAAAAAGAGCATAAAACACACATTTTTCCCCCTGATCTGGACAAGGATCTTATTGTCATCTATGTCCATGTTCCTTTATCAGCTACCATGACTTCCATCCATCCATTGTCTACCGCTTATCCTGCACTCTAGGTCGCGGGGGATGCTGGAGCCTAACTACCATGACCTATTAAAAGTAAAGTCTTATTTAATACAATGGGTACACATGGTTACTCACCCAATGTCCCATGTAATTAACTGAACTTTTTAAATACCCCTGACAGCCCCCAATCATAGAAAAAGATATCAAGGAGTTAGGGGTAAAATATTGTAATGATATTATTATGAGGATTGTTTTCTTTCAGTTAAACAGAAAGCTAGCCCTTTCCCTGGGCATTAATTTGGCATCTCGTAACAGCTGAATACAAAATGAAGGAATCAGCACAAAATAGTTGTCATTCAATTGATGGGACCTTTGAAAATAATGGTTTCCTCTTTTTCTTCTCTTTAGTGAGCCTCCAACCTGATTATTCCACATCAAAGTCCAGCACAATTCTTGTCCCTGACTGGTTTGGGTCTGAGCAAAGGGCTGGCTGGAGACGCCCTCAGAGTAAATGAGACAGTCTACAAAAAACACACTACTCTCAAGTCATCAAGAGAGACAGATGCACTTAAAACCAGTCTTAAGTTGCTCTTGTTGCATCTCAAAGGAGACAAAAGTTTAAGAGCACCAATTACCTTAAGTAATGATTCATCGGATCAAAAGAGGAGCCACAAGATACAATAGCAAAATAGATTAAAAAAAAACAGTTAGAACTGCACAGTAAAAAGGAGAGATCGAGGAAAGTGGCTTTTGTGGCTATTTTAACTTCTTCGGAAGCGTATGCAGTGCACCGATTGCTTCATTTCCTTTTTGTTTTGTTGTTCAATACACTTCACAACTGAGAAAGCTCATCTCTGGGACTGCTGATCACCAGGCGTGACAGACAAATACTGCCCTCTATCTTTGTCCTCTGGAAACACATGGAAATGATTCATCGCCACTTGTGATGCCAAGGAGAACATCGGACTGTCACGTCAGCCTCAGATGACTGTCAGCTCTGGATTATTTTTTGTTTTTGTTTTATTCAGAGTCACAGGAATTTGAATATCGTCTCTTTACTTGTTTATAGCAGAGGATTGGTTTATTTGACTGTAAGGAGTGCATTCAGTGAATCGTTAAAATGTTTCTGAGTTGGAACCGACAAAACTTCATTTGGCGGTCTGATTACAAAGGGATAGCTTTTTTTCTAATCTTGGGGGCTACCTCCTGGCCTCCACTAACTCAAGCCCTACTAAGAAAACAGACTTTGTGACACTGTCAGCCTCATCTGCATGTCAGCAGATTATTGCCCTCACACTCCACTCAATAGGACAGGTATTTTTGAGTAAAATCAATACTTTTAGAAACAGAATATTTTTTGTTTCTTTTTGACAAGGCAAATGAGAAAAACCCAATTAGATGCCATAGCCTACAGAGGAATATATCAGAAAATAAATTAGAAGATGTTGAAGCTGTTTCTTCAAGCCTAAAAGAATGTAATTAGCACTGAATGTTTCGAAAGAAATACGTAATAAAAACAATACATTTGAAATACAGAAATACACAACTTCCCAAACTAAAAAACCTTATTGGCAGTAAGGTGTGAAATTCATCCATGTATTCATTCTCTATGCCCCTTATCCCAGCAGTCATCTGGAGAGGGGCAGTATTCACACTGGGCTGACCCCCCGTGAATCGCAAGGCTACGTATAGAGACATAAAACCATTTACTCCAATGAACCTTTCCCCAGTAGAACAGGAGAACCCCAGTAGAACAGGAGAACCCGAAGGAAACCCACAGAGACACAGACAGAGAAGAACGCGCAAACCAGGGATCCTCTTGCTGTGAGGTGGAAGCACCAACCATTGTGTCACCATGCCACCCATGGTGTTAAATTTCATCTGCTATATGTGTAATCTGCTACATTCCATTGGGACAAGTGCATACATATAATTGATGATAAAATACACAATTAACCATCATACAAAATTGAAAGTTGTGTAAAATTCTTAGTTTAAGAAACTACTACAAAGTGCATCCCCTGCATGAACCTTTCAAACAAATACATAAAATGTGAATGAAGCACTTCTTACCCAATAATTACAAAGCAATTATTGATGTATAGACTTCCATTAAATGCGGGGAGGTTGCATTTTGTTCCACAATAACCAATGTTTAATTCAAGCTTTTAAATGAGTAATTGTATAGTGATATTGTTTACCATCTTGTCAGTTATTTGGAATATGTTTGATTTTTTTCAGAATACACGCCTTTTTTGAACAAACTTTCTATTTGCTTATGTCAGACATTAAATTAATTTATTGGTGTCAGCCTTTTCTTTATCTATGTTGTTTTATACAATCTTCAAATCACATTTGAACAGCAAGCACACACCCATCACCAAAGACACTCCTCTTCCAGACTCTAGTTAATACTCTCCGTTACACTGACAGTCCACTTTCCCAAAGGCACAGTGCTCATTTAAGATGTGGTGACAGCTCTTCATGACTAATCCTCCCTTGAGTCACCAGGTTTCTATGGCAATTGTGTTGGGCAATGTGCCTGTAGGGACTCCTGAGGTGACCTGTTAAAGTGGACAGGGACCATTTTCACATGACAGTGACCCCTGAAACCATCCAAAATTCTGCTTTTCCTAGTTCTGCATGACCTGCTGTCATATTGTAAACCACCAATCTTAATGAAAAAAACCTATTTCCAGTTAGTAAAGATTAAAATCCTGTACAATATGTATGCATGCAAAACTTTTGCGTAAAATACTTGAAAGACAGTTGAACAAATGAACAAATTACATGTATACACACACACACACACACACACACACACACACACACACACACATATGTATATATATATATATATATATACGTATATATAAAGACATGTATATATATGTACATATATATATAAATATATATACATATGTGTGTGTATACATGTAATTTGTTCAATTTGTTCATATATATGTGTGTGTGTGTGTGTGTGTGTATATATATATATATATATATATATATATATATATATTTGATTTCATTGTTCTACCTTTTAGTGATTTAGATGTGTGCATGCATGTAGGTAAGTTTGTACATGTGCACACACAAGCTGATTTTGTCATTTTCCCATTGGTAAACTAACTCTTCCTTTAGCCTGTAGGTTAAAGGGCAGAGGTAGGAGGACTAGCCTGTCAGATGACACTTGTAAACACTGTCAGTTACACACACTGAATCACTTAGAGTCCTGTCTCTCATGAGTTGAACGCACATCACTCTGTATCATTATTCCTCCTGTGATCTGAATTAATGCACACGGGTTGAAGTGTGTGTAATGAATGTGTGCAAACAAATGTCACAGTCCACTGCTCACGAAAAAACAGCATTTCATGTATAAATATAGCCATGAGTTCCTTGTGTAGTCCTCACCGTTTTCTGGAGCTCGTTTGATCTTTGTGTTTCTGTTCTCTTCTACAGGATTCATGTTTTGCATTCCAAACATGCAGTGTTTCATGGCTCACTCATGTCAGCAGTGGGGCA
Source organism: Fistularia tabacaria (assembly GCA_901007705.1). Classification (NCBI taxonomy): domain Eukaryota; kingdom Metazoa; phylum Chordata; class Actinopteri; order Syngnathiformes; family Fistulariidae; genus Fistularia; species Fistularia tabacaria. The sequence goes on along the minus strand of CAAKHD010013628.1, from coordinate 105,711 downwards.
GAGCCAGAATTCAGGCTCTGTCTGCTGAAGTCATTAGGTTTGTGATGGACAGCATCTGTAATGTGTTGGAGGCTTAGTGCCCAGGATCTCCCACCCTCTTCCATCCAGACCCTACATATACATGTTAACACACATACTGCAGAGATACGAAATGATGTATGGTGTACCCGCAAGGTACTTGTTAGACATCAAACCCGTTCTAACACAATGCACATCTCGATTCACAGCATCAGGCATTTCGGCACACACATGGTGCAAGAATGCCTCATGTAATTAAATAATATACATTTTACAATTATTAACATCCTCAAATCCCAGACTTACAGTCTGATGATCAACCCCTTCCAATTACTTTTTTCTCTCCTGTGAGTTGTTGCCCAGAGCTTCCTGGTCAACGGTCATTCCAACAGGCTGTGGTGAAATGATGGCCCTGGCATAGACACAGAGGTCACCTCTTGGACAACAGAAAATTAATGACAAGCTCATCTGCTGACTGACCAGCGTGGAAATCAATCATTGTAGCTCTGATGTTAAACACTTTCACAGAGTTGTTTGTGAACCTCTAATCCTTTGGCCACAGGGGACTGTGACAGCTCTATGAAAATACTAAACACACATGCACATTTGCAAACAGGCTGCGGATGAATGCTTATATAAAGCCTTTCAATTAACATGAATCCTTTACATTGTTATCTACCATCAGGAAAGACAGAACACAACACATTGGTTGCGTTTCATGATCATGATTCTATAATCACTATAATCCAATTGACCCCATTAAGACTTATCACAACATTAGGACGTGAGAAATACCTGACTGGAAAAGCAAATGAGTTTTCTATTTTCATGTTTTGTTTTGTTTTTGAATCAAAAAGCTTGTGGATGGAATTTTTATGCCATGAACCCCCCAAAACCTGTGGTCATAAACATTTTTTGGAGAGGTGTCATGGTGGGACCTCTGCCGTTGATGATGCCAAACAGATGTTGAACGAGAGCAGAGGATGGGAGTGCAAGAAGCCTGACAGAGAGGGAGTGAGGAGGGAAATGGAAGCAAAAGACACTAGTGCCCCCTAAGATGGGACCCCACAAGGCACATGACTACCCTCTGGGTCACATCCGTCTCCTTCTTTCAACATAAAGTCATTCCTCTCTTTCCTCCTTCCCTTCACAACATGTGTCAAAGCCCTGGCAATGTTCCCCAAATGTGGCCTCCTCTCTCTTATCAATATCATATCTTCTAAATTTACTATTTCCGTTGCCAATTTCAGTCCTTATTCTATTTTTTATCCCCTTCCTGCACCCTTCTCCCTGCTCATGGCCACTCCTCAAAGTATCGTACTTCTTCACAGAGAAGTCTCTGTCTGAGGAATACAGAGGAATATATTTACTGCTCACATGAATGCAAATCAATGCAGGTCTCAGTTTATTCTTGCTCAAAGAGTTGGCTTGTTTTCCTGACGGCACTGTGTAGCGGATGTGGTAGAATCTGGAATTCCCATCTGTAGTTTTTCTAGGATGTACACTTGCACAAATGATTTTATATTTCAATATCTTTTGCAGATTTTCCACCTAATCAGACACTTTATTTGCATGGGCAGGAATTCAATAAAGCCTACTGTTTTTAATTGCATTTGGCCACTCATAAAATCATGAGTCATATTTGGCATGCTCATGTGTCATGGCTTCAGGAGTAAAGGGGAGTCCAACCTGGTAGAGATTTATCCAGGTTATTAAGGACTTAAATAAGTAAAGAGGCCCACAAAGAGAGACTTTAACGCTTGCATGTACACATATGCAACTCTGTACTATACTGCCATCTACAGTGACACACAGCTACTTCTTCCACCATCGCAAAGTAAGTCGAGTTCTTTCACTCACCCTGCCAGTATAATAAAAGGCTGAATGTAAGAGTGGGCAGGTCCTCTGCACACCACTCCGCTGCAAAAGTGTTGGTGTGAGCAGAGCTGCTCCTGTTACTGATAGTCTTTAGAACGTAGCTGGTGTGTGCATGATTGAGCACATCATCCCTCCAGAGTCCCACCTGATTACAGAGCTAGGTGCAGCTGACCCCTCCCCCACCCCCTGCTCCCAGAAGGAGTCACAGCAGCCCATTGTGACTAAAAGACTTCAATCAGACCAGTGACCTGAGCAATAATGATTTCCATCACGGAGAAGAAATTAGACCAAACTTTTAAGCTGTTTGACTCATCGACATCGAGGTGTGTGTGGATTGATAATAGGGGCAAATCCACAATCAGCTTGTTGCTGGTGCTCCCTCTTTATCTCTCTTATCATCACCTCAGCCTCAGGAGGAAAATGAAAAAAAGGAAAACGTACAACAGTGTGAGAGTTTTTCATGTCCTTCTCAGTGCTCAGATCAATCAGATTAATCGGAAAGGACCCATCAACCCCCTGCAGACCATCTGATCAGAATCAAGAGAAAACGCCACCAATCTTTTGGGACTGGAATTCTCACTGAGTTTCCTACACGACAGATCGATTTACCCAATCGCGAGTGTTATAAGCAATCACAGCATTCTCTGAAGCTTTGACCCTGCAGAATTTTATGATTCATAGCTTATGTTTTGAGCAGGAGTTTCAAATCTGAAATAAATATCTTCAAAAATTACATCCAGGGGTAAATTCTGGTTTGTCTGACTGCATCAGCAAACCTCAACCTTTGTTGTTGCCTTATTAATGATTTTTTGGATCATCAAGCATTTCCATAGAAATAGACTGCTTTGAATAGTTTTTCACTATGAAATTTCACAACCATTCTAGCTGCTCCAGCAGTTCTGGCTGGCAGTTCTACATGTTCTTCCGATAAATGACAGAAATCAATAGTCGGCCAAGACTCATGTTGTGTGGCCAGAGGGGGATGTTTATGGTCATGATAAACTATCGATGCAGTCATCAAACAATACAAAAGGCCTGCCGAGGAAGTTTGTATTTCTGTGAAACTCCAGATGTTCACAAAGAGGGAGGAGGTGGAAAGACAAATATTAGTCTGCGAGAAAGCTCAGAAGAGTGGGGTTTTGGTCAAAAAACATCAACAATAAGAGACTATATACAAAAATGTGGGAGAGGAAGAGGAGAAAAGGAACAGGAGATTGTAAATGTAAAAGGAAACACTTTGGACATCTTGTGTGATGTGGTATGCATTTGTTGTTCAAATACATAAACTTAATGTCAACAAAGATGTCTAGAGAAAAGTGACCTATTTCTTTTTGTAAATAATTTTTGCAAAGACACTAAATCAACATTGGTTTTGCCATCAAATGTAATTTGTGTTTATAAACCAAGATCAGTTCATACGTCTTTTTCATCAGCCTCTTGAAATATATTGATTTACTTAAGACTTTCTCGATGATATCTTCAAAGAGATGCATGAAGTAATATCTTTCACCAAAAACACAAACACTTCTTTGAAACAACAACAAATGAATAGATTAAAAACAAGTTTTAAAAACATATGAGGATCAATGATGTTCAATAGAATGAAAAATATGTAGAAAATTGTAATGTACAGATTTTTGCATTGATTCTGCTCCCCTCCAGAAAACATTTGATCATTAGATATGCTTGACAGATTAAGGATTAAGAGCCTGAAGCATTTATTGAATTGTTCCACATTACAGTTCAACTAGATCAATATTGGATGTAAAATAACAAATATTTTACACCAGAATTCTAATTATATCACTTGGGTAAGGGGCATATAACTCTGTAATTACCACCACCTACTGCTTACCTTGGAGAATTAAACTGTGCACAAGTTCAGTAGATGTGAAGCTAAACACATTTTGAATTTTAAAATTTAAATTTGTAGTATTTGAAGGTGATGCGTTTATTCATAAAATACAGTGTGGAGCAATTCTGAGAGGAGATGTCGAAATTCTAATATTCGTAATTTACTTCTCATAAGAATTAAACAAGTCCTTCATGTGAGTTTGTGTTCATGTTGAGGTTAAGAAATGTGGTCACCGCAGGTAAACTGTCCTTGAAACTGCAAATGAAGTCAGCATGTTGTTGCATTTTCTTCCTTGGTTGTAGGCCATAGTGGTAAGAGAGGCAGCACACCCTAACACACCCTGTTCACCTCAGCTGTCACACCAACCCAGGGAAGCACCTGCACTAAGCAGTCTCAGTGAACCTCTTGGGCCCGTCCACAGCATGGCCCAGGGTGTTAAATGACACTGAATTGAATTAGCAAATGAAATACACAGGCTGTAGCAGGGTAATTTACCATGTCAGGGCAAATCTAATTATCCCCAAGGTGCAGATGGCAGCATGTCCATTACCACAACTGAACTGGTAGACACAGACTCTTCTCATCAATAGAATCTCGGTTTCTTCCTCTTTGCTTCATGAGGAAGAAACCATGTTTTGCAGTAAAACAAAAAGTAGATTATCAACCAGGTCTTTCATTGTGCAAAGTAGAGCCAATACTTCTTTGTCTGAAATAACTTTAAAAAAGGATTATATTGCACACTGCCAGTCTCAATTACCCCTGCACCAGAGTAAGGAGTCGAGATAACAAAAAATGTCAATGTTATGACAAGTGTTTCTAATAGCAACAGGTATCAGTAAGAAAAGAGTCATAGCAAAATGTTAGTAAGGTGAATTTCATCTTGTGCCCTCCACAGGCGTCTTCCTCAAAATGATACATCAGCCTCTGACCCATCCCCCTACACAAATATTTAGGTTCCCTTGATATGTCTAATAAAACTGTTTAGAATGTTTCCCCAGTGTTTCACCTCAGAGGAAGGACGTACATGTTTTCACAGTGCAGAGAGAAAGGATGCAAAGAGAGATTGAATGGCTATGCACACCTTGTGTAAATATTTAAGACATCTGCAGATTCTAGGTAACCTTTCCTGCCTTGAGAGAGATACTCTTTCCTGTGATAAGTTTCCCTCACCTTTCTAATAAACAGTGGTTCCTCTGCACATGTTGCCCTTCGAAGAGGCTATATTTAATTCAATTTTGCATTCATTCATTCCTTCATTGTTTATACCGCTTATCATCAGTATGGGTTGCAGTGAGCAGGAGCCATTCCCAGCTGTCATTGGGTGAGAGGTGGGGTTCACTCTTGACTCCATCCTCCCATTCATGCATCTGGGCAAGTTAAAGTCTTCTATTAACTTACTGTATGTTTTTAGATTATGGGGAGAAAAGGGAGAACCTGGAGAAAATTCACACAGACATGGGGAATACATGTAAACACAGAAAGGTCCTGGTTGGAGACAAACCAGGAACCTCCTGGTCTATCGTATCCTCTTACATTACATACATGTTATGTTAAAAGAGGCTCCTCGCCCTCACAGCAAAACAGTTTCTGGTTTGATTCCACGGTCTTTCTGTGCGGAATTAGCATGTTCTCACCAGGCATGGGTGTCTCTTGTTTCCCCGGTTTCCTTCCAAAATCCTAAACCGTGCATCTGGTCAACTGAAGACTCCAAGGTGCCCAGACTTGTGTATGACACAATCCATGATATACCAATGTAATAGAAAATATGAACGTTGCTGCAGAGGAAAGGGAGAGAATTCATTGCAATGAGTCAGGATGTTTTTGGGCCACAGACAACTTTGTAACAGCCCTTCTAAAATATCCACTCACAGTCTTGTCTGCTTCTTTCCCACTGGTGCTGAGGCTTACATAAGTGGCAATCCTCAATTAATATTTAAGGTTGGGTTTGGGGTTGGAACTCCTCATTTTGTGATGCCTGTCTTTTTCCCCCGTGATGTTTTGACTGGGGTGTTACATCATCTGAATCACAACCACAGCTGAGATAAAAGAGCCCTGTGAGTGAAGGAAGCACACAGCAGTAGGGCCCATGTGATATGCATTAGCTTCCAACTGGGATGGCTGTTCATTAAAATCAATGTTGCCAAAGATGTGTTTACTCTAAGAGAAAAGTTGGCTCATCAAGATCTCAGTGGTTATCTGCAACACTAATCATCAACAGAAGTAAGAAATATGCAAAGGATTATTGTCATATCTTTTTCATATTTTTCATTTAAATCCATGCAACATTTTTAATTTGTTGAGCTCCTGAAGTTTTCCTGCTTGCACAGATGCAAGAAGTTAGATAACAGTGTAATACTCTCAGTGACATCACAACCTTTGAGTCTATTTTCAGAAAACGGCTGACTGGCCACACTCCTCTCTGACTCTAAAGACTCTTACCAACTGGGTGAGTTAGATTCTGCAGACTCGGCCTATTTTGTAGCCCATTCCACAGACTTGGTTTGAGAACTGCTCAACTTAAGATGATTTCTAAGTTTTGCTTTTTGTAAAACCTTGACACAATAGAAAAAATAAAAAAGCGGAGGGCAGGACCTGTATACCAAAGTAAGTAGTAGTCACAAACACGTGGCTGTGCATTTTCAGCGCAGCTTATCCTGGACACTGGGTTGTTCGGGGTCAGAGCCAGTCACAAAGTGGGATTGGACGAGATGTGTGGGTTTACCCCGAGACAGATTCCACTTGATCATTGGGCAGACATTTAGAAACAGACGTAGTTCACACCTATGGTCAACTTTAGTCTTAAGTTAAGATGCATGAATTTTTTTGGTCTGCGGAAGGAAGCTGCAATATTGGAAAGAAAAGGGGCACAGGGAGAACGTGCAAACACCACATGGAAAAGGCCAGCAATTTTGAACCCACAATCTGCCCAAACTGTATCTTGTTTTTATGTGGTTTTGGATCTTTGCTAGCTTGCAAGTGTCCTCCCAATTCTCTTGCAAGACTTTTCCCAGCAATTTGTCACGTCTTCTAATTTTTCAAGGTTTTAAAGTACACAGTTAATGTTTCATATCGTGTATTCTATGTGTATATATGTATACAAGATATATTATTCCAAAAAAGAATTACTTCAGAGAAATTATTACTTTTTATGATGTCTGCATATGATTAAGCCCATAAATCACTTGGCTTGGGCAGGAAAACATTGTGGTTTGGTTTAAACATGTGAAATGCCGTGCTGAGAAGAGGATTCAGTCGGACAGAAACCGCAGGCTCCCGCTACATATTCTGGTGTTTGATGGGCCCTTCGATGTCACCAAACCATTTTAAATATAGATATCCCTGCCTGTTCAGACGAAACTTATTTTCGGTTCAGAGATCTTGCAATTATACACATACAGGGTAACATGAAGCAAATGCACAGATTATACTGAAATGTTTACTTTCACATTTCTATGCATTATTAAATGTATCAAAATTGTACATTTGTTAAATCTATGCTACAGAGCATCCAATTCATTTAGTATACATATCTGCACCGGCAGTAGACAACAAATCCCTATTGCTCACTTACTTGACTACCGATCGTCCATAAAAATGAGTGCTTACAAAGACCACACAGCTCAGTAACACTGATTGAAATTCATGAACAAACAGCCAATTGCAGGCAAACAAATTAGACATTGAAATTAATTTACTGGGATTTAAACAAACAGATATTGTAAACACACATTGAAGGTCACTAAAATCCTCTTCACTGCTCAGTTACCTGAAAGACTTGCAATATATTTGAAATTCACATCTAAAATATGATTGATTTGAAATTTCCAAGGACTACAGACATAACTGAGACATGCCTCAAATGATTTCAAAACAGCTCTGATGCCAGGCATACTAACTGATATTTTTTGTTTTTTATCTATTTTTGACTGATAGTGCCTGGAAAAATAACTAAATTAGGAAACCATTTGAAATTTAAAGATGAAGCTGTTTTCATGTGTATCTATTATACTTCACAAACCTTATTAAAGCCACACACTCATTCTATTATCCAGAGTTTTTGTTTGATCACAGCGGCAGAGATTTTCCAGCTCAGTTTAAAACAGTGAATTCTATGCTTTAAAAAAATATTATTACAACTCAACGGTATTTATTTTTGGTGTGAGTTGCTAATTTGACAATATCAGTAAATGAAATAGCGTCATCTCCCAAGTAAATGTTTTGAGGTGCTAAAAAGGCTGATTAATAATTGAAATACTCATCAGAATTTGTATAATCAGTGAAACCACGACGAGGTAATTCAAGAAAAATGTGAAAAAACTTTGCTTGTTTCTATGGTTCCTTTTAAAGGGTTTACAGAAATTAAAAACATTGGTTGAAGATGAACAACTATGGATTTGATAAATAGTTTATATAATGTTATTCTGGAGCGAGTGCACCTTTTTACTCTACATTATCAAACTATTGAAAGTATCTGTAAAATATGATCATTTGATGACAGTGGTATGTTCATATGGAACGCCAGCAGTGATTCTTGGAACACCCAGATTCCAACTATTATTTTTATTGAGCTGTAGATCATATCGATGTCCCATAATTCCAACAGGACTATTATTAAGAGGGCCAGTACGATTTTTCTTCTTAACCCCTGTTAGTTTCTTTCCATTTTAACAGAGGTTTGTTTAATACTAGTTAGTTTTCTTTTGATCCGTGAACACTCTCAGAATGCAGGTGGTGTACGAATGAACATACTAATGACAAAATTACAGATGAGGGCTCATCAGTTTGAAAGTTTGGACAGGGTAGATGTAAGTTGAGATGCATGGCTAAAGCCAAAATCATGAGAAAATGTGATTTTCTAATTGACTAAATGTGATTTTGACAAAAAATGTGACAAAAATTTAAAATCTCTCAATATGACAAAAGAGACATTGTCAATAGACATTTTTTTGCCTTACCTCTGTCCTGACAGACTCTGTGTTGGAGTTTGCAAACACTATCACACTGTGGCTTCTGTAAACATTAAGCATGAATTCTTTGTTAGTCATAAATTATGGGTTTCCTACGATGTGTTAGGCATGAAGCTGATTAAGTCCAGATAGGGTGGAATAGAGAATATATCCTGAGAGAGAAGACTAATTATAGAGTTGTAAAGATATGAATTCCAAGCAACAACACAAGGATCTATATTCCCTTATTCTATATTCTCATTCATATATTATGCGGTGTGAAGATCTGTGAAAACATTAAAGAGCGACAAGAACCACCAATGAAACATTTCCCGAGCCACCGAAGAAGCCTATGGAAGCTACAGATCCTTCTCTGAATTGGGATTTAAGCTTTGTTGTGGTGCCCGTCTGAGTATTGCATAGTAAAAAATGAAAGCATCAGACAAACTATATCAATTCTGCGTGAACGTGTGGCTCTTGGATTTTCTTTTCTTTCCCCACATGCCACGCTCTCCAGGTTGTGTAACATTTGATCATAAAATATTAAAATAGGAAAATTATTTCACTCTGGACCTCATTACGCAATGCACCATCCAGGATCACTGGCTACATTCAAGCCCTGACAAGCTAAGGAAGGATAATAAATATTTGACATGTGTTTAAGATGAGGACTCTGACTCAGCTGTTTCAGCTTCACTATCCAGCTAATCTTGGGAGTCTGAATTATTAATCATGTGCTAGATTACTTTTTACACAGTGGTAGCATGCTGGTCATTCAGAAATGTGGTAGGTGTGCTGAGGAATAAAAGGGCAATCACACAATCCATTCTATTAAAGAAGTTAACTGGAACCGACACATTGTCAATTCCATTTATGAGAGAAACTTTAAGGTTAACAATTGCAATTAAGGTTGACATGTGCTCGGTAAAAGCAATCAGCAAGGTTGGGCAGTGGGTCTATAGTAGTGCATGTGTAATTAATGCATTCAGCTGTGCCCAGGGCAGCCTGCCCAATAGAGCAAGCAGAAAGCAAAGATGCTCTGAAAGCCAGCAAATGTATGTGCAGTATGAGCAAATTTTATTATGTGAACAGTTTTTCTTTACCACCAACAAAGAACCACACACACGCACAGACACACAATCCTAAAGAATTATTTCACAAAGTTGCACACATGTGCCAGTGTACTTTCACATCCTTTTAGTGTTTGTATTCTGATGCCTGTGTGTAGCCGCGCACACACAGTAGAGACAGAGTTGACAGGCCATCAGAACTACTGTGGCAAATGAAACTGATGCTCAGGAGGAGAGAGACGCCTGGAGGAGGTTTGGCAACAAAAAAACAAAAAAAAAACAGATAGATGGGTAAACAGGGTATAATCCATAACCAATGCATCAGAAGTTCAGCTTTCCAATGTTCACTCAGTCAACTTGAAAATACGTAGTCTAAGAAAGGCAAAGGCAAATAAAGAAAGCTGGAACAAGCCAACAACATGATGGAATGTCAGTTAAGGCTTCCATACACCAGTGTTCAGAGGCAGAGGATGACACACAGACTGCCTTTTGCAAAAGTCCTTGTCACAGCAAAGACAAGAAGCCATGGCTCTCCCGGGCATACATGATGTGATGCGAGAAGTCAGCAGCTCACAGATTCTCTACAGTACAAGTATAGGTTTTAAAGAATGTATTTATTACACCGTAGGATTAGGGTCATGTTGTTGTACCAGCATGATAAGACGAGCTGAGATTACTGACATTCTTATCTAAAGCCCGCCATCACTAGTCCGCAGACCTAGTCTATGTACTCCAACATAGAAGAGTTTGTTGCATGTGTGCAGTGTGTATTTGGATAGTCATATAAATCACTTTTTCTTCTTAAACTTACAAATCTGATCATCAGAGCAGGAAATTAAGCTATAGTTGCACTTGTCCCTTTCAGTGGCCAGCCTACATATAGATCAGGATACATGATCTTACTTAAGACATAAGGCAGAGAGGAGGAAAAATGACAATTTGCAATTTGTTGGTTGGACTGCATTTCCCAACAGTGGCTTTTAGGTGAGGGAAGATCTCATTTACAATTTTCACTATTTTTAAGGATCATGTCAGAATGCACTACAGGACTGTTGATGGGGAACAGTTTGGGCAATAAAGGCCCTGTCAGTGTGATGAAGGGCATGTTGTTTGGTTTGACTTTCCACAGTGGAGTCAATGTTGATCACAAAAGTATACGACTGAAAGACATTGTTATAAAATATCGGTATAATTAGCATGAATGGTCACCTGCGGAGGTGCTGCTTGAGTCCTGGATGGAGGGAAACCACGGCGAGGAACCCAGAAAGGAGAAACAACATCACCTGCCACCCTGTGTGCTGGCTTCAACTGATCCAGCGTGACCCACTCCCTACGTCCACCCATGTTCAAAACGAAACTCTTAACGCCCACCTCCAGCACGGGATTGCAGAGGCAAGCGGGGAGCGTCATGTCTGACAAACACAAAACGAGCCCACATGAGTTCCACTGGCACAAAAGTCTGCGGAAAAAAAAAGGTGGACGTAGCCTGGATATCACAAGCCGAGGGGCATGACAGGATCCAGGAATGGACGGGATGCCTCTTGGGCAAAAATTGTACACACATACAGCGTGACTCAGTGGCCTTCCAGAAGAAAATGGAAATGCCGCATTGCCAAGTGCATCAAAAATGCTAGATTTGCGTTCACTATCCCACGATTTATGGCTAAAGAACGCAAGGGGGTGCCAGGCACCTGCCCGCTGCTCAACCACAGCCCTAATGGCCACATCAGGCGCATCGGTAGTCAATGCTATTTGAGCTCTGGACGCAGGATGGGCGCATGATGGGCACAGGATGGGCGAGAAGGGCCGCGTTAGCTAAGGCGCGCTTAGCCCCGTCGAAAGCGCGAACCCGTTCGGGAGTCCAGACAACCGGTGGACCGCAAAGCCCCGTAAATTGGCTCAAGGACATGGGCAGCATGAGAGAGGAACCGGTTATAAAAATACACCCTGCCCAAGAACTCCTGCAATGCCCTGACTAATGCCAGGCGAGGGAAATCAACCACCACCTGCATCTTAGAAGGCAACGGAACTGGTGTTCCACAAAATCAACCAGGAGCAGACCAAACAGGCCCTTTGGGTTGAGTATGAGGCCATTCTCGTCAAGATGCTGGATAACCTGTGTCAGGTGCTCCAGGTGCACCTCAGCCAACAGGCTGGCCGCCAGAATGTTGTCTAGAACCACAGCACCGAGTCTATGAGCCTCGGGAAAGTCTGAGTGACTCCCTCCAGAACGAAAGACATACGCAAAAACTCAAACAAGCCAAACAAGGTGATCACGCAGTCTTGGGCTTGTCCTTCACGCGCACAGGTGTGCAGTGATAACCGCGCACCAGGTCCACCTTAGAATGGATGGTGGCACCCGACAGTCGCACAGAGAAATCCTGCATGCAAGGGATGGGGTAGCGGTCGTTCACAGCCACAGTATTCAACTGGCAGAAGCCGCATGGACGCCAAAACCCATTGGCCTTGGGCACCATCTGGAGCGGGGAGGCCCACGGGCTGTTTGACCGTCTCATAATCCCCAGATGCTCAATGGCGGCGAACTCCTCCCTTGCTGTCGCCAGTTTGGCCACGTCTACGCACCTCACTCGCACGAAAACAGGTGGTCCTTCTGTGGGGATGAAATGCTCCACACCGTGTCTTGCGGACATGGTGGAAAACTCTGGCGTGATCAGTTACAGAAAATCCATCAGCAACTCTTGGTACACATGAATGGTCACGTCCAAGGTAATCAAGTCCAGATTCTCTTTATCTCATATTAACTCACAGCAGTGTGAATTTTTCAACAGCCTGCTTGTTTTGCTTTTTGTTTTCTCTTCCAGCACAATGGGAATATTCTAGCAGGTTTGAGAGCATGCACAATGACAGAAACGACATGGAACTGTATATAAGCCCTCCACATTGTTTGAAAATACTCTGATTGAGTATCAGAAGCAATACGAAACAGTAGTGCTTTTTTTCTTAATAAGCAATCACATAGGATCGAGATAAAACAAACGTATATCTAACATTGTATTTTTAGAATAATTAATCCACTATGTAGCCGGGGAGAAATCTGAAGTTAAAATCTTCCCAGTGAAACTCTTCAGAAGACAAAGCTATGTGCAGCAAAGCTTGAAGCCATAGTTTTCAGCGGGGTAAAGGGATATGTCGTGTGAGTTTGGGGGTTTCATAGACGTGCAGAGAAAAAAACCCAAGCACACATGCATATATGCACACAGGAATGAGGTTTGCTGTACTGAAACAAACCATTTTCATGTCACAGTGATTAGGGGGGAAAAGAAATAACACTTACATCATTCCCACTTTTGCAAAGGTTAAACCCAGCTTACAATCTAATGCTGATGTCAGCATTGATTTGAGGCATTTAACTTGATTTGAGGCAACGATTAGTGTCTATTTTTCAGCTTTGAGAAGTATACAGCTCGAGCAAGATTATACAGGGGATGGGTGCAGTTGCATAGGCCAAATCCTACCCTACCCATGGCTTGGAAAGGGTATGAATCTAATTCATCACCATATTATCAACAATGCTGCTAAAAAGCAATGCACATGCGCATCAACTAAAACACCCACAGATACAAAAATCCACTGTTACAAAAAAATCTGCATTGTGAAATGAGTAAATGAGCAGGCAAGGAGCTGCTGAGGCTCTGAAGAGGATCAGACAGACTTGATCCGTTAAGAAATCAAAGGCTCTGAATGCATCTTCCCTATAATAGGACAGCAGAGCTATGCAGAGCACAACCCCATATCAACATTAATCGCTTCAATGTATTCACCTCCACACTCTCAATGATTAAGATGCATTCTCGGCAATCTTTGATGCCATTTAATACCATGAAGATAAAACAGCCATACCAGATGCATTGGTAAACACCTGTGTGATCAAAGAGTTTAATTCAATACAAATTAACTGGAAGAAAGTTCAAAGCAAGTATTTGTGTGGTAGATTTTTTGTTTAAAAAGAATATGCACCTGGTCGTCTGGAAGGCCACGTGTGTTTTTAATGTATATGTGTATAGATGGCTGGATGTGATCAGTGATCGGGAGAAAGGTCATGGAGAGTGACAGGGTGGGCGGACAGAAGGAGCATGTCAGTGATCAGCAAGTAGAAACTGTGTTATCTGACAGGGGGATGAAATATACAGTTCCCAAAATCATTCATGGATCAGTTTCTTTTGAAATAGTTGTGATTTCAAGCCAAAGTATGGGACAAACACAAAAGTTGTTTTGCTGATATTTTTTACTGATACAGCTTAATTTGTTCACTAAACTGAAGACATGAAGTCTAGAGGCCACTTGGTAATAATAAAGGGTTGCAGTAAGTTGTTCGTGGTCAATAGATGCATGATTTGCAAAAATAAGTAAACTTTTAGATCACTGGCTGCAATAAAAACAGGATTAATAACAAGCATACAGTGAAAGAACAAAGTGTTTGTTGTGCTTCTACTGTGTATGTGCATATTTGCAGATAACAAAATACAGTCCATGTTAGTGATCTGATTTGTGCCAAATCAACTATAATTACGGAAATGCGCAGAGTCTGAACAACACCTCCTACAAACGCAGATTGTTCTCTGGCTACCATTGTTTCATGTAGAAAGTAAGTACTTCTACAATTTTTATTGTCTGTTTGGAGTTAAATGGAGGTGTACATGTAATCTGAAGCATAAATAGCTTGCTTGTTGTTACAGCTAGCTGTACTGCAACCTTCAGTAATGTAATCCAAAACAAGACTGGCTCACCTAGTGGTTAATTACAGGATATAAACAGGTGTGCATACATTAACAGAAAGATGACTAATTCTATGTCAGTTACTCATTGGTGACAATGTTGTGATGGCTGTAATCTATGCCATTGACTAGTTGGTTGAACAGTTTTTATCTATACCACTTCTCAAGTTGCTACATCCAAAGGGTATCTACAATGTATTATTCTGGGCACTTCTTGTTTCCTTTAAAACATTAATTATTAAAGTGTGTGCTTAATTGCTTAATTTTGTTTCTGGTAATGGCACTGTAAATGGAGAAAACAACTAATGTTCATACTACTGTGTTATGCCACAGAAAAGGCCTTCACATATAAAGACCGAAAATGGTGTTTCTGAAAGTTTTTGACTTGTTATGATTTTGATGTGCAAATAAGTTGCTAGCACTGTGAACACAGATCAATGACATCTGTGATCAATGACAACACCAAGATAAACAACTTTTCTGCTTAAGGTCAATATAATCTACATTAAAGTCAACCACATATGGTAATATATGAAGGTGTGGTGTGTGGATGAGGAAATGATGGCGGAGTCATGGAGGAGTTCAAACTTTAATGCAATGCACGGGAGGCCTAATCAACCTGCCAAAACGCCTGCATCAGCTTTCAGCCATGACGCCAGGAGGTACCGGACACTGGACCTGCGGAGGTGCTGCTTGAGTCCTGGATGGAGGGCAGCTATGGCACGGAACCCAGAAAGGAGAAACAACATCACCTACCACCCTGTGTGCGGGTTTCAACCAATCCAGAGTGAGCCGTTCCCTACGTCCGCCCATGTCCAAAACGAAACTCTTAACACCTACCTCCAGCACGCAGAACAGCCTATCGAACAGGGGTTGCAGAGGCAAGCGGGGAGCATCATGTCTGACGAACACAAAACGAGCCCACATGAGTTCCACCGGCACAAAAGTCTGCGGAAAACAGTGGTGAACGTAGCCTGGAAATCCCAAGCCGAGGGGCACAATAGGATCCACGAACGAACGGGTTGCCGGAGCGACCTCTTCGGCAAAAATTCTCTTGAAAACACTTGTGGTCCACATACAGTGTGAACGAGAGGCCTTCCAGAAGAAAACGGAAATACTGCATCGCCAGGTGCGTCAAAAATGCTGGATTTGCGTTCACTATCCTGCAATAAAGAACGCAAGGGGCTGCCGGGCGCCTGCCACCCACTGCTCAACCACAGCCCCAATGGCCACGTCAGACACATCGGTTGTCAATGTTGTATGAGCTCTGGGCGCAGGATGGGTGAGAAGGGCCGCATTAGCTAAGGTGCGCTAAGCCCTGTCGAAAGTACAAACCCATTCGGGAGTCTAGAACCACAGCACCGAGTCTTTTCCCGAGACTTGGAAAGTCTGAGTGACTCCCTCCAGAACGAAAGACATACACAAAAACTCAAACAAGCCAAACAAGGTGATCACGCAATCTTGGGCTTGTTCTTCACGCGCACAGGTGTGCAGTGATAACCGCGTACCAGGTCCACCTTAGAATAGATGGTGGCACCCGACAGTCGCACAGAGAAATCCTGCATGCGAGGGATGGGGTAATGGTTGTTCACAGCCACAGTATTCAACTGGTAGAAACCGCATGGACACCACAACCCATTGGCCTTGGGCACCATCTGGAACGGCAAGGCCCATAGGCTTTTTGACCATCTCACGATCCCCAGACGCTCTATGGTGGTGAACTCCTCTCCCGCAGTTGCCAGTTTGGCCGGGTCCAGGCACCTCGCTTGCGTGAAAACAGGTGGTCTTTCTGTGGGGATGAAATGCTCTACGCCGTGTCTCGCGGACACAGTGGAAAACTCTGGTGTCGTCAGTGACAGAAAATCCGCCAGCAACTGTTGGTACTCATCCCCCGCAACCAAAACACAACGGCTACTGAGCGCCAGCGCTGCCGTTTCCCAACTCCCTGAATGAGCAAGGGGAAACACAACGCCGTGCCCTGCTGCTGAACTGCTGGAGGAAAGAACACAGGCCGTCTTCTCGGAGTGGTCACCCCATCCACAACGGCTGGATCCACGTCTCCTGGTGCTGTCCTCGGGGGCTCCGACGTCACATTCCAAACAGCGCACTACCTGGTTGTCAGCAGGATGCGATCAGCCTCCTCAGCCAGACCCCGCTAGACGCCAGACACCGGGAGTTCGCCAGTTTCGCACACACGGGGGCCGGAAGTTGCAACAGGAAAAGATGCTGAAAAAGGAAACCGCCATCGTTTGACCCAGGTAGCGACAACATGTTCTCCATCAGGTCCATGGTTGACCCGTCGCCAAAACCGGACAGGGACCGCCTGGTGGTCTGCTGGTCTAGCACTGTGATGATCAAAAAGTACCTGGCTTCCTCTGACACAATTCCACGCATGTGGAAAATTGCCTCCGCATGCTGGAACCAAGCAGCTGGGTCACTCTGCCAGAACTCCAGCAGCCAATTTTAGACTGAGTAACTTGTTCATCTCATGGACATTCATCTTCAGTTTTGATCATGATAAATATTTCTGGACCATACCATAGCACAGTGACCACATGTTTATCCTTTCATCTTTGTCCAATATTTACTATTTAGTTTGCCAATAGTTATTTTAAAAAGAAAGCATCCAGATGATGTTAGTTGTTTATTGGGTTGAATTCTCAAGTAGGAAAACATGTAGGAATATAACATTTCCAAAGTAATCACAGATAGAACTGACCAACAAAGCAACCAGTAATGAACAATTGCTGATATCATTTCCGTATGCTGATATCAATTCAGTTAAATTTGAATTCAGATGACAAACTATTTTGCTATGAGTATATGTTCTCTCGCAGTTACAATGGGACTGATGCATCAAAACAACGAACACATCCTGAATAATGGCAACAGGTACAATGAGGCAGGAATGGTGAAAGAGCTCATCAAGGCATTACTGGCAATCTGGGTAACAACAGCTCAAAGGGCACTCCTGCTTCCTGAGTGCCACTGAGGAAACAAGCAGCAGATGTGCAGGTAACTGGCTCATCCCAAAAGCATTTAGGAACTGACACAGAAAAAATAACCTGTCCATAGGCAAGACATATCTGAAAAAAAAACATTACACATGATGTATTGCCTCACATGTGCTGAAAATCCAAAGCTTCAGCCTGTTTGTTGTTGTTTTTTTTAATGTAAAACCAAATATGCAAATCAAACATAAGAATTCTGGAATTAAATTATACATAATAACACAAGTTATACCATCGAAGGGATGGTTCATTTGTTCCAGGCATTCACTTGCATATTCATCTAAAAGTTGCTATTGAATGAATGGACTGGATAGTGAGCGAATGATTGTGATTCCTTCAATGGAAGTTACCTGAGCAATAGTTTTGAACATTTTTGACATCTTTTTTTTAAAGCTATATCACATTTATGATGGCACCTGATGGAAACAAATGAAGGAAGATGGAAAATGGGATGTAGGAAATACAGTCATCTTAAAAAAAACTGTCAAAAACATTTCATAAAAACTGAAAAGTTGTTGTTGTACTTACTATACTTGTACATTCAATTCTTATCTTAGTATATCTAAATCTGGAAGAGAAAGTCCAGCAAGGGTGGATTTTCCCAGTTGTATGACTGATTTAGATGAGTGACCTAAATTTGCTTTTCTACAAATAGTGGTTTGACTCATGTCATCATATCTAATCTAAAATCACCATCCGTTCCTTTTGCAGAATACCCACTTAATGTTCAACTACAACTAGAGAACATCTGCTTCATACAGCTTAACCAAGACCCTTGTGTTGAAATGTAGCTATAACGTGAACTAGCTACTCGCGCTCTTTTCTCTCTGTTTAAATGAGTGACAATGGTGAAAAAGCTATTACCTAGACATACTCGAACCATATTGTGAAGTCACTCAACAAAGGCCAGGGAAACAGCAGAATGGAAAATACTTGAGAGAAATATTGCTCCACTGGAAGGCCAGTGATCCAGCTTCACATTCACACCGACCACAGGCCAAATCCAAAAGCTGTTGACACTGGGGCAACTTGAAGCTGCTGGCTTATGGAAATTAGAAACTGCTGACAAAGAGCTCCCCTGAGCACCTTCGTAGCTGTCAGCAGCAGCGGACCAGGAAATGCCCAGGCTTCAGGCCTGACAATGGGCCCTTTTAACAGATACACAACTGCCCCGTTCACATCAGGTAAACAGAGTGTGATTCACACCTCCCAAGAAAATCTGAATAAACAAAAACACTACATCGAGCCATGGACTGTCTGATGCTTAGCATGGCTGTTATGCTACATATAATTATATCTGTTTCAGTGTTTTACTACAGCATTTCAGCTAGGTAAACAGACTGTTCTTACTTCAAAGATAAGGTTTGCTGCATCTCGAAATTAAAAAAAAACTTTTCACAGACCAAAAGCAAATGTTTTTTTAAAAAGCATCTTTAGGCGCATTTGTGCAAAGAATAAATTGTAATGAAGTTGGTGCTGAATTAAATCAGGGGAGGCATCCAGAGAAGGAGAGAGAGAGAGAGAGAGAGAGAGAGAGAGAGAGAGAGAGAGAGAGAGAAGACATTTAAGTGTGAGGGCATGAATAAGAATAGTTATTGAGAGCCCAGGCAGAAAGGGATTGGGCAGGTGAATAAATAGCTTTTAGAGAGATGGAAAACATTCCTGAAAATTAATTCAAATTCACAGCAGCTCACAAGATTTTTTTAACCTTTTATGAAGAAAAATTGATAAATTTTAAAATGAGGGCTTTAATGTTATTTCTGATGAAAGGAAAGGGGGGTGAGGATGGAAGGGGTATGTATGTCTCTAATGGTGTTTACGAGACAGACTCAGAGAAAAGGGAGGGAGGCATCTCCAACACCCAGCTGTTTTTTAGCATTCTACTTCACTTCGTCCATCTTCCTCGTTAGTGGCAGTCCACCCAGCTTTCATCAGGATGCCTCACACACATCTCGCTTTTGCAAAAGAAAGATTCCCCCACCTCTTAATTTATCACCATCTTGCTGTCATTCATTTTGCCTTTAAGCCTTATGACACAATTCAGAGCCAAAAAGGCAGTAGAGCCAAGCTGCCCAAATAAAGGAGTTTGCATCAGATCAAATATAAAACCAAAGGCTGATTGTGGGAGTTGCATAATGCGACTAACCTGTGATGCTTGATGACATAAAGCAAGAGTTTCAAATCTGATTGTCATCCTAAATCATTTCCCCATGGGCGATAAGCCTTTCACATAACCTTGCCTAATCACCAGTCTCCACTGTCAGGCATGTTAAACACCTCACGTAAATTTAGCCAAATCAAAAGGGGGGAATCGAACATTTACCCTGAATTGTAAGTGAAGTTGTTGCTTCAACTAGAACAAGGTGTTCCCCTCTGTCATTCCCCGTTTCTTTGTCAGTTTGCCTACTCCCCCCGCTATCTCTCCTTAACCCCCTCCTTTCTTTGCAACTCTGATAAGAAGACAAAAGTTAAACAACCCCTCTAGCATCTGCCATTGATCGCTTTGGGGTCAAAGCTAAATGGCTTGGCTCAAAGTAATAACACTCCTGCAGTTCTCTGTACTGATGGGGATGATAGATTCTCTCCCCTTAGTTTCACCTACTGTTGCAACTCCAGAATGGAGGTTGTAAGAGGGAAAGGGGGCCTTGAAGATCAGGACATAGAAAACATGAAATCAACTCATTTAAAGACTTGCAAAGTAAACTTTTCCTCTTGAGGCAAAAAGTATCATATCTACTTTGCCATCTTTGATTAATATGGCTGAGGTGATGCCACAACCCTTGTCACTCATTGTAATGTGCTGTCGCTTCAACTGTGTCTCTCCTTTAGCTGATACAGCTTGTATCTGAGTACCCAGTGTCCTTATCTACACATTTCTAGTTTAGCCATTATTACTTTCTCTCTGATTTCTAATTTTTCTTTTATCACAACTTCCCTGCTTCCTCCTGGGTCACCGTCAGCAATGCATGGAGAAAAACAGAGATATCGCCTGAAAAATGACCCAAGCAATTTCAGACATAGGGAATTGAGGTGACAAATGTGGTGATAATGTGAAATAGTATTTCATGGTGACTTTACTGAAATGCAATAAAGATGTGTGACGACTCCTTAGCAAAGATAAAAATATGATTTCATTTAGAAACAATTCTTGAAGGGGTTTCTTCTTCCTGAGACTGTATTGCAAAGAAGCATTTTTTATGTCAAATTGTTTTTGTGTTTATTTCTCCCATTCTAGTTCAGGCCTCAAAATGAAACAATGAATTGATAATTTTTATGCTTTTGAAACAGAGAGGTGACATCAGCTTTTAACCTGTCCATGCTTATTTCTTCTTTCTGAAAAGGTCTCTCCTCTTCCAAGAAATTTCATCCATATTTTGAGGTAAGTGAAGAAATGTATTAACCTCTCAAATCTACAAGCAGTCCACTTGAAGATTTTCTGTGGTGATGATAGTTATGCAAGGTTTAATTTACATTTAGAAAATTTGACAATGCTCTGCCAAAAAATGGTTATATATGTGGGCGTGTTTGACATCTGTTCACATGCCAAAAACATTTTTAAACATCGTTCCTCTCTTTTCAGGCACATATTACACACATTTGGCCATAGAATTTAGGGGTACACTTCTTGGCGATTCTGCCAAAAACCTGCCTTTTTGAGAAGTTTCTTGCAATATGTGCTTTGACTTTACATTTTTCCATATTTTGGCCTTTCAGATTCCCCCCTGAGACTACGACTGTTTCTACTCTCAGTCTCCAGCAACTTTTTCTGCTCTTGAGTATCTAAATTATTTACTGTTGCCCCAGCTTATTGCAAACATGTGTTTGACTCTATCATGCTCATATCATAGGATGGCAAAGGAAGAGCTGGACCAGCAGGTCCTTGCACTCTAAAGCTTTGATACAGGTGTGTGACTCTCACTCCTTTGGACACACAAGCAAACATCTGTGATAAATAGTTTGGTATTCTGGTCAGACAATTTGTGGGCAAATTTGCCATTCAGTCATTATGTGACTTCTAAGACTGAAATTAGACACACTGAAAAAAGGTGGTGCTTCAAATAGCTGCTGCAGCGCAAACTACTCCAACCTTTAAAATTGAAGTTGGTTAAAAAATGTAATCTAGAAGCCTTTCCTCCAGTTAGCACGAAAAAATATGCGACCCCAATTATAAATGGGGTCAAAAACCATGGGTGCATTGCTGATGTGACAGTGAACAGAGACCAGCCCGCTCTGCTACTGTGGGAACAGTTATGACCTCTGACCCCTCACACCACTGCTGTGGCTCTGGCCGCTGTTGGCTAACCCAGGATCTCTGTATGTCGCCTGATCACAAACACTCACCTTGGGCATGATGAACTGTGATGGATGGCTGTGTGTGAGCCATTAGGTCAGCAAGGTCACCGCTCTACAGCATGGGCTGGCTACACTCACTATGCTATGTTTATGTCAACATGGTTGCATGGAGGTATCCAAATAATTGTTGATTGAAATAAATTAAGCAGTTTCTAACATTTTCTTCGAACCATCTGCAGGTGCCATTTCAATGAAATGGAATGTTACTCAGTGTGTTTACCCAATTACGGATTTAAGTAAATCTAACGGTCAATTCTGACTTTTAATGGCACTGTACATCAAGGTTTTCTAGGAAACAATTCATCCTCAACTGCAAGATAGGTATTTTTATATCTTCCTTATGATATGCATCACAGAGAAATGCGATGTGCATCATGATTTGATATAAAATATTTGAAAAATGCAGGGATCCCTTTGAATTCATAAACCAACAGAAACATTCGTCACAAGGAAAAAGTAGGGACATATTGGTGAATTCAGTGCGATGTCATTGCAAAAGCTTGTCAAGGACAGGGATTTATTTATTTAATTATGTTTGATTAAATTCACAGACCTGTTTTTGCAACTGGATGGACCAGAATGAAGCAGGAATTTGGGGGTACAAACAAACAAACACACAATTGGACAATCAAACAAAACCACCATGGCTGTACCAATACCTATCAATGACGGTCACACAAACTTCACAAAAACCCTTAACACATAAATCACATAAACCAGCAGTTCATTTAAAAAAATGGTTTGATGTGATTTTATGAGGAATATTTATCTATTGATATCCTATATTTGTTTCAGCATGAATTTCTTTATCAGTTTTCAATACCAAGGTTATACATAGGATGTATTCTTCTTGTCAGGATGTTGTTTTTTGTTTTTTAGAAGACAACCTTGTCTTTTACTTACATTTTATCCTACATTTGACACTGCGGATGGATATCACATAGTAACAAGTCCAGATTTCACCCTGTAACTCCGCTCAACATCGAGAATGGTGTCGTTGGTCTCAGGATTTCATTGCAAAAACACTAGAAACACCAGAATCCAGTTATAAAAATGTGTGTAACTGTGTGTGATGAGTATTCAGCTTATGGCCTTGGTTTCAACTGCAGATTCGCAGTGCAGTAGCTCTATTCGCCTATGAGCAGGGCTCAATGATAATATTTCCTCTCTTAATCTTCAAAGTGAGTCCTGACACTCATGAAAAAAATCCCTCAGCATCAGCCCTAATACCCACCACCCCCCTTTACCACAATAGTAGCACACACTTATACAGGAGGTGGGGGTGTTATGTAAGTGTGCAGTGATAGTGATAGATGAGAGTGCTGGCTATCTCTTAAGATCAGCAGGAGGTGACTGAAAGACACAGATATAGAGATCAAAAAGCACAATCCTGGATAAAACTCTTTGAACATTATTATAACAAACCAACAGACACTTTGTGAAGTGTTTGCCTTGTAAACTTTTTATGTTAAAATGGATCTGGCCTATCATTTTGAAGCTGCAGGTAGAAATATGTGTAATTTGTGGACAACATAATGGCAGCAATTTAAAATCCAACCACATCTCAAACCATGACTGCACAGTTCAACTTAATTCAGGAGGGATATTTACATAATTGCTCTTCTCTTCAGCAGCAAAGTCGGAAAGCTGGGAAAGATTATCCAGGATTAGGGTGAGCACCCAGGAACAACAGCCAATGAGGGGCAACAAGTGACTAAGGACTAGATTTTTACAGTGTTTACATAATTATCAATGGAAATTTATAGCAAGAAAGATATATACTGTCGATTGGGAATCAACCCTTCCCGTACAAATCCCTGAAAAAAATCTATACCTAAAGTTGAGATCAGTGAAGCAGAGACATTGACAAATAAGCAAAAAAAGCAAATTTGTTCTCACAATCAAAATTACGGAAACAATTTTCCACTGCTCATGCTTTTCAATGAGCAATGTAATCTGTTACTTTGTCCACGCAAAGTCAGATGAGGGCGGCACTTCAGGGCCCAAAGCATGTTTGTCCAGTTAGTCCAGCCTGGTATTACTCTTTTTCCCCAGAAAGACACACATTCGGAAGATTAACTGATTTTGCTGAGAAGAGGCCTTTGCAAGGTCCTTCAACAAATGTTAAATGACTTTTCACAGCAGTTTAAAGATCAAATGCACTTTCTGCACACAACTGAAAGTTTAGTATTTTAACATAAATATTGGAGGCAGCTCAGAGGGGACACATATTATCAAGTCCATACTTACATTGTCAGGTTTGGGGTTTTTGTTATAGTGTTTTAGATCTAGCAGTATATTTGGTGGTGTGTATTTTTCCCCCAGCAGGCAAAAGAAATGTGTTGTAGAAGTTATTGTCTGTTATTTAACTTCTAAAATAACAACATATGTGGGAAATGACCTTGGGATTTCGATTTCTTCTCAGCTCACTGAGGCAACACAGCACAGCACAACAACACAATATCATTAAACCTGTTCTGAAGAAACCAAGACATCAGGCTGGATATAGATAGATAGATAGATAGATAGATAGATAGATAGATAGATAGATAGATAGATAGATAGATAGATAGATAGATAGATAGATAGATAGATAGATAGATAGATAGATAGATAGATAGATAGATAAACAGCTTTCATTTTATTTCAATAATTCAATTTGCCGGTAAATCATATCATCACTGCAGGGTACAACCTCAGCAAAAGGTAAACTTTTAACAGATACAGAAAATATAGATAGGTACGAAGACAAGACATGCATATAGTTTTAAGATGTCTCACATTGACACACGTATGCATGACATGACATGAGCACTGGAAGAATAACAAGAGGTTCAAGGGTCTGACTTGGATCGGAGGTCACATATTGAGTCTGTCCAGCAGTAACGTCCATCTATGGCACCTTTGAAGGGCAGTCATAGATCATGGGGGGGGAGTCCTGCATGTCAAACGAAGACCTTGTGTAACAAGGACCATGTTTGTGTGCATGCGTGTGTGTGTGTGCGTGCATGTGTGTGTGCTAGTGTGTGCACACATGTGAGGTTGTGCTTCATGGCTCTCTATCCGAATTCTATATCCATAACCATCTTCCATAATTTCATACTGTCATACTTGCTCTTCCCAAATAATAATAGAGAAAAAGATGAACTGTGTAATAAAAGATGTGCAAATATTTGGATGTGATTCAAAAATCTCCTTGGAGTATTTTTTCATATGGAAGCAACTGATCCTTTTGTTGCATTTTAATGTTCATGTCCTGTGTCCATCGGTACACCATAAAATGAGACACTGTGAGGAACCCATCTGAGTGCAGTTGAGAGGTCACAGGAAAGGTAGGGGTCAAAAACACAATCTGCGAAATACAGGTTTTTTATTTTATCTGGGATGATCTTTTCTTTTAAGTGCTTTCCCTACATAGCTGCTTTTTTGCTTTCAGTTCATTACAAAACTTTTCTTTTGATGCCTAAGAAAAGTGCATACACTACATGAAAATCATGAAGCCAAAGCAACAAACTGGGTAGAGGGTAAAACTGCTGCCCAGCTTTAAAAAAAAAAGTAAACATTTACCTCTGGAGACAACTGCTGAATGTGTGCTCATGCACGCAACCAGACACACACACACACACACACACACACACACACACACACACACACACACACACACACACACACACACAATTGCATGTCCTCCAGTTGTTTCAAATTTTCCTTTCAAAGATCATCGAAGTATCTGAAATATGCTTGAGCAGTTCTATTTTTCTTACAAACTTAAACTCCGATATTCTAATCAAGAGTGCAATATGCATTCACTTTGTTGCTTTTGATTTAATTTATTCAAATAAATTAAATAGGGGCAGTTTTTCTCACATTTTTATTATTCAGAAAATCCAAGATCTAATCGGAAGGAAGGCTCTACTACAAAGATATAAAGCCAATAGAAATATAATGCATAATTGTAGATTAAACAACCTACAATTTCATGCAGAGGTACCAAATTCATGAATACGTAAGCAATATGAATGCAAACGCCAAATTTTAATCTTATATTTTACTGTTTATGTCTACAGCAAATACATCAATTTCAGAATTGTATTACATAGAGTGAGATTTATACACTATAAGGTATTTATACAAAGGAGGCTAAGTATACTTATTTCATCTTTACTGTCACTATGTATGGGAGCAATTTTTAGTTAAAAAAAAAGTCTGAAAAAAAAGAGCTTGAGAAAAAGAGTCATATATAAAATATTTATCTTATGCTACTTAATGTTTTGACAAATGAGAAACACATTTAATTACACAATTATGCAAGATACACAGTATTTTCCAGACTATAAGTTGCTCCGGAGTATAAGTCGCAACAGCCCAAAAATGCATAATGAAGAAGGAAAAGACATTTATCAGTTGCACTGGACTATAAGTCGTTATAGTAATAACAATAGAATTGAGAACAACAGGTTGACATACCACACACCTAGTCTGGTATGTCAATGTTAACAGTTATTCAGACAAATATAACATAAACAACATAGCATAACAAGTTTACCAAACTCTCGATTTCACTCCAAATCACTAAATCCATTGAATTCTTCATCCTCGGTGTCAGTTCTGCCACTCTTGCGGCTGTCAGTGTGAAAATAAAGAACATATGAAATTACTGTAGGTATTTTAATTTGTAAGCCGCTCCTAAGTATCAGTCGCAGGACCAACCAAACCATGAAAAAAGCGCGACTTACAGTTTAAAAATTCGATACATAAATTGTTATTAAGTCTCACTTCCTTGAAGACCCATTGAGTAACTTTGGAGCTTGGTCCATATGGCTGGAGCTAAGTCTTTACAATGTAAAAACCTTAAAACCGTTGAATTATACATTGTCTTACTCTGTTGCACGTGCGTTAAGTACTGTAAACGTTTCGTGCATTCCTCCGAGTACAGCAACCCTCTGTATTCCACCTTTGTGCAAGTAATTTTGCCTGTGCCTGTTTG
This sequence comes from Fistularia tabacaria, assembly GCA_901007705.1. Classification (NCBI taxonomy): domain Eukaryota; kingdom Metazoa; phylum Chordata; class Actinopteri; order Syngnathiformes; family Fistulariidae; genus Fistularia; species Fistularia tabacaria. The sequence goes on along the minus strand of CAAKHD010013628.1, from coordinate 78,857 downwards.
TAAAATCACAAAGAGAAGGAGCAGTGATGATGGAGTTATCACAGCCTCCTTCACCAATCTATTTTCAGCCAGCTTGATCTATGACACTTGTTTCCAGGTGTCCACGCTTCCACTGTCCTCTGATGGATTAGCCATACAGTCAGTGATTGCCTCGGCCTCATCCACAGTTGATGGTTCCCTACCTTCTTCTGAGCCTTTACTTCAAATCCCTCTACATCATGTACCTACACCCATCTCAAACATGCGCCCTACATTTACTCCTTTCCTTCTGGCATTCTTCTATCTCTCCTAACACTACCTCTGCCCCTCCCTTGAAATGACTTTGTGGATTTTTGCATCTGTGTTACGTAATGGTACTCAGGGAACGAGGACACTTCAATCAATACTTTCAACAGGCCAGCCCCAGAGGACTTGCTCCAAATACCACGTGACAACATGAGAAAATGACATTTGAAGTAAGAGATGAGAGACAACCCACAAGTACCTGCTGCAGCCGTTGTTCCTCCGACTGTGGTTTGAAGGGAACGATTGGAGGAACGAACTAGGGCAAAAAATACGATGGGAAAGATCAGTGACCAGTGGTGTGAGGAAGAAATCTCACGAAACATAAAAACAACAGGTAGATAAAATCACACTTACTTGGGGACTAAAGCCCAGCATGATTTATACATCCTGCTGAGATAAAAACAAGATGAATAAGTAGCAGTAGAATTATTCATATTCTGGCTTCAAAGGAGGTCGGACAAACTTATTCTGAAAGTTTAAAGATAAAAACTTAGTTTGAAAAAACAATAGTTTGAGGGGCATGAGCACCCCCATAGGGTCTAAATTTAAAAATAGCAATATAAAGAGACATAAGTTCATATCGCCTAATCAACCATTTTATTTCTGCTGAGGCTAGAGAAAGCATCCTGACAACAATCCCAGTGACTGAGTCTAGCTCTGTGCTCCCAGCCTGGAGGAAGGTGACAGCTCTGGGCTCCATAAATCTCCCCCTGACGAATAGTTTATGCTATTTTAGTCACACATAGCCACAGAGAAGTTTAATTGTGTATTTCTCGTTGTATGCGTCTATATTTATTTCAACCCATCCTTGTTAAGCACTAGCTCCTCAAATCAGGGTTCATTAAGAGGCTCAAATAGAGAGATGCTTTTATCAAAAGATGAAGAGGGAGGCTGACAAGAGGAAGACATTTATGAAGACAGCCTTGTTCATCCATAATTTAGCTGTAATACTGTTGTTGTATAATGATAAGAATAGTATTACATGATAATAATAATAATAATATTGCATTACAAAATATTTATTACAGTAAAGCAGAAAGAGATCTTTAGCATAAATGTCAAGGGTAATTATATGATAAAGACTCACTGGGCAGCCCAATACACAAACAAAGGCGTTCAGTGCAGATTATTCTGTGATTTGTTCACTTTAAGAGTACTCTGTACCATTCTGTTCTTTGTGCCTGATACTCCTAATTCAGATCTCCCTCCCCTGTCTGCAGTCCTGACCTGAATCTCCTGGCCTCCAGGCTGGATTTTTAAAGCAGTCACGTCCCCAGTGTTCGAGTTCATCCTGACAGAGGAATTTTACGCTACCAGAACACTAGCGCGCTGGGTCATAACATCTAGGTCAAACATAGATATGTGCTTGTATGTTAGAATCACCAAGACCCTGTGTGCAGTATAAGCAGTATTGAAAATTGATGGATGCCAAATGATATGAATGCATTGTTGTGTTGAAGTGTGTTTGAACGCTGGAGGAATTTGAATTACTGTCGTGAGAACAATGAAAATATGAGAATGCAGGGATTTCACCTGATAACATATGTTGATGTCAAACCAGGGAAAAAAATGTTTTAGCACTCACGCAGTGGTACTCCAATAATTTAAGCAGTACTCACTGGGTGCACAACAGGGGTTCAAAAACATTGCAAACGCTAAAAATATATCTTCCAACCTTTCTATAAAAGGGGCGAAAGCACACATTATTATATTACAATCCATCAATAAACCCAAAAAATACACACAACACAATAGTAGCACACACATTACATATCATAAGAGGTAATGTACGTGATTTTGATTTCATTGTCAAAGAATTTTTACAGAAATCAAGATATCAGAATTAAAATAGTTCACTTCGATAGATAGATGATAGATAGATAGATAGATAGATAGATAGATAGATAGATAGATAGATAGATAGATAGATAGATAGATAGATAGATAGATAGATAGATAGATAGATAGATAGATAGATAGATAGATAGATAGATAGATACACACATACATACATACATACATACATACATACATACATACATACATACATACATACATACATACATACATACATACATACATACATACATACAAAAGACCTTTTCTCAAAATACAATTCAAAATTGTGATATTTTATTACTCACTCCCATATTTCCCATGGTAACAAAACCATCAAATAGGGAAATCAAATAGAAACTTAACAGTCACCAGTGTTACTCATAAGCTGCTAAAGAAGCAGTGCTACTTTGACTCACTCGACAAGTCAATGTAATCATATATTGATTCACAGCAATCAGCTATTAGTACTGAGTCATTGCAGTAAAGAGCAGAGTTAGGTGAGAACAATGTAAATTAAAAGTTCTTCATTTCTTTTGTATGCTATGTTAAATCCATGCATTGTTGTAAAAGTAGAAACAAATGATAGCGACTGTAGATTGAATTCCACCAAACGAAGCTGGTGACGTGTCACCTTCATGGTACTCTTAATTGAAGATGATCAGTGTTTGTATCTGTAATGCTGGTAAACCAAAGGTTGTTACTTCTTGTAACAAGTGTAGATTTAAAGATCATCCAAAAAAAGAGTTGATCTCATTGTATTGAAGTTGTTTACTGTGCAGTTAAATTAAAGTATGATTGAACTTCTATTCCACATTCCATCAGGACAGAGTGTAAAGACCTGCTGCCTCTGATTCAGCTAATCTTGTCTAAAAATAAACATGTCCTGTGTGTGACAGGCTGGTAATGACAAATGATAAAGTCAGTCAGCAGGAACTGAGTAACTGATTTTAGCTAGAATATATGCTGAAAATGTGATCTCCACAACCAAGCTTCACTAGTAAGTAAAAGCTGTGTGCCAATTGATGGCTGATTTGACAAGGAAAGCAAAAATACTATTGGTACTCAAACGCATCAAAACAAATGCAAGGACTGACAACTGCAGTACAGGAGAGCATCCAAGGATATGATAAAGTTGAGCAAACTGGGCAAGGACTTTATAAACGTCAAGACACAGTGATGATAAAACATTTGAATTCTAAGATGCCCAAAAGTTGAAACAAGTTTGTCGGCTGCTAATAAATCGTACATCAAAGGGTCTTTTCGGATGAAAAAACATCAAACTGACATTAGTGACTTAATAAAAATCAGTTGCTTCTCCTGAAAAAGTTGCACTCGGACAAATCACTCAGATTTGACAGTGAACCAGCAAATGTTGTGTGTTCAAGGAGGTGAAATAACTCCATTGCATATGGTGTGGCTTTGGTCTTTACTTTAAATTCAAACAAGAAAAGAAAATGCATCTTAAAACCATTTCACAGCACTCACATTCAGTTTCATTGTATAGGTTCATCTATTGGAAAATACTTTTCAATGGTTTTACTTACTTTTTACACTGGTGTGGCATAAGTTATGAGGAAAAAGCTGAAAAATTAGTTATTTTGCTCTTTTCATGCACCACTTATCCAAAACAGATCAGTTCCCCATCTATCTGTCAAGGACCTTCTTGCTGTGCTTCCAGCAAGTGTTTGATTTTTAGGGAAGTCTGTATCAAGAAACACAGTTAGTATGTAGGTGAGGTAGAATATTCACACAGAGGTACTTGATATCACAAAAGTGGTTGTGGCAAGCTCTTCTCTGCTCAATGTCCAAGATCAAAGTGAGATTATAGGATATGCAATGAAAAAACACACAATAATGACATTGGTATTTTGGGAACACCACAGAAATAATGTTTTTACTCGTGATTAGAGGATAGGAAGGGTAAAGGGTCATTTGCACAGTAAGGAAATGTGTTTCTCTGTCCTATGAAATTCTTACTTTGCTGTCTACAGTGAAGACAATTAGTTGGATAGAGTGTTAGTAGACGAGAAATGGTTTCGTAGACAAACCAATGAATAAGAGGCATAACAGGGACAGCGTGGGATGTGCAAATTGATAAAGTGCAAAGTAAGATATAAACAGTTATATTCACTGAATGTGCAAGTTGAAATAGTACAGACTGACATGTCAACAGTCGAGTGCAGCTTTGAGTGTGCAAAGTCACAAAGTGCAGGTCAGATGTAAACAGTTAAGTACAGCACTTGGTGTGCTGAATGAAAAGTGTAATGTTATGATCCTACTTAGTATGATCTGGAGAAGCATGTGTACTATCTTTCTGTGACACATACGAGTAGTCTGCAATTAATTGGCCACTGCCCTCATTGTCTATGACAGATTTGGCTGTGTCGCTTTGGCATGAATTATGAAAGCATCCTTTTTTTGTTTTTCAGCAAAGTATGGAGCAATGGACCTGTCATGCTTGCACTTGCACATCTGGTCCAACCGCCAATTCCTCCATGTGTGAACATTTGAAACTAGGTCAACCAACCTTGGTTCACTAAAGAATCAGACAGCCACCCTCTTGGTGCAGTTCATCAGCCACTATCGTTGTTTTGGTTTGTGATACCAGCCTAATATGGATGTGGATATGTTGAAACCACTTCCTGATACAAGATGGGCTGGATTGGCTGTCTACGCTATAATAATGGGCTCTTTGTGTATGGAGAGACTTTTGGGACCGTATTTGTTTGTTTTTTATGTGTTTAATTGACCATGAAAACAGTGAAAATTAGCCATTTGGTGTTTTTCTTAATTGACACCAGATGAAGTTGGAGTACTGGTCAGCTCAGCACAGTGTTATTGGTCGATCATTCAGTCACTCAGAATAAGAAGCAGACATTTGCCATTTGCCAGAAGGCCAATCCAGAAAAAAAAAATCAAATCGCAAAAAATGCAAATGAAGTATTGAGAAATATTTCAGGGAAAAGGTTCTTTATCGCCAATCCTCAAAACATGGTTGCTCTCTAGAGTTTTTCTTTGTGAATTGAAGAAAACAACAATGATCGTGCTTAAATTTGTCTCTGATTTATGATATGACTGAAATAAATGTGAACTGCTATTAAAGCTGAAAAAGGAAACAGCAACGTTTTTTTTCAATTCATGGGATGTTTTGTTTCTTTGCTTTTTTTGATTATTCTATGTTGTTGTTATCATTTAAAAAGGAAAACAGATGACTGTTTCCCAGCTTCTGTATAGGTATCGATGAATTGTACTTGAAATTTAGAGCACTGAAAGTGTCTGAAAATAAATTATTTGCTCGGTCAAACCTTTCAGTTCGCTTGGAAATAATCAACTAATAAACAAATAATGGAGCAGTTAGGTTTCTATACGGATGTTCAAATGACTCTGAGGAACCAGAAGGTGGGCAAATTACAAGGCCAATATTTTTTGTCACATACCATCCTCAAAAACTCCTGAGCGGCTCTGGCATACACAGAAGTAACCAGTAAAATTGTTGTAAATAACTTGTTCTTTTGTCACAGGTCAAAATAAATCAACTCTTTATACTAATGATTACTGAATTCAGACCTATTTATCCAAACCTTCCATTTAGAAATGAGAGGTAAAAGAATAAATCAGTCAGAAAAACAAATTATCATGTCACTTTCAAGAATAACAGAAATCAGGGTTTATTTTTCTGTGCTCGTCTGCTCCTCAAAGCATTCTCCTTAAAACCTTGTGGAGTAATAAATAGACAAAAGAGACAAAGATTTGTATGTTCCATATCTCGGGATTGTCTGAATTTGATATCAGGTATCGCTTTTGTGAGTATGAATCAAAGTTACGGGGTCAAGATTGAAGAAACACATGACAGAATGTATCAATACCTGGAGGAGACCCAAACACAGAAAGGACAACCACAAACTTTTATGATGAAATTATTTGAAAAACAAATTCAAACACTTCAGCAATCACTCCTGACCAAATGTGCCCTGAAGAAGTAATCAAACTGCGTGTGCTGAACACATCAGAAGTATGTCTTTGTATGTCTGTTGCAGGTGACTGTAACAAATGTATGCTTTCATATGACCGCACTTCGAGAAACCTGTCCCAGGACAGTTTCTGCATCATTGCGCCGTTTTTATTTAATGTTTCCTCTCTGTATCAGAAGATTGAAGGACCAGGAAACAACTCGTGGCATCTATAACTCATGGTCAAGAAACTCATTTCCCATCTGTGCTACGAACGAGATAGTTGAGATGCAACGTAGTCCCTTGTGGTTTCTCTTGTGCACAAAGTACCCCGATCTCATGAGAATTTACCTTTTATCTTAATGCTAAAATTGACAAATGTGATGTAATGAATGGATGAATGGATGCACTCATTCCCAAACAAACATAAGTAACTTTTCAAAAATGGCATCTACATTTTGAGCCACATCCAAGATGCAAGATTCTTTAATTCAATTAATAGATTACCCACAAATGAAAATTCTGTTGTGAAAATGGAGATTGAAATGAGAAACAAGATTTGTTTTAATGAAAAGCTCAAGAATTGATGAATTGTAGAGGTTGTCAGTGAAGCCCCATAGGATATTTATAATTTCTGTTCTAATTTAACTTGAAAGATAAATTAATTTGTAAGAATTTTATCTTCTTCATCAATTTGCTTTAGTGAGTTGAGGGTCAATGCAAGCGAACCTATCCAGACCTAACCTAACCGTCTGATTATGTTCAGATATGTTTCTCGCTGATATAGTTAGATAAACTAACTGAGGACTCACCTTTATAGAGCAGTTTGTGCCTGTTTCTGCAACATTGTGATTTTGGTAGGGTAGGATTTGATGGTAATTTATTCAGTAGCTGTGCAGCCCTGGAGCAAGACAGCCTGCCCTGCCCAGTCCTGGACGCTGCTAAATGTCTCCTGAAAAGGCCAGCATACATTTGATTGAAGTTATGTTGATGTCACTTTGTAAAGAATGAGAGCAGACATCTAGATATTTGTGTTTGACACAGATTTTTTTCGATTGTGTATTTATATGATACATGTTGAACTTTTTTGATAATGCTAAAATTGAACAATTATTATATTAAACAACTTATGGCTTAACATTCAAAAGACACATTTTCAAATGGCTTTTGTGTTATGGATGCTTTGTCATGGGCAAAGGTGGCTCTTCCTCACATGCCCTCCTCCTCTGAGTCACATTAGCTGGAATGCAGATTATTGTTCTAAAAGCCTGATCAATCACAGTCCGTGTTGACTTGCAATCATCCATCATCACTGCATCTTAGGTGTTCAAGATGGCCTTCTCAGTGCTGATTGAACACATTCAAGCACTCAGAGGTGGGACTGAATTCCTAGAATTCATTTAATTTGGACCAAGACTATTAGGATAATGATGATAAACATTGGTAATCCCCCTGTATGCTTTATTCTGGGTATTAGAATTGCGGAGTTGATCCATTGATCTCTCCGCGGGGGATTTGGAAAGAGGGCACTGCAAAATTATGAATATATTTTGGGATCCACAGGGTGTTGTATGTACTTTTACTGCTGGGCAAGATAGTCTTTTAAATTGCTCCCTGCTTTATATTAATCCCAAACCCACATGTCTTCTAAATTTAGTGTTGAAGAATACTCTGCAAGAAAGCCCTAACTTCATCTCAGGAAAGAACATTTTTTTTTGACTTGGATTGTGACTCATTCTAAATTGAGGTGAGTCATAGGCTGCTCATGATGAGTGGTGGATATTGACTCATGTTCACCTGCATGCTTTGAAGTTGATAATGCATGGTAATATTTTTTTGTGTAACTTGCATTGTGTCGGAAGTCACTCTGACTCTGAAGTCACCTTTGAAACTTCTGCCATTGTAGTCTGAATGAATCACAGCAGCAATCAACTGAATGGGTCTCCTGAAAACAGTTTCATTCCCAATGCATCTACAGCCTGAAGAATGGTGAAGATTCCCTTAGTGTCACATAGGACGCATTAGACACCCCAATCTCGTCAGGGTTGTCGAACAATCAAGAGAAAGGGGTGCCTCAACCTTCAGTATCTGATGCAGGCTTGGGAGTGACAATATCTAGTTCTACTTGGGGATCCCTGTACCTAACAACATGCTCTAGCGCTTCCTTTCAAGGCTCTCCAAGGCCAAATGGTATATGTAATCCCCCCAGTGTGTTCTGGCTCAACCATGCGGCCTCAAACTGGGTGGACATGGCTATAGCACCACAAACAGGACGCGCCAAGGAGGTATCCTTATCAGATGATCAAACCTATTCCAAGCTCCTCCCTGATGTCAGTGTTTGTTCGCATTTCCAAAGCGAAGCCCAGTCGTCCTGTGGAGGATATTTATCTCAGCAACTTGTATAGAAAATTGTTCTTGAGACCACAATATAGTCTGACATCTTTACTTATTCCCTTCAACCATATATGATGTTATGTGGACACTGTGAATACAGCTCTCACAGCCTTTGTTCCTTCTGAATCCAAAATTTGTCAGATGGAATCTTCTTTCCATTACCATTGCATAAATATTCCCAAAAAGACTGAACATTGACCATTGACATTATTTTGTGCATGAGCTATGTCAGCAACCTCCTTCAGGTCTATGGACATTGGCTCACCACAGTTTTACTGCTCTGCCTTCTACATAGAGGGCAAGTGTGCTTGACCCAAGAGTTACATACAATGTTCATTTCTTCTTCTGATGAGTTACCCAGGTACAACAGCCCCGCCCTCCCCTTTTGTAAATGACTTGGACCAAACTCTGACAGCACTGTTTTTCGTATGATTCACAAACTTGATGAAATGGCTGACGGTTGACCGGGCATGACGGTTCTTTTGAACATGTATCAATTTTTGCTAGCAAGATTAAAATAAATTCTTGTCTCTGCCGACTTGAGTAATTGACCTCTTTACTCTCTATGGCTACTTCTGTTCACACCTTCCTCTCCAACAAGTAAAGGTGTGATTATGCAGATTAAGTTTGCCCACAATGGCTGCCTGCCTGCTCTGACGTGCTGCATACTGACAAAGCACAACAAAGCTCTTTAGCCCCTTAGCCCTTTAGCCAAATCATTGGTTGGTAAGACACAAATTATTTGGCAGTTTCCAGAACCTTTAAAAAGCTGGCTAAAAGTCTTTCTCCAAGGCCTTTTCAAACCCCTACTGCTTTTGCCTCTGAGACCAATGAAGCTTAAACCCTTGTATCCTTCTTGGATTTACTAACAGTTTCTGGATGCCCCACCGTCAACCATGCCTGAAAAAATTCCCTCTTCTGCTTTACAGCCTCCTTCATCACTTGTGTCCACCAACAGGTACTCAGATTGCCACCATAGCAAGGTCCAATGACCTTCAGACTACTGTTTACCCCACCTTTGGTCATGGGTGAAATGAACATGAACCATTTTGATTCCATATCCTCAAACCTCCTTCAATATGCAAGAGACATATCCCCAGAGCTGTGAAATGAGTTTATGAACAGGGCAAGGAGTCATGGCATTTCCTCGTGATTTTCTCATTACTTTCAAGCATGAATTTGCTATGATGAGTAGTTATAACTAAAACAATGACTATCTTTTTTACAATAAACCTTTTTTTTCTTATTCTCAATTAGCAAGTTCTGATCTCACAACCGATTAACTTGCTCTTTTATTCTCACACAGATTGGAGCTTTTTAGTTTGCATCTTTTTATTTGCTGTAACTGATTTAAATCTCGGGTGCTATTACTTGGTGTTGTGGTGCATTTATGTTCTGTTGTGGTGAGTTGTCCGTGATGACAAATTAATTTCTACTCCATAGATGAAAAAACTTATCTGATATCCTACTAATTTGGGGAGTCTGATTAAGACCTTTTACTCCCTCAACTCAGCCGAATGTTTACATAGTGCTGGTGCATATGTAGCGAAATTTCCCCTACAGAGAAAAAAGACCCCTGTTGTCGTACCTGTGTGGTTAATTATCACAGCTGAGGCTCAAAGAGCTCGCTTAGCTGGCTAAACTGTTTGCCTGCATTTGGTCCCACTTCATTTAGCTGTAGCCCGAGGGACTGAAGCTCTTTATTATGAATGAGGCAGTCATTGATGCGCCACAAAGTCGGAGCCTCATTAGGACTAAAAACTGTGCTGGCTGTAGTTGCATCTTGATGACTCAAGCAGCACTACACTACCCCACTGTCCTAACTCTGTCACGATGAAGCTGGGGGGGGCTATCTGAAAGATCTACTTAAAACACTCGAAATAGCACTTTTCTCTCATACTGAGCTGATATCAAAATGCTCAAGCCAGTTCATGTAATATGTTTATATAAGTGGGGTCAAGATATTAAATGTGTTGATCCATCATCAAACATATGGTGTCTGCAAACTAATCCTGGCTCAATCCATTAGCATTTTCTGACATCCAGAGCTGTTCCTATTTGAAATTCTACTTCTTTGTATGCAGGGGGAGAATATGCTATTCTACTTTTTTGTATGTCGAGGAGGATCAGCTAAATGGTTTTAGTGAAACATTCGGGCTGCATCATGAGGCTCATAGCGACTAAATTCATTTTATGGCATGCATACAGTGGAGTGCCCACCATAGCTTTGTTTACAGTACAGCTGAGATCAATATTCAGCAAGGAGGCCGCACATCTCTGGCTAATTGTGTGCCATGTTTCAGCTGTGTATCCATCCTGTTTTTACTCATTCACAATTTTGTTTTTGAAGTTTGACTGGAATTAACAGTCAGTACCAGCACTTTTTCAAATGAATGAAAATGGGAACACTACAAATCACAAGGCTAAGCATCGCTTTAATTTGAATGTAGTTGTACAATATGCATAGTGAATAAACACAGATGTTGTCTTTTCTTTCTCTTAGAAATTACAAAAGAGAGGGATCTGACTGAATTTTGCACATGAGATATTATCCATTGTCTTTTATTGGTCTGGGAACAGTTCCCTGCTGTTTTTAGCATTGCTGAAATAAAGATATAGTCATTGTGTACTGTGTTTCTCTGAAGAGGAAAGGTTTTTTTGTGTGTGTGTGTGTGTGTGTGCGTTTATGTATATGTGCATGACAGGGATGAAAGCATATTCATATGATGGAAAAAGAGCACTAGCACAAAGCTCTCTTGTGGGTTGTTCACATGTTAATGCTGTATGTGGACTATGCCACTGTTCTTTCTCCTTCAATTGACTGATTGATCCACTCTTAATTATGTAATGATTCCAATTTAAAAATAGACCTTCCCAGTGGTCAATTGACCTTATCATTAACATCTAGCACAAGGGGCTCTACATAGACCATCTATACCACAAGATTGGGAACCATCAAAATGGGATCACCAACCATTTCAGAACCCCTTTTGAATGCCCCCATAATTAGCTCATTCAGTGATGACGTTAAACCTCAATATAGGACAGCTCTAAACAGATGAATTAATTCAAAATTAAAATTTTGTTTCACATTTATCCATCAAACAGTCTAATACACTGAAGTGTTTTCTCTCCTGTCTTACCAACCAATGCTTCGGCTAAAGGATTTTGTTGTGCTTTGTCAGTATGCAGCATGTCAGAGCAGGCAGGCAGCCATTGTGGGCAAACTTCATCTGTATAATCACACCTTTACTAGTTGGAGAGGAAGACAAGGATCTATTTTAATCTTTCTCGCAAAAATAAATACAAGTTCAAAAGAACCGTCATACCCCTTCAGCCATTCCATCAAATTTGTAAATCATCTAAAAAACAGTGCTGGTAGATTAATAGAAAAACCCACAAAATGTTGGATTCTGGAGCTTATGTTACCTATTTTGCAGGTTGGGGTTGTTTAAAAAAGGGGATCTTCAAAACCCTAGTCAGTTCTCTTACCAAACCTCAACCAAACTCGTTACTAACTGTGCTGAAACCAAACTGGTTGGAGTCAGCATTGCATTTACCCTACACAATGATATTTATCAAACCTTGACCCCATCAATATGAAGTTCTGCAAGCAAAGTCTACCCCCCCGTGCTATGTATTGAAACAAAAAAGGGGTGGGGTGGAGTTTTCCTTTTCAATGTATCCATTGGTCTAGATATTATATCATAAACAGCAATTAATGACAATGTTGGTTCATAATATTTCTCCCAAACACTGTCCTCCACATTAAACTCATGATTTCGATTTTAGTGGGGGTGAACCCCGACTCCTCATTTCTACATCAGAACCTCGCCCTCAGTTGTCTCAGTGTTGCTAACATCCACATCTGCTAAATATTACTGCTGCTGCAGAGGTGAAGGGAGGGTTGGAGGGACCGTATGGAAGGGAATGGAAGGGAGGAGAGGGGGATAAAAAAAACTGGAGAAGGGGAGGAGACACAGAGATAGAGTTACAGCTCTAAGTGGGACTGCAGTGTAACTTACACTGCTGCGGCCAGTGTAAGTTTCCCCTAAAACATGAGTCGATTAACCCGTGGCTCACTTTTCCTAATGTAACTTGTTTGACCATTCTCCCGTCTCTTTCCTTTGCTCTGAGAGCCACGCATTTCACAAGATGGCTTTAAAGCCCTCAGCCCTCCCCGCCCTTTCATTCTCTCTTTGTTAGCTGTGTCTGTTTTCTCCCTGCTTTATGATGGGAAAAACTCCTTTTTACTGATTCACATCGGCTCTCCTCCTCCATCTCCCACGCATTATATTAACTTCAGATTCAAATCATGTCATTCTTTATATCTGACTCTGACCCTGTTTTATGAAGCTTTTCTCAGAAGCTTGGGCAGTGCTGCTTCAATAGCTTATGTCACCCTAAGGTTATGGAAATCATACAAGCTGTGGACAGTGCAGATACCTCCCACTTTCTATGGCACAAGGAGGGAAAAAAAGAAGCTTATGAAGCTTATCTCAGCCTTGATGGAAGTGAGAAAAAGTGTCAGTAGGTAGAATTTGAGTAGGGTTATTGATGTGAAAATGAGAACATGTAACATGTTTTGTTTGATGGTCTTAAATTAAATAGTACAGGAACAGAAAAAATCCTGAAGCATGTTTCCAGTGATAATGTGTTGATTGTATTTAACTAAATGATGTGACATGTGCGATAGGGTCCTCAGTCATCCAGGTCATGGTTCTCGTTGCAGAAATCTAGACTTGCAGAGAGACTTCTTCAGCTCTTATTGAGAAATAAAGAAGGACAAGCTCTTACGGCAACAAACGCTGTGATCTGTGTGCACAAAGAAGCTCAACAATCACGGACAATTACTTGTGTCCCCAATGGGTCAAAATATTACAGAATTGGGTATGAGTCTTGAAAGTAGATCGGACATGTCTGTCTTTTTGCAAGTCAGCTTGGAACAAATAAAAGTAGCCGCTGAAAGCAGTAAAATATTGGACTTATTTTATCAACTGATTTGCTCGGTCCTCTCAAAATATGGGACATTGAATTTATACTGATATTTCACTCTGGTTAAAAAGTCATGTCGAAATTAACTTTTTACATTGTTTCAAAAAACTGTTTTTGTTTGATCTATTAATTGTTTTTACTTATTTTTTATCTTTGAAAGAAAAGGCAAGTCTGCAGGAAGAGGTACAGCATGCAATAATTTGAATGATAGTAAACTGACTGATAGTAAAAGCAAATTGAATGTCCAAGATCTCCTCATCAAAATCTACAGAGGCCATTCCTAATGCTATTTATTTTCAACTTTCTTTCAACTTTGTTCTTCTTTTTTTGCCTATGACGCCTCAGTGCAACTGAGCAAATGTTAATGCAGTTTCAAGTATAATGTTAGTAGAATGTTACCATCATAATGCTGCCAGATGATGGTGTAACAGTTACTCAATATGCATTTTGAACTCAGCAGCTCATTCTCTGATCTCCCTTCTGTGACACATTGTTTCCAGCCATTAGATGGTCATCAATGTAGCAACATAATATACAGACACACCTATTATTCGTGAATAGAAAAACTTTTCTGTTCAATAACACCAGTATGGTGACTGGATAACCTGACTTTGTTAAGCACTCTTAAAATTGTAATGTAAGATGTAATTGTAATGTAATCACAAACTGTAAGACCAGTAGAATGGGCTTCCCCCCTATTAATATTGACAAAGACACACTCTGTTTATGCATAACATTCATTCATTCATTCATTCATTCATTCATTCATTCATTCATTCATTCATTCATTCATTCATTCACTCATTCATTCACTCATTCATTCTCCATTTTATCCTGCTCTTGGGGTGCAGGGACGCTGGAGCCTATCCCAGCTGTCATTGGCCAAGAGGGGGGGTTCACCCTGGACTGGTAGCCAGTTGATCGCAAATATGCATAACATAGGTAGACTAAATGAAACCTGATGAGGTTACATATCAAATAATAATATTGATACAAAAATCTATTTCAGGTGGGTATAAAATTGTTCTTGTAGAAGCTGTCTTGCATATGATGTTATTAATCTTCAGTATTTATCTGACATGGCTGTTGTCCAGGTCAACACAAAGCTGTAAAACTGAGCCCTGAGGCTGAATGAGAGCCATCAAGATGCTTCACATCAAAGACTGAGCTTGCTACTGCTGGCTGGCTTAAGAGCAGGGCAGCTGCTGTGATGGAAGTAGCGAGGACAATGGCCAAAACAACACATCACAGTCCACTAAAGCAACACGGAGAGACAAAGTCAGTGTAAGGTAAAAAAAATCAATACAGTACAGAAATACTGCAGAAGTCAGGACACGGGGCTTCTCAGACACACTAAACAATCAGAGAAGGGGACAGAAGAAAAACTCTCCCCAGGTATTTCTGAGGTAATAACAAGCACATGGATTGTGACAGGAGGAATTAGGACCATATTACCATGGCAACAGGCAAGCAGATATAACAGCTGTTATGATTAAATGTCAGAACACCTCGTCAAAATAATTACTATTATGATTTCAGAATAATGTGATTTTTGTGCAAATCATTCTGAATAGATGGATATTTTGGTCAACATGTAAACATGCTTAGTTTGTGTTTCATGATTGTGTGCTTAGAGCCTCAATCGTTGTCATTTCTTGGAAAGATTAGATTTTCAGTTGAATAATTTGAGTAGGTTTGAGGGAGAGGAGGGGATTCGTGAATATTTAATATTATAAGTTTATTTAATTCTGTGCTCAGGGATTCTTCCGAAAATGTTGATTTCATAATCACTGAGCAAACAAACCCTCAGCCATATGTGTTCTCACTTTTTGCATTTGTACCTGCAACTGTGCTTTCCTGCATCATCTAGTCTCATTACAAAATGTGTGTTGTGCACACTCTCAATGCTCATGCATGTGGATGGAGGGTTGCATGGCAGTGGAGGGGAGTGACTGTCTAATAAAAAGATGAGAGGATTAAGGCTGTAATGAATGACTCCTTCTGTTCACATTCTTGTAAGTCCTGGTCATCTGGACTGTTGCATCATAGCCCAATTTAATCACTCCAAAACACAGCAAAATGGTTGGAGTAAAACCAACATTGGACATAACAGGCCTCCTCATATTATGTGTAATAAACCATACACAAGTGTATAACAAATCTGATATCGTTACCAAAGATGGATGAAATGGGAAATGAAGAGGATGCAATAGGGTTTTCCTCTTACTGATATTAGACAGCTTTAAGTTGAAATGGGCAAGCATCCCCGCACACATTTTGATGTAAATGTCAGGGACAATTTGATTGCTGATGCATTCCATTTGCCATCTATTATTTGAGGACTGAAATATGTTTCCAAGGGAAGCAGGGCGGTCCTGCCAGGAAACAGGGTCTTATTAGGGACTTTAATCCAGGGGTGTAGACAAATATGAGACTCCATTTTGCAGTTGTTAAAAGCCTTGTTGCAAACAGGCAGCCTTGTCTGACACATGATCATTTATATAATGTAAGGTGTTGATAATGTAAAAAACTAAAGCTCATTTCCCTCTCCTGGTCATCACTCATAGCCAATCAGGTGATTCCTCTTGTTCCAACTTTTGAGTGACATACAGGGTTTGGCAGGGGTCGCTGAAAGCCTCTCACACTGGACTGGGTTAATGAGACTGTCCTGCTGTCTAGCATCTGCAACCCACACTCATTTTCCATTGACACAAACTTAAATCCACACATACAAATGTACACACATGTTCAGGGTTTTGTAAACTGTAAAACAGAACCAGAAAGCAATATTCACAGAAAGAAAACACTTAAAAGGTGAATATTTAAGCATTCAAGCTTAAATTATGGTTAATATGAGCGTGGAGTCTTTTCGCTGCATGTGAAAGTGTGTCTCCTTGGTGCAGTACTGGCAGCCAGGAGATTAAGTGCATTCATCTTCATTTGCCGGATGGCGTCAGCTGTGTTACCTGCTGGAATAGCAACGCTCAGGTTCCCCCAGAGACTCAAACCATTGATTTGATGGTGAAAACAGAGCCAGACATACACTTCTTTCTCACTTTCTCTCCCTCTCTCTACATCACTCGTTCTCTCTCTCGACTACTGTCTCCCTCCTGACTCTGTATTCAGCTCAGCATGAGTCCTTCTTCATATACAAATGTCTTCATCTTTGTTCCAGTCTAGCTCTGTCACACTTTGAAATTTGACAGATAGGGTACAAAGAACATGATAAGAGTCTTATCAATGATTTCGGCAAAAGAAACAAGTGTCAGATCGGCATGTTTGCACACATGCATCCATGCAAGGCAGTGGCATATTTTGCCCATGTCAAAAATTGAGCTCCCCAGACACCTGAACAATGACTTATTGAATAGATTATCTTTGCCACATATTCTTTTAACAGGGTCCTGCAATTTCAAATCGACTGCCCTACTTTACCAACATACCTTTTTGTGCAAATTAGTGGTACCTTGGTAAAAGTGCACTTATATTAAAGCTCTCCAAAACACATGAATTCCTATGTCAGACTGGGCTCTAGACAGATGGTTGATGTTGGATGTTTGCCATGTATAAACGAATACTAACCGATAAGCAACTGGGTGATACATGGCATTTGTTTATGTATAATAAAAAGGCGCATACGTTTACATACATTACTTTTTAGAGTGAAGGGTGACACAATGATTATGTGAAGGGAGCACTTATGGAGTGAAGTTGTCACCTTAAGTTAGGTTGCTGAAGATAACCAGGAGAAATTGAATGTGAAAATGTATTCACGAGGAATACTAATTAACTGCTATGGTAAAGCAACAATTTTGTTTTCTGATGCCATAATAAAATGAGAGGGGGTACAGCTTGAGGGGGAGAGAAGGATTGGAGGAGGTGTGTGTGGATAAACAAAACAGATGGCAAGTGGAACTGCAGGACAAGTATGTCTTCCTCTCGTCGAGTAAGCTTTGCCAGATTTTCCATAAACAAACTTGTATTTCTCTGGGTGATTGCCAAGGATCAATATTGATCTTTGTGGACGCAACAATTGGACCTGTTGAAAGTGTTGTTTCACAGCAGTAGTTTATTTAACCACCAATAACTAACTAGATCGTGGGTCATAATTGATCAGAACATCGGATTAAAAAAAATGAAAGCTCGTGAGAGACCCACTATGAAAGTACAGGAACTGGAACAAGGCACTACCACTACTTCCGCTACTACTACTGCGAATAATAATAATTGGCAGGTCGCCAGTCAAACACAGGGCCATATATAGAGACAAACATCCATTGACATACTTATTTGCGTCTAGGCCATTTCACAATGACACAAGTAGATGCGCAGACTCGTAACTCCATTAGGTGCACTTTAAAAAGTACACTACAACAAATGTGATAACATGGCAGTCCTTTGCTAAATTTCAGTATATACGCTCCGTTATTGGTAATAACAAAACCGGACTCACTTCTCTGAATCAAAAGACTGAGTAATCTAGGCAAAACATGCATGTTTAGCAAATAAAATGTTTAGCAAAACAATTCAATTCAAAGAAGATAAGTGAAACTTGTGAGAAAGTGAGACTTGCTTCACCTCGTTAGGTTGCTGTTTTGGAATTCCAGAACTATTTGGGGTTAAACTCTCTTATATGTCTTATGATACATGAGTATCACTTTCATCTTTAGTTGACAGCGGCTTCTTTTCCCTTGAATAATAATAAAATAATTTTCTTCTCTTGGGAATTATTGAAAATATCAAATAACTTCCAATTTAAAAAAGACCGCTGTTGCTGCCTCATATTTTACATCCTTTCCAGATGGACTGTGTCGCAATTAGCTTAATTTTATAATGTTTTTAGCATGTGATGGGGCGTCGAGGGCATCTGGTTTGGTGGCCACCGGATCAAGACTCTGCTTTTTGCAGATTATGTGGTTCTGTTGGCTTTCATCAGCCCATGATCTCCAGCTCTCACTGGAGCGGTTCGCAGCCGAGTGTGGAGCGGGCGGAATGAGGATCACCACCTCCAAATCCGAGACAATGGTGCTCAACCAGAAATCGGTGGAGTGCCCACTCCGGGTTGGGGAAGAGGTCCTGCCCCAAGTGGAGGAGTTTAAGTATCTTAGGGTCTTGTTCACGAGTGAGGGAAGGATGGAGCCAGATGGCGAAGCTCTCAATGTACCAGATGTTCCTACCCTCACCTATGGTCACGAGCTGTGGGTAGTGACTAAAAGAACGAGATTGCAGATGCAAGCGGCTGAATTGAGTTTTCTCCGGAGAGTGGCCGGACTCTTCCTTAGAGATAAGGTAAGCAGTTCACCCATCGGGGGGAACAGGCTGCTCCTCCGCATAGAGAGGAGGATGCTCGGGTATTTGGTCAGGATGCCTCCTGGACGCCTCCCAGGGGAGGTATTCCGGGCATGTCCATCTGGGAGGAGGCCATGGGGAAGACCAAGGACACGCTGGAGAGACTACGTCTCTAGGTTGGCCTGGGAATGCCTTGGAGTCCCCCCAGAAGAGCTGGACCATGTGGCTGGGGAGAGGGAAGTTTGGGCCTCTCTGCTCTGGCTGCTGCCCCCGCGACCCGACTTCGGATGAGCGGTAGAAGATGGATGGATGGATGGATGGAAACTCTAATCCCAAAACAGCCCATATGATTTACCACACAGAATAAGTCATTTCCACTGTAGACTACGCTGTCAAATAACAAATATGCAGTTCGCCTTTGTCTTGGATCAAATTGCAGGCAAGAGTGACAATGTGAAGAGGAAGCAGGGAGCGTTGTGACAGCTCGAAAGGTCACCAAGAACTGTTGAACTGAAAGAACCATTTATTTTTTCATCAACCTTCATTCAACCAGTGAAAACTGCCTCTGAAATACAGAATGTCTGACTCAGTCTTGTAGGAGGGTTGTTCAAGGAGAGATTGAATTAAAGCAAATGGAAATCTAATAGAGAAGAGATATCCTTAAAGCTGCTATCAGAAAGGTAAAGGCAAATCAAACGAATCTGTGATTAATTCAAATTAAAAACATATTAGAGCTATAACAGAGCCAGTTCCTTGAGGTTTAACTAGTACCTATCAATATTCACATAAAAATGTGTGCGTCATCGTGTTATTCATTACGACCTTGACATTGAAATCAGCAATAACAACAACAAAATGTCATGATGAAAGTAATAATTACACTTGATGTGTATGGAGGTTCTCAGTAAACCATGTCATGGTTAATTCTTGTCGAATTCTCTTTTGTGGCAACTGGACTTGAATTTCTTCCCTTGAAGACATTTCACCTATCATCCAAGACGCTTCTTCTGTTAGTTGAACCCATGAAGCCTCTCGGATGAGAGGTGAAACAAAAGAAATAACACTTGATATCAGCAAGAGGTCATTTAAGATTCTTTCAAAAAGGGGGAGGAAAGAGTCAGAAAAATTTGAAAATGAATGATGTGATAACATTTTTAAAGTGATTCATCCAGGGGATGTTTGGGTCCTTGTTTTTTTATCATCACTGCCATATCCAAGCTCAAGTACTTGAGTTACAGCTGGATTGAAATAGTCCCTGCTTTGCCGAGAGCACAGTCGGTAATCTATTTCGGTTAATTAAAAAAAGAAGGAGAAAAGGCCCAAGTGGTCCTAGATATATCTGTGTCATTTATATTCTGTCTGAATAACAGGCCCAGTGAACAGACACAGCACAGATCACAGAGGATGGCATCAAGCAATAAACTCTAAAATCATAGAGATGTAGCTTTTAAAATGAGTAGAACTGCAGCTGCTTTGAAAATATCCTCTCCATGTAATGGTGAACAAGTGATTCAGCTGTTCGCATCACAGTGACTCAAGAGGAATCATTTTGAGCCTGCAGCACCTGTGGCACACAGGTTTAAAGAGCAGAATGAGGTAAGAACAGCCAAGGGGGAAAACCACATCTGAAAAACCGGGATAACGACAAAGCCAGAGTCTCATGCACAATTTTTAGAAAAAGCAGTTATTGTCAGAAGAAGAGCAACAATACAACAAAAACAGAATCCCTACAAAAGCTTTGAGTATAAGCATGGCTGTGTTTATGAAATTCTCACTGTCCATCATGGCATTATGAAAGTCTGAGAAATGTTGTCATTTTCCAAGATTATGGGCTTCCTGTTTGCAGAACAGAACTCGATCCTTCCGTTTAGTCGAATGGCCAGGAGGAAATCCTTTGCATGTTCAACATATTTGAATGGCACATGAAATTTGTTGGAATATTTCTCGGGCTAAATTTTTCAGTGTCTGATGTGTCTGATATGTGTCAACATTTCCTGGAGAACAACTGCTTTCCCTCCAATGTTCGCTTTAGTATCTGCTTGTGAACCTCCAGAGCCGGTTTGGGCTGTTCTCCTGTTTACCTTTTTTTTCTCGTTGGCTCCACCCTCCTGCTCAGGCACTTCCTGATCACCTTGGCCAGTTCGAGGTAAACTGTGTCTTGACTCATAGAGCTTGCAGTGTGTTACAGCGGGCCTTGAAGAATTACCTTCTAACCAAAGGTCAGATGAAATTCCCCCACTGAGGACCAGCGACCAATTGGAAGGAAGTCTCCGGGACCAGGGACAAAGTCTTCTTTACCGTGTAATTTAATTCTGCTTTTTTTGCTCTCCGTCTCCTCTGTGAGCAGTTCACTCCTAGAAGCCTAACCTGTCCAGGTGAACTGCACTACCCAACTGAACACCACCCATAAAGTCATGTAAGTGTCTTTTAAGATTTCCTATCTAAAATCCAGGGAATGGTTCAACTTTAAAACATTTTTATTTACTGTTCTGTCCTTCTGTTCAGTAAATCGTGGATTCTGTTTCTTGTAATGGCTATTTGCTTCCAAGGAATTTACCTGTAGTTTTATTATGTATTGTAATATGCATTTTACTTATGTATGTCATTTTAATCCATTTGTGTAGGTATTTATGTTAAATCTTTAGATTTGTTGCTACCTGTGGGGGTGGGGTGTGAATGCCAGTGTGTGTGTATGTTCGTGTGTGTGCTTGCGTGCAAGCGCGTGCATGCATGCGTGTGTGTGTGTGTGTATGTGCGTGTGTGTGTGCGCGCACACGCATGCGCTTTGGTGCTCAGAACTATGAGTACAGGTCCAGTCAGCCATTCTGAAGTTAGACACACTTCATAGAGCTTCACATCTGCCTGCAGCTGTTCTCCCATACTGAGGTGTCGGGTCTGGCTTAAACTCATCATAGAGATTTTTATGAACCCAGAGAGACAGACATAAATACATATAATTGCTTAGAAGGTTATGACTTCACATTCCATACTTTTTTTTATTCCAAAAGTTAGTAGATGTGCTGGATTCGAAACAAAAAATCCCAATAGTCTTTAAGTGCATTGGAAACCTGGATAACTATTCAAAATTATATTGAAGTCTTTATATTTTTCCTTCCTTTGAGCTACCCTGGCAATCATTACTTTTGTATTATCTATTCCCATCATAAAGACCCATCCACGAGTAAACTGCTCTTTCGGTAAATGTCCAATTTTTTGTGTTATCGAATAGGTCTTGTTGGACGATAATGATATTCAGTAAAATCTATTGCTTTTCTGCCTTAGACACAACCTGACAAATATCTCTTACAGGAACTATTGCTGTTTCATGGGCAAGTCTTCACAAAACACAAAAGGCTGTGTAATTTCTGTTTTGTTTTGTTTTGTTTTGTTTTGTTTTGTTTTGTTTTGTTTTGTTTTGTTTTGTTTTGTTTTGTTTTGTTTTGTTTTGTTTTGTTTTGTTTTGTTTTGTTTTGTTTTGTTTTGTTTTGTTTTGTTTTGTTTTGTTTTGTTTTGTTTTGTTTTGTTTGTTTGCGCACAGACTCACTTCACCATCATCCTGAGATTGTTCAGTAATGTTGAATGTAATCATACTTTTGTCAGTTAAATTATTCTCATGACATATTTCATACATATATATTGAACAGCGCAGCATGTTAAGCACATAAAACAGCCCATCAGCAAAGCCATTATGCAACACTGTTATGAAATATTCACTCAAGGTTGCTTCACAATGATTAAAACAACAATTTATTTCATTTATCAAGAATGTGCCTTTTTCTTCAAGGGCATGTTCATTTGTTGGATCAAAGTATGAGTTAATTTCACCAGAGAGACCTGGATCCATACATAGAAACATGCAGGATCACGGTGCACTGAGAAAGTGCTGACAGACACAACGAGGCTGTCACTGAGTTGTTTTTCAGGCTAAAATATTAGGAAAGGAGCTGAGTTGGCACAACATTATATCATTATTAACTCATCAAGTCATCTTAGCTCATAGGAAAGGAGCCAGAGAGTGTATCAACAGCCTCACTTAAATAACATGTGTAATGGCTGAAGTAAAGGGTATGCTGTCAAAGACAAATGACTCCTCTGGCCCACTAGAGTTGAGGTTTGAGGCCCATAAAGTCTTAAAATGACAATTGTTCAAAGGAGAAGAAAAAAGGGCATATATTTTTACTACTTAAACAACTTTAGCAAGAAAATGATTTTAGTGAAGATTAGATGTTGTCAGAATTTAAATTATGAAATAAGACTAAACACCTTTCATGCATATTTTTCATTATATTTATTCATTCATTACATTAACTTAAATTTTCTAGTTCGCAGACTTTTCCAGAGAGGAGAAAGAAGGTAGAACAGGACTTCATTTTCCCCCTGTGATGGGAAACTATACGGAGCAGATATGCTCCTCAGGGTGGGGTGTGTTCCACAGAGACTACTTTCTGCACCAGTCCAAACAAGCTAGTGTGTGGAGGCATGTGCAGCCTTGCACATGTAGGTTCATGAATTTGTGTACTGAGAATATTGGTATTGTGTAATCTCTAATGTGTTGCATAGTTTATCATAATTACTGGGTTCTTGTCGGCCTGTAAATAGATGTCACCCATAAAAAGCAGCTGTACATTCCAATCTCTCCTTTGCACTGTGTCCTGCAATGCACGTTTCCAAGGGAGGGAAGTCAGGGAGATTATTTTACCCTGCTTGAGCAAGCTGCTTATTTTTTCCCATTTTTCTTAAAATAGTGCTCTTTTTCTGCTTTAGACCCCCACTGTTGAACATTTGCTCTTGCTTCCTTTTTCTTTTGTTATATCAGTAACAATTCTTGTGTAGTGATGAAGCTATTTTGCTCCTGATCAGGCGAGACATTGGAAAAGCAGGTGTCCTAGTGTGCGATTTATAGACTCACTTTAGGAAAGCTGATCTTTGTCAGGACTTCTTAGCATCTCATTGTTAGTCTTCCCTTCTCAGACTCACCAAGGACACTAAGCATTTATTGCTGTCCCAATTCACTGTGCACCATTTCCATAGTGCTTTTGTAATGTTATGTTTGTCTAGAACACTTTATGGTTACTTGGGGGTTTTGTCCATTGACTGATTTGATTTTAAACCAGATTAATCTCAAGGGCATGAGAATGTGGCCAGCTGAAAGGTGGAAATTGCACTCAAATATATATTGAAGTTATATGTTAGGTGGTATACTTACAACAAGATCTGTATCCTCATGATGCAGCCGAGACTCAAAAAAGGGTCCAGAAATAAAGCAGCAATGCTTTGTTGGAGCGCCAACAAGATGGCTGTTGCCAAGGTGACATGTGTCTAACTGAGCCCATCTGCTCAAGTCCATGTGTTCAAGGAGCCTGCCTGCTTGAGATATGATGCGCAAGCTGGCATGTTTGCAATGATGAGCTAAGAGTCAACCTGTTCAGCAAAAGCTGATATGTTTGAAATCACAGCTTACAAGTGATGTGCATGTGTGAATTAGTGACTGCTCAGCGTGTTTCTTCAGCACCTCCCTTCTGCATTTTCTGCTTTGATGACAATTAATGTTCATGTCAAATAACCTCAGTGGTCTATTACATTTCCCGATGAAAAAAATGTAAAAAGGAAACATAACCCCAAAAAAATGTTGTTATTGCAGCACATATCTTATTTTTCCTGTGGTAATGAGTTTGTGGCGGGTAAGATCCAAGTATCTCTGTGCCTCTCTGGAAAAGTGGGTTACTAATGATTTCTGACGTTGTTTATTTGACATGTTAATTCCTGATATCCTTACACTGGTTTCTTTTTTTTATAGACTCGACATCCACTGCTGAAGTCCATCTCACTGAGTCAAAAAAGATGCCCCACAAATTCCTTTGCTGATGAATAGCCAGGAGGACAGTGGGAATCCTGAACTTGCTGTGGCGATGGCTGAAGCATCAGCTCCACCTCTCTCCCCGTCAGATTATGAATTGTTGTGTCCACCTCCTGACCTGTGCACATCATGTGGCCATAGCCACCAGCTGGAGGAGAACCACGAGTACCTTTACAAGGATGAGGTGGACGATGACCTTGTTTGTCACATCTGCTTGCAACCGCTCATCAGGCCCCTGGACACACCCTGCGGACATACGTACTGCCAGGAGTGTATCACCAGCTTCCTCCTGGAGAGTGATTTCTGTCCTGTGTGCCGTACGCCCCTGATGCTGCAGAGCTGCAGGAAGCCCAGTTTGCTGGTGCACAAGCTACTGGACAAGCTGATTGTGGCTTGCCCCTTCGCTGACCACTGCACTGAAACAATGCCACGTGGTGAACTTGACGACCATATCAAGAGCAGGTAGGATAGTTGGAACACTATGGACAGTTGAGCATCCTTTAGCTTGGGCTTAACAGGGAATATATCATGAAGCATTAAGGTGTAAAATTTAGAACTTTGGAACAAAGAAGTGAAGAGTGGTTAAAATAAGCAAGTACTTCAAATTCTCTCTGTTAATTTGTGTATGCTACAGGCTGTATTTGCATGTTGTTAAACACTTGCTTAAACAGCCACACTCCTTTCCTCCTGTTATCATTAACCCACAGCTCCAGTCCCACTGGAAAAAGCTCTTCCAACTTCCTACAACCAGCCTTTCATCTGAACTTGGGCTCAGCCCTACTATTTATACATCATTAAAGATAGTTGGGTTGTTGTTGTTTTTTTCTTTTTTTTAAGTTTTCTCAGTTTGGGTCTGTTTACATTAATGCTCATTAACAATCCAATTGCCCAAGGGCCTCAGGAATGATTAGTGGATCTCAAAAGATTTCACCCACAAAGCGTATCCATTCAGCTTATTTATTGTGCATGGATACCAAACTTGGCATCCAACCATTAAATTTTCTATTTGCACCACCTATTCACTCCTTTTTTCTGTATTGGCCCACTGCTTCCCAGTCTTTTCTTCCATGCAGAGTGACTGTTGTAATGAGATGTGACGCTTTGAGGCTGTCTTCCAGTGGGATTCACCTACTCTCCCACAGTTAGACCGAATTATCTGAGAGGGGCGAAGGGCCAGGTCCAGTTGGATGACTCTACAATGTGTGAAAGGATGGGAAAAAAGTTTAGTGAAACACATTTTAACCATTTCTTTCTTCTGATGATTTCTTAAGTTTTTAGATATATGCCATTAATTCAATATTTGCTTTTGCGCAATTCACGATTCACTGGCAAATAAATTGTGATTATGATCTATCAAGTAAACTATCAAGAATTATTGGATTTCTATTGTTTTGCAATTTTTCAAAGTTACAATTAACATTTTGATTGTTAACCCTCCAAAAATACAAGTTTACTCAGACGATCAGAAAGACCTCTGGTCTGGTCAAGTCAAGTCGAGTCAATTTTTTTTCCTGTAGTGCCAAATGACACCACAGTTGTCTCTTGATACTTAACATGTAGAGCATGTCTGGAGCACATTCTTTAAGATGATTTACAAAAACCCCAAATTTCCCCATGAGCAAACACTTTGTGACAGCTTCTAGGACAAACTGCCTTTTTACTGGGCTCAAAGCTGGGGACCTTGATTTCAAAGAAAGTATGTAAGAAGATGTATAATATATATTTTTATTTACTAAGTACATAGACCATACCAAAAGATTTTCAGTTCTCCATATGACTTGCTAATCAATCAATGCTACTCCATACAGTAGGTCAAAAATAAAAAAAGTTCCTTAATTCATGACATAAAAATAGAAAAGTAATTAAAATATCAAAAGAAAATGATCAGCTTTTATTTGTTTGCAAGATTGTTTCCCATATGGGCTATCATTGTCCCCTTTTACTGGAACTTTGGTGACTGTTATGACTCTTAATCTGGCTCTACCCCAGAATCTGGCAGCAGGTCAGGAGTTGTGATGGCTGGGACAATCACGCCATCTGGTCATTGCTGTTTCCATACTCGTCTAATTATCCATGACCCGTATTGGCCCTTCAGTGGAGAAATTGTCATTCAGGGCATGACTTGTACAATCAAGAGCAAATCTGACTTATCTGAACGTTGTTTTTTTTTTTCTCACTGTCCTTGTCTTGTAAAAACTTGCAGAGAAAACAAACAACCTGAATGGTCCTCCCTTTTTGGGATGATCTCTTTTTGAGGCATGTTGTTACATGTACTTATACTTGGACATTCTTAAACTTTTTCTGTACAGATTAAGGTTTATCCTTTTGCAGTTTTGTTGTGACCAAGACATTTTATCCTTCCAAATTAATATCTAAGTAATAACTTTGGCAAACTTGAAATAACTTGTAGTAGCTTTGGCATTATACTTTTTAGTGACGAGTATTTTTTAAACTGTATGTGATTTATTTCAGAAGACATCAGCATTCCTCATATTTATTTTTTTGCTCTATAACAGTTCATGTTACTTTTAACAATGACATCCCTGTCTATTCAAAGTTTTAGTCCAAGAACATATTAACTTACAATAGACGATATGTTTGATCATAATTCTTCCGGCATGGAAATTTCCATCCATCCATCTGTCTTCAACCGCTCATCCGTGGTCGGGTCGCGGGGACAGCAACCGGAGCAGGGAGCCCCAGACTTCCCTCTCCGCAGCCACATGGTCCAGCTCTTCTGGGGGGACCCCAAGGCGTTCCAAGGCCAGCCTAGAGGCAAAGTCTCTCCAGCGTGTCCTGGGTCTTCCCCATGGTCTTCTCCCAGATGAACATGCCTGGAATACCTCCCCTGGGAGGCGTCCAGGAGGCATCCTGACCAGATGCCCGAGCCACCTCACCTGACTCCTCTCTAGGCGGAGGAACAGCGGCTCTACTCCAAGTTCCTCCTGGATGGCCGAACTTCTCACCCTATCTCTATTGAAGAGTCCAGCCACCCATGGAGAAAACTCATTTCAGCCACTTGTATTCACAATCTCGTTCTTTTGGTCACTACCCACAGCTCGTGACCATAGGTGAGGGTAAGAACGTAGGTTGAGAGCTTCGCCTCTCGGCTCAGCTCCTTCTTCACCACGACAGAACGGAACAGAGTCAGCATCACTGCAGACACTGATCCACCTGTCGATCTCCCGCTCCATCCTTCCCTCACTCGTGAACAAGACCCTGAGATACTTGAACTCCTCCACTTGGGGCAGGACGTCTTCACTGACCTGGAGTGGGCACTCCACCCGTTTCTGGTTGAGCACCATGGTCTCGGATTTGGAGGTGCTGATCCTCATCCCGGCCGCTTTACATTCAGCTGTGAACCACTCCAGTGAGAGCTGGAGATCATGGCCTGATAGAGCCAACAGGACCACATCATTCGCAAAAAGCAGAGACTTGATCCCGTGGCCACCAAACCAGATCCCCTCGACGCCTTGGCTGCGCCTAGAAATTCTGTCCATAAAAATTATAAACACAATCGGTGGCAAAGGGCAGCCCTGGCGGAGTCCAACTCTCACCGGAAATGAGTCTGACTTACAACCGGCAATGCGGACCAAGCTCTGACTCCGGGCATACAGGGACCGAATGGCTCGTATAATGGGGGTCGGTACCCCATACTCCCGGAGCAACCCCTACTGGACTGCCCGCGGGACACGGTCGAATGCCTTCTCCAAGTCCACAAAACACATGTAGACTGGTTGGGCAAACTCACATGCCCCCTCGAGAACCCTGCTGAGGGTATTGAGCGGGTCCACTGTTCCAGGACCAGGACGAAAACCACACTGTTCCTCCTGAATCCGAGATTCAATGACCTGGCGGACCTTCCTCTACAGCACCGCTGAATAGACTTTGCCAGGGAAGCTGAGGAGTGTGATCCCCGTATAGTTGGAGCACAACCTTCGATCCCCCTTTTTAAAAAGGGGAATCAACACCCCGGTCTGCCAGTCCAGCGGTACTGTCCCCGACGACCATGCAATGTTGCAGAGGCGTGTCAGCCAGAACAGCCCTACAGCATCCAGGGCCTTGAGGAACCCAGGTCGGACCTCATCCACCCTGGGGCCCCCCTACCGAAGAGCTTTTTCACAACTTCAGCAACTTCAGCCCCGGAGATAGGCAAACCCCCCCAGGGTCTCTCAGCTCTGCTTCCTCATTGGAAGGCGTTTCGATGGGATTGAGGAGGCCTGAGAAATATTCCTCTCACCGATCTACGACGTCCCACATTGAGGTCAGCAGCGCCCCGCTCCCACTGTACGTAGTGTTGACGGAGCACTGCTTCCCCCCTGAAACGCCGGATGGTGGACCAGAATCTCCTGGAAGCCCACCGGAAGTCATTCTCCATGGCCTCTCCGAACTTCTCCCAAGGCCGAGTTTTTGCTTCGGCGACCACCGTAGCTGCACGCCGCTTGGCCAGCCGGTACCTGTCAGCTGCCTCTGGATTCCCGCAGGCCAAAAAGGCCCGATAGGACCCCTTCTTCAGCTTGACAGTATCCCTCTCCGCTGGGGTCCACCAGCGGGTTCAAGGGTTGCCGCCCCGACAGCCTTACGGCCGCAACTCTGAACTGTCACCTCGACAATGGAAGCGCGGAACATGGCCCATTCAGACTCAATGTCCCCCGCCTCCCTTGGGACATGGTCATAGTTCTGCCAGAGGTGGGTGTTGAAGCTCCTTCTGACAGGGGACTCTGCCAGACGTTCCCAGCAGACCTTCACATTACGCTTGGGTCTACCAGGTCTGACCAGCATCCTCCCCCACCATCGGAGCCAACTCACCACCAGGTGGTGATCAGTTGACAGCTCTGCCCCTCTCTTCACCCGAGTGTCCAGGACATAAGGCAGTAAGTCCGACTATACGACCATAAGGTTGATCAAAGAACTGTGGCCTAAGGTGCGTTGGTGCCAAGTGCACATATGGACACCTTTATGCCTGAACATGGTGTTTGTTATGGACAATCCATAACAGATCAGGGGGGCTGTTCCTCCCAATCACGCCCTTCCAAGTCACACTGTCTTTGCCCACGTGAGCGTTTAAGTCTCCCAGCAGAACGAGGGAGTCCCCAGATGGAGCGCTCTCTAGCAGCCCCTCTATGGACCCCAAAAAGGGTGAGTATACTGAGCTGCTGTTGGGTGCATAGCCACAAACAACAGTCAGAATCCGTCCCCTTACCCGAAGGTGGAGGGAGGCTACCCTCTCGTCCACCGGGTTGAACCCCAACATGCAGGCGCCGAGTCGGGGGGGAAATCAATACGCCCACTCCTGCTCGGCGTCTCTCACTGGGGGCAACTCCAGAGTAGCAAAGAGTCCAGCCCCTCTCGAGAGGCCTGGTTCCAGACCCCACGCTGTGTGTCGAGGTGAGTCCAACTATATCTAGTCGGAATCTTTCAGCCTCGCACACCAGCTTGGGCTCTTTCCCCGCCAGAGAGGTGACATTCCATGTTCCTAGAGCCTGCGTCTGCAGCCGAGGGTCGGAACGCCAAGGTCCCTCCCTCCAACCACCGCCCAATTCACACTGCACCTGACTCCCTTGGCCCTTCCTGTGGGTGGTGAGCCCAGGGGAAGGGGGGCCCATGTTGTTCTTTTGGGCTGGGCCCAGCCAAGCCCCATGGGTGCAGGCCCGGCCACCAGCGCTCGCCATCGAGCCCCACCCCCCGGCCTGGCTCGGGGGGGTGGGGGGGTGGGGGGGGGTGACCCGCGTCCGGGCTGGGGAAAACCAGGTTCCAAGTTGTTCTTCATCATGGGGGTCATTTGAGCCATGCTTTGTCTGGCCCCTCACCTGGGACCGGTTTGCCTTGGGTGACCCTTCTGTGGGCATGGAGCCCCTGACAACATAGCTTCCAGGATCATCGGGATACGCAAACCCCTCCACCACGATAAGGTGTCACCTCAAGGAGGGGAAATTTACATGGAAATTTAAAAATTACTAATTGATTTATAAACCAGTAATAACATCTTTCAGGAAATATTTCAGCAAAATAATGCTTCACAATAAAATCTGGGCAACAAAAACTTTGGCTTTTGGGTAAACTATCTTTATTCTTAATTTTATAGTAATAAATAAAGACACCATCAGGAGATTTTCCCAAAAGACATGATGATCATCCCTGAAACAATTTTTTTTATAGACCACTCGGATTTGTCTTTAACCTCTAATTTTGGTCTTTGGTTTAATGAAATACACCAATCACGTTTTCATACAAAACCAACATAATATAAGGTAAGACTACATTTAGACAAGTCCAGATAAATGTTAACCATATATTATGTAGTTTTACTTTCATGTCATTTCCCGCTTTATCACTGGCTGTATATCTGAAACCTGTAGAAGGTGGCTGGTCCTGTTTTTAGTTAATATTGCATGGTAACTAGTCATTAATAATTCAAAAGCAGAACAACATCGACAATTACAACATAGGTAATAGATTGCAATTGCCACCCTTGCTGTGAAGAAAATTGTAGGATTAGCAATTACTAATGCTACAACAACACTTCCCCAGAGTCATGAGAGAATGTTATATGACCTGTTTCTGTTCAAAAAAACACATTTTGACGTTAAATTATCATTAAAGGAACTGAAATTTACTCACAATTTTTTTTTTCTTGAATTTTTGGTTGCAATCGCTGGGTCATCAGAATATAAGATATTCCCATTGGGTTTTTTTTTTTTTGTTGTTAAACTCACCAAACCAAATTTTGAAAAAAACTATCCGAACGCCACCATCACCACCCCTTTGAAATCTCTATCCCTCTGTTAGCTTTGTGCTTATGTGTGTGTGTTGGCCTCTTTATTCCTTACACACACACACAAAGACACGCAAACACTCACACAAGCAGGCACACACACACACACATACACTCACAATCCCGCACACATTGTACGGAAAGAATCATTACAACATTATTTAAATAGATGACACAGTGCATTTTTACCAACAAATTCAGACGGACCAAAAAATCATCCAGCATATTTTTACATAAAATGAAACCCAAAGCTTACATCAAAAATTAGATTAAATGCATGGTCCAGGCCAAGCTTTTTGGAAGAGCTGCAGGCTGAAGTCTTGATTACTTTTCAATATTGTGTTGTGTGTCAGTCACAGTGTGGAGGCTCAGTTGAGCTGACTGATGCATCAAATAAGGAAGACATTGCCTCAGCAGGAGATACCGCCGTATTGATGTTGATGCATATTTAACATATTTTAAGTAAACTTTTTCAAGTATTTTTTTAATTCCCATTGAATATTTATATTGTCAAAATTATTCTTTAGATTAAGTACATCCTTACTTCTACTTCAGCTTTTAAACCTCTTGATTTCCATAAATGCACAAGTAAATCACATTTTTTCGTTTGAATTTAACATTAGCATTCCTGCCAACAGACATCCAAATAATAAGAATAAACAAAGGCAGCTTTGGTTTGTGACTGCTCTTTTAATGCTGTGGTGTGATGTGAATGTATGGATTGGAGAGAAATCATCTTCCCCGAGAGTCACCCAAAGATAATAGACCAATTTTCACATGATTAATGATTATCACGAGAAATAAAAATGCATACCAAGTTACCTTTTTGTCAAAGTTGGAATCCTCCCCAATATTTTTAGTAGACATGATTTGGGAGCTCATGGCTCATTAGAAAAAAAAGGCACTGAGTGTGTGTTGTTCCCTCTCTGATACACTGCATGGCTGCTCATTGCTACATTGTTTTCATTTAATAGGCTGCTAACTGAAGCCTTGTTTTTGGTCTGAAAAGCATTAGACATTAAGCCCAAAAAACATATTCGATTTTGACTTCACATCAGTATGATTGCCTGCCTTGGCATGAGTGGGACTCCAAAGGAATAATCTGGAGAGAATGTGTGCGTGTGCTGTATTTTTGTGAGTGTGAGCTAATATGGTAGTGTATGAAATGACTCCTGTGGGGCAGACTGGTTTCTGTTCACAAACTGTATCCTGTCACAATCCAATTACATTTCCATTTCCTGCCTGGCCTGTGGTCTTGTTGCTGTGCGCAACGTTCAAATACCGCAGGACAACTTTTGCTTCAGCATGTACACATGCATGCATGCATTAGCACACAAATATAGATAAAGTCAGCCCCTAACCAAAGTACCTCCACCCATGAAATATTTATCTAAATAGGGTATTTACAGCAGTTAAGTGTCTCTTGGGGTAGCAGACAGCTCATCGCTATGAAATTGGATAACAGGAGGAGAGGGTAAAAAGAGAAAGGGGGGTGGCTGGAGGACAGGTAAAAGTGTATATAGTACAAGTCTGTGAAAGAAGTAAATTGAAAATGTAAAATAAAAATAGTGTGCGGGAAAAGATATCAAGGGGGAGAATTTCACAGTTTGGAATTAAACTAATTTGAGAGTGTGAGTAAAGACGTAATCTTTCCCCCTAGTCTGTGTTTACTACAGAGAGAGGCATGGCAGTGAGATCACAGGGAAGATGAAAGACGGCGAGGGTGGATAAAGTAATCTTGTGCACTCGCTACGTAGCCTTGTTTTAATTTCCTAAATGTATTTTGCCTTCGTATTCACAATCTAATAACAGCTTTTAGCAAATACCAGTTGTTGCAATCAGTATCTAATTCTGTCTGCTGGCACAAAGCTCTCCTCTGGCCATATGTACAACTAAAGGCTTTCCAGGGATCCTCGCTCAAAAGATGAAATCAAAGTGTGATGACTAAAATGTTTTGCCCTTAAGGATACTGGGTTATCTAAGTATCCTCAAATGTACCTTTATCTTCCATATGAAATTGAAAGGGTGTATGAATTATTGTTTAAATGAAAGAACTATCAATCTAAATATTAAGTCTAGTTTTTTTCTTCTTTTCCTGTCACTCATACAAAAAAACTCCCATCCTTGAGTGCATATTGATTTGCTAGACATGCTCTATCCTTTCTTTCTCCCCACATATATAGGCAGATTCTTTTCAGTAATCAGACCAATCTGCTGCACGATGGACAGTCCATCGTTAGAGTAGAGGGGTGAGGATGTGGCAACAACACATTCTCCACCTCCCCTCTACCATCCCCTTCACGGGCCAATGTATGTGCAGTCTGGGGAGGTGAATGCAGAGGCTGTACGCCCAAATATATGGGGGTGTGTGCGGGTATGAATGTGTAAATGGGTGGGAAGGCAGAGCCAATCATCACAGCACCAGGTACCTCCCCCCTGCTCCTCTCTTTGTTTGGTCTGCTCCATCTCCCCCCTCAGTGGTTTCTGCTGCAGTATAAGTCACAGCCTGCGCTGTTCCCTCTGACATATACACACGCACCCACAAACGCACGTATGCTGAGGGAGACAGACATGCACACACACGCATACAAGCGTAAATCCTCTTACAGGTCACCACTGCCCAGAACAGATTAAGGGGCTGCACATCTCAAATTGTATTCGAAATGTGCCACCTTTTCATGGGTCTTCCTTCTTTATCTTCTTGCACTTTCTCCTTTTTTTCCTGTGCAACAACGGGACTTCTCTTCTGCACCTGCTGCTACCGCTTCTTCCACTTCCTTCGCTTCATCTTCAACCTCTGGCAACCGGCCCGTTCGCCTCTGCAGCTGAGATGACCAGGCAGCCAGCCTGAGGGAGAAGAAGAATCTGCAAAGCTCACAGAGCCAGAGGTAGAGAAAGGGCAGAGAGAGGGACAGAAGGGGCTGACAAGGTAGGAGGTGAAGGATTTATTCTGATCTGAGAGCGCCTCTGGCAAGACAATACAAGGGAGTTAGGGAGGTCACTACGGCCAGGTTTAGAGTATTTGAGGTGGTAGTGGAGGAGGAAAGGAAGGGAAGGGGGGTGGGAAGGAGCTTCAGTGCAGTGAGAAGAGAAAAGGAAAGAGGGAAAGAATAGGAGCAGAGTGTTTACCATGAAGGCTTTGTTGCTGTTGGTCCTGCCTTGGCTCAGCCCGGCCAACTACACAGACAATTTGGGCAACCTGCACATCCTTTATTCTGAGCTGTGAGTACAATAATCCTCCTCCTTCTCCTCCTCCTCCTTCTGCATCCTTTCACACACATCCAACTTATCTCTTCCGTCCATTAGCATACACAGTATGTTATTCAGTTTTTTTTTTCTTATTTTGTTGGTTGCTCCATGTCGGTGTGTAAGGGACAACTGCTTATGTTTTGATTGCCAACTATAGACATCCACGAGTACTGATGAACTCAAGTAACTAGAGTTGCTTCTTCATGCTTTGCTCATTGATTTGTCTCACAGTGGGATGCAGTAGTGCTAGAAGGTCCAGCTCTGTGCTATCTAGAACCTTTTGAACGCAACAGAACAGCGTTGCAACAAGGCATCTCTCTGTCTTTGCCAGCATGTGTGACTTTGAGTATGACTAGTGTATTTAATATGAGGGAAATGTCAGCGCCCATTGGTTCAGTCTAGGAGCATGGTGAGGCGTGAGTCTGGCTGAACCTTTAAACTGTTGTGACAACAGTGTGTGTTTGTGAGATTGACTTTCACCTCAGAAATATCCCTAGCAGTGCTCTCTTCCCTCCTGGATATTGTTTGCCTGATAGACAATGTAAAATACCATGTGGTCATATGTAAGACTAGCAATAATAAAAGAAACATTATAAAATGAAACTGGATTATAAAATGGCATTCATTTAATAATCAAATGATAAATGGTTGTTAATGACCTTAGATTTGCCACAAAATGTGCTTTTTTTACAGAATTTCTAAAATGAATGTAAATTAAATCTTACAAAATGAGATAGTAGTCAATTTGTGGACTTTTTGGAATCCTAAAAATTCAAACGTAAAATCTTAAGAGCACAAAACATCAGACTCTCAATGGTCCACAAGCTCAAACAGTGTTCAGTGTTGGTGCTCAGACTCTCGTTGTGTGGGAGATCAAGTGGAATATGTCTTGCAGCTCCATGTGACGCCAGGTCTACTGCTCTTCGCTCCAGCCTGTCGGAAACGTCCCATTATACCGCATGAATACATGGAACAATAGAGCACCTCAAATCCCTTCATTTCTTTGTATGCTCTCTCCAGTGAATGGGGCTTTTGCACCAAGAGCCCACATTGGGCAGCAAGGGATGCCAAAGGGGGAGGGAGAGAAAGAATAAGCAGAGAAATGCAAACCTCAGTGGGTTGGACGGAGAAAAGTGGTGGCAACAAGCTCCTCAGATTTGAGTGAATGTGGAAGAGTTGGGAAGAAGAGGGATGTGTTAAGAGTTGAACTGATGTGGATGAGCACTGTGAGAGAGCATCAGAGGAGAATGGAGGTGAGATGGGAGGAGACAGCGGGGTATTAGTTCCCATCCTGCCCTTGGCCTCCATCTGGCCAAGCATTCTGCTGCAATGGTGAGGGCACCCAACATGCCCGGTATGTGGGTCATTTCGAGGTTTGTAAATATATTTTGTTTAAAAAGACAAATAACATGTCCTTCAAAACTGTTGTCGTTCAGGCAGGTGAGAAATTGTGATAGTCAGGGTGAGGGCATGTGTTTGATTGTATCTCAGCGCCTGTGACACTAAGGTGTTGCAGATTATGACATGACAGAGAGAGAACCCAGCAGTAGACAAACGCAGACGTGGTGCTTTTCTGCCTGGCTAGCGAGCAGTGGAACGCCATTTGTCTTTATCCATAACGTGTTGACAGGAGCAGCCTACATCCCTACACCTCTGCCTGCTCCCAACTACCTGCTTCATTGCTCCAGTCCTTTTGCACTTTCTTCCCTGATTACTTCAAATTCTATTTGATTAAGTTAAATGAATTTGTATATTGTGTAGGGAAAATGAAAGTGACTGCAAACCATCAAGATTTTACAGTACCATCTATACAAACTTGTGCAAATGCTATAGTTGTGACATATATTGAATAAATGTTTCTCGGAGATGAAGTTCTTAATGTGGTTTCTGCCATTTTGATCTGTCAGCACAAATCAACACAAAGCCACACTGGCATCCACAGGAATGCAGCAAGATTACGTTGCTTTACCTCTTGACGTCCCACAATATACACACATACACACACACACACACACACACACACACACACACACACACACACACACACACACACATGCACACACAAACACATAGACGGTTAAATATTCCCTCCCCAGGCTCACATGACCTCTTCTGATAGTTACTGTGCTGTAAGGCATTAATGATTAATCTAAGTTGATTTCTGGTTCTGGGCAGAATGTCTTATACACTAAGATTACCTTTGCTTCTGTCCTTTCATCCCTCATCTAGGAGGTGTTTGATCACGGAGAGCTGTGAGCGCTCGCAGTGCTCCAGACATCTTCAGCCTGGACGCATCCTAACAGGATTAGCCACCAGGCTGCCACGCGCATCCGCTGAACATGAACAATACCAATCATTTGGTTAGGCCAGGTCTAAGTCCAGTTCAGACGCCGCACACTGTTCTGCCACATGACCACTCCAAGTCTTTTGCAGATTTCACTAATTAGACTTTTGTTTGGATTTAATATTAATCCTGGTTCAATGACGAGCTGGTTCCCCCTGTCTCATATCTAGTAGGCCAGACATAGAGTGAATACAGAGTAGAATGGAGGAGAGATAATAATTATGCCAACAGGCTACTTTGTATCCTCTTGTCCAAGTTGCATTGATCACTTGAAAGCGATAACATTATATAACCTTAATTATTTTCTTGGTGTCGGAATCTCCATCGGAGCACATTTCGTGAATCTCTCAGGGGAGCAGTTATATGCATGGGTGTACAAATTCAACATGCAATAGAAGTGTGAAGTAATTTGTACAGTACAGAGTTAAACATGAAACAGGCACTGAGCAAAGATGTGTCAAAGACACATGGTATTCAATCACAAACATACTAATCCATCAATCTCTGCTACATTTCCCATTTCAAATAACAAAAAACTGTTTGTGGAAATTGCGATTAGTGACACACACGCAGTTTCTCATGTTGACAACACCTTGTGTATCATTTACTCATTCATTACAAGAACTACATAAAACCCTCTTGTGCCGCCCATCTTCTCACCTGAGCACGACCAGCTTACTTAAAAGGACCACCCCTCATATTCCTCCTTCACCAACCCACCCTGCTCAGGACCAAATGACCTTCTGAACTGATTACGGTATAACCAAGTTGTATGAGTAATCAAACCACAATAACATCAATAACCGCACATTGTGAATTCTATCTACAAATTCCAGTACACATGAAATAATAAACACACCTATACTATGTATGGATGTGGGCAAGTCATGTGTGAATACATAGTCCTAAAAAAGACAGATGAATTATTTGTGTATTTATTTATTCATGGCAAGAAGTTAGAAGCAGAGTCAGAGTGTTTATTTTAGTAGAGTTTTTCCTTCAGATGTGTCCCTGTCAAGGCATAAAGGCAGCAAGGTGTGCAGGCATTAATGTCAGCATGCCTGAAGGTTTACAGTTAGGATTGAGCTTGGCAGGGTTTATTTTATTGTAAGATAAATTAAATAAATTGCACTTGTTTGCATATTGCATTACTTTTGTAGTATTGGTGCTGAATCATTTACATTGTTGTCACTACTGCATTAGATGTGTGGCTGACTAAAGGCATTTTGTTTAAAAAAAGATCTGTTGAACATTCACTAGCTGGTGTTTAGGGTCTTTGAGGCTTGACATGTTAAACATTAAATAATTTCAACAAGTTTTTGTCTGTGGCAGACTAATCTGTATGACGGGTTCCATAAGAGCAGCTGTCGAAGGAAGGAGCCAGCTGAGTCTAACTGAATGCAGAGAGGAGAGCAGTTAATCTCTCACGTGAACAGGGTCTCACCGAGTGCCAGGCCTTCTGGTTCAACTGACCAGTGCTGGCTTGATTTCAAGCAGTTGTACCGTGGCACGTGGAGGTAGGGAAAATAGGACACTGCCAAAGGCTAGTGTGGCACAGAGGCTGATGCCATTTATAGGCTAAACTGAGCCGGGAGCTATATGGGACAGCAATGGGGATTCTCTACAATCACATTCTATAGCGTGGAGGGATTACAAGAGATGCCCGCACTTCATTTATGTGTTTCAATGCAGACCTTGGAAAACTGTCAGAGTGAACATACATTTGTGCCTTTGTAAGCAGCAAACAAGCCATTCCAGACTGCTGAGAACAAATCAGTTTATTTCCTCTGCTCTGTATTTCAACATTGAAACCAGAATCCTATACAAAAAAAAGCCTTCATAATCACCCTTCCAGTATGATCATGAGGTCAGAGCTCAACTGATAATTGTATCTATTGATTGGATGGAAAAACCATGAGTCAGAGTTTTGGCCTTCTCTTACGGCTGACTCAACTCTAACAGCACTAGCTGGGATGTCTGGTGCTTTATAATATGTTTACATGCAGGGCAATAATCTTACTATGGACCTTATTTTAAATGCCAAAAAATTAAGTTTGGGTATAATATTTGCATTGGATAAAGCATATCGTCACCTTCTCAAGTTTTCAGGTTTCTATGAAAAAAAAAAAAAAAAAAAAGGGAGCTGTTTAATGTAGTGTTGAATTAGGAGTTGATTTAAAAGAAAAAGGCAAAAAATGACTTTTTGTCATATTTGATTTGGGCTTCAATTTATCAGCAACAGCGCTTAATTTGCCAAAAGACAAATATTTACATTGCTTCCTTATTTCTTCAAGTAACCATCCTCCCTCTTTGACCTGTATTTTTCTGTAAAAAAAAACCAAGATCACTACATAGAAGAACATGTGTCAGAGAGTGGTATGCTGCCCATTTGTTACAAATTGCTATTAAAATCTCAGATTGTACTTTCTCATCTGATTTAGGACTATGAGGTGTTGGAAAAATGAAGAATATTTTACCACAACATTTGAAGCAATTTATTGAAAAGAAAAGGAAATATCTATGTTTATTACAATGCGCACAGAAACACTTTGGCCAAATACTTCATGCCGGGGTGTCTAGGAGTCTGTTACCATTGGAAAATTTCAGAAATGTTGTGAGAAATATAACTTTCAATTTGTTACAGTAATTCTGAGTGGAAAAAAATGGTTTTAGAAGACTCAGTATTTCAAAGACCAGGAATTTTGAAACATTATGCTGAATGAATTTTGATGTATATTAATATGCATATGTTGACAAGCCCTAACATATACACGGGAAGATGTCCACAACGGATTTAACAATAACAAGAAGCAGATTATTCTTTACTCCAGCTTAGATGTCGTGGAGGTTCCAGTTATGAGGAAATGCTGTATAAATTACATTTAGAGTTTGATGTACTTGCTGCCAGTGTAGCACTGCATAACAGACCTGCTGAGCTACCAGAGCATAATGGAAAGTTCAAGAACAACGCAGGATTTATTTACTGGGTTGACAGCTGTGCACTGTCATTTTTGATTTATACACCTGAAAGCTCTAAAAAGAAAGAAGTGAAGTGAAATAAGAAGTGAAAATCAAATACCTTTTGTTCCCTCCTCAAGTTGCCAGATCTGTTTTTGGAAACAAGCTTAGTCAAAATGTCTTCCCACAGCAGCAGCACCCACAACCCTGAGATGTGATCTCACCCCCTCTTTGTTGGGCAGATGGGATTACCCATTGCATCAGGGGGATCTCATCAACACACCCGCAAATCCTCTGTTTAACACCCCTCAGATTCAGCATTGACTTGATTATTCTGTCACTCTCCCTTCTCAATATATATGATCTATCATTCTCCCATTCCCTTGTGATCAACCTGAACTTGGTAATTTTGGCATGTGGCCCAGTTGTGTGATAAAAAAGTCGTTGACACTCATGTAACTGATACTTTTGTCAGCATCAATTTAATTAATGACCATCACTGCTCCCTCAGAGTAACATTGCAAATTGTGTGTGTGTGTGTGTGTGTGTGTGTGTGTGTGTGTGT
This sequence comes from Fistularia tabacaria, assembly GCA_901007705.1. NCBI lineage: Eukaryota > Metazoa > Chordata > Actinopteri > Syngnathiformes > Fistulariidae > Fistularia > Fistularia tabacaria. The sequence goes on along the minus strand of CAAKHD010013628.1, from coordinate 38,357 downwards.
GTGTGTGTGTGTGTGTGTGTGTGTGTGTGTGTGTGTGTGTGTGCGTGTGTTTGTGTGACACAAGCTTATAAGGGCAGACGTGAGGCTAAAGCCATTTTTTTTTCTTTGTTAAGTACTCTTGGAATAAACTGGACTTGTCCAAACTCTGTCTGTGATACATTTTGGCATCTAACAGAGACAAGGGCCTCTCCTTGCACTAAACTGATATCAGCGGGATTAAGCAGGTGTCAAATCTTGCATCAATTGGATTTCTGCACTCCATACATCAGTGCTCCAAAAACAACCCCAATCCTAGAAGAAGAGAAAACGTGCTGCATAAGTTGCATAATAGAGCCCCCTGCATATTTCACACACCATCATATAGGAAATCCATGCAGATTTACAACACAAATTATTACATGTTTGGTGGCCCAGGTATGATTTCAAGAGAGCAAGAAAGATGGCTGCCTTGTAAGAACTTGTCAGGAACATCTGCAAAGTGCTGCATAAGAAGAGAATGAGGACGTCAACAACGCAAAGTCTTTATTCTGGATGTAATACACAGACACGGATTTGCAAATGTGCTTTCATTTAGTTTCCGAATGATTTGCATGATACACATCTGTTGTGTAATTGAACCAACAAGGCAACTTGGAAAGCCCTCATTGTTTTCTGTGAGTATTCAAACTAATAAATACAATTGTTACCAGGGCTAACTGAGCACTGATCAATTTTTAGCATCAAACATTTTAAATAGAATCACATCCCCTTCTGTCGCCTCTCTCTTCCCGCTCATATCAGCACTGAATTAAATCAAGGGATTTTTTTTTGGTTTTACTTTTTTCTCCCTTTTTTTTACAGTAAAGTATTTTTGCAGTGAAATAATGACGGTTCACAATAGAAAGCAGCCTCTTGATTTTAGGATCCACCAGGCAAGTGGTGGTCGGGCAGAAAGCACATTGGCCAACCTTGTCTGCATATGAAATTTCTTTACAAGACACAGTTCAGTTTCCGTATCTGACAACTTGACCTGGAGTCATCACCTCAGCTGGGGTAATGTGCAACGTGTGCGGCGTGTGGCCCAACATGATTGTCTGTGGCAGGCAGGGAGCGAAGAGAGTATTTGGGTTAGGAAGGATAATCCACTCATCCCTAAAGAGGATTGGAGAATCTCACAAGCTTTGATGAGTTGTGAGCTGGTGTTTATTTCACATCACAAGAACAGGGCTGTTTGTGTCACAGCCAGGGCACTTCTGCACGACCACCATGTCAAAGACAGCATTATGGGTAACCATTATTGCACCGGTGACAAATGAGGAGAAGAGCAGAGGCATCTGCTACAGTACAACAAGGGAGTGAGAGGGGAGATGTGCCAAGGATGCTTTGGTTCCTTCGATTCTTATCTCAACCCAGATCCAAGGCTTTAGAGATGAAGTGAGCCGATACAAGGATGTGGCAGCACTAATGAGCATCTGATACGCTCGCTGAGCACCCTTGAAAAAAATCGTATCTTACGCATATACTACTGCTTTGCTGGAATGCCAAATGTTCAATTATTAAATGGAAAAAAGATCTGTATTTAGGGGGAAATAAGGTGAGGGTAAGTGAAAGAATATATAGCCCTGTGCAGTGCACCTTGCCAGTGTGCAAAATAAACTCACTTGCTTAACTTGGCTCCAATGCTCCCAGACCACCCTGATGTATCAAACGGGGTTTCTGTCATGGTTCCCTGCCTTTAACCTCTGGAGGCGAACATAAAAATTCATACATAAAAACTCAAAGCAGCTGAGATGTGGCTACAGTTTAAAGGAAACTCTTATCCCCTTGAGGAAAAAGAATTTAATTAACGTGAGACAAAGCTATTAATAATGTCTGAGCGGACGAAACAATGGGCAGTCTCAGAGACACTAAGTTGTGATGGTCTCTTTGTTTCTGTGACTCATCAAAAAACACTCCTTATTGGAGGTTTTCCTGGTGACAGCTCCAAATACATTTCTTTGCTTTTCATCCAAGCTCGTCTATCACAGTACATGCTTGAGGAATGCACTCCCTTAGATCTTTTACAGTTAAACAGCTACTTTCACTCAAATGTTACTGTGCATTCTGTGGTACTTGGAAAGAAACTGTGCAAAGTTTTGGGTGGTCTGTAAAATTTATATAACGCGGTGGACATGAATTAAACAGTATTTGCCCATCACCACTGACTGGCTGTGGTTTCCTATTTTCCACTAGCCACGGTGAAAGGGGAATGCAAGGTTTTTCAGTTCTACCTAGTCAGCTTGAGCCCCGGCGGTCACGAACAAGATATCATTAACGCAACACATTTGTGTCACTATGAGAACGAACAAAAAATAAATACATAAAGGAATAAATAATTATACACCGATTGCAAACAAACAATAAGGAGTTCTCTCAACTTCATCTGATATAAGCACTCATCATTTGGATAAAGAAGTAGAAGGGAAACAAATGTTTGAGTTACAATGCAATAATCCACGCCGCGACATAGGATTTCTTAGGAGGGAATAGATGTATAGATAAGAGATAATAATGTCAACACCAGCAGGGAGATATTAAAGTTAATGACAATGACAATAAGAACAATCACAGCTGGAATCCATGATGTTTTTTAGTTAGTTGATTCCAATATTGTCTCTCTCTGTATGCTGGAGTTTATTTGTGTAAACTGGACGATAGAACAATAATGTAATTTTATCACAATAATAATATGACAACAACTGGAAATGTTATGAAATAATTCAAGGTGTATGAGACCAAAAAGAATGCAAGGATGTAATTGTGTTAATTTTGTCTGGGAACCATACATCCTCGATTGACTGAGAAGAAAAAATCAAGTAGGGCCTGTTTCACAGCAAAAGACCAGCACATTAAAATGTGCAAGTATTAGACAACCTTCAACCCTTGAGGTGTCTCACTTTTGCTCTTCCAAGTTCTAGGTCTTTTAAAGTGGTACACTAGTTTATGTTGCAGCTTGCTAAGCATAGTTTTCGTGACACCGTTGGGCTGAGAACAAGCCAACAAACACACAGAAATAGTCACAGATAAGGTGCATACCTAGAACACTGCAGACCAAGCAGAACAATTATATTTGCTCCCTTTGGATTAGCCAATGCAAGCTTAAATATCCCAAAGTGTTATAAAAAGGCATTAAACTCAATTTTTTATCACTTGGAGACCCCTCTTTGTCAATTTTGTCAATTTTGATCCTGTAAGTGCATATAGCCTTGGTAAATACAGGATCTATAGAGGAGCAGGCAGAACAATGTGTTATTGTTGGTGTCTTCTTGGTCCTCCTTTCTTGAGGAAGTACTCAGTTTGGAATTTGTCTTTTGGAACTTGCAAATCCGAGAACAAACGAAATGGTGTGTATTTCACTCTATACAAGGGTTTTTTTTCATCATGAACAATCAGAAAATGTTATTATGTTATACGGTTTAAACTGAATTCACAGTATAATTTTCTGCAATCTTTCTCAAGATTGTTGTTCACACTGACAGTAGGGAATCCATATTAGTTCCTCTGTGAGTAAACGTTCAGACAAAAAAACTCCCAGGCAAGTTAGATACTAATCTGATTGTTTTCGATGTTTCTTACCTTTTCAAAATATCAAAAAATAATTTCCAAGTTTATGCTATCCCTTGTTTCACTGTCATGGCTCACCCTGATCCTACGCTGAGAACCAATGCTGGATATGTTTGATCATTCAAAACATTAGTTTATGTGTACATCCTCTGTCTTCATATGTGTTTCATTTGTGTTAACAGGCAAACTGCTTTAGGGAGTTTCTATACCTTTCAGTGCAGAGTATTGGAATTATTTCTTGTTGTTGCTGGTTTTTGATGTTTTTCTTTCTATATATGTGCAGCTTTAATTCACGTAATTGATAGTGAGTGACACAAGGAGCCCCCCCCCCCCAATACTGTTGTGTTGCCCTCTCCTCTGCGGTTGATTGAAATTTTGCTCAATTCAACTGCTTCTCTCAGTTAAGTGCTATATTGCTGCATGGACATGCTTGATATCATCAATTTGCTAACTGAATGAACAAGAATAGCTCACTGTGGCGCTGTCCCCAACACACACATACATACACACACAGACGGAGTGTTTTTCAGTGTTATGTCACAACACCCAAGCTCATTTGGATATGTAGATACCTCTGCTTTGTGTAATGCTCCCTCTAAGAATGATCTTTCACAATGCTGTGAGTGAGATATAGAACCCACTTCAAATGAAAGGATTCCCTTGGGAGGTATGGACAGATGCCCAACCCACTGAGATAGCTCTGTTATTGAGGCAAAAAGGCTCTTAGTGATATGTGGCTAAAGGAGAGCAATGGGCTCTCTGGGATCAAATAGTGTCATATAATTGTGTTTCTTTTTGTGGCTCCATAGTGATGGCCTACACTTTACCCTTTACTTAACCCTTAAGTTTGACTTGCAGTCAATTCAAACCGTGAGCGGAGGATGCTGCATCTCTTGTTCTGAGCGACTGATGAAGCTAAAAAGGTTTGATCCAGCTCATTAATACCCAGTTACTGTGTATGCTGATGGCTCCCTAGAGACAACTGGAGAGACATGTCAGTGTTGTTCCCTCATGTCACTGATGAAGCATTGGCTGAATGACTTTATGGCTTACAGATTAAGAAAAAAACGTCATACAATGTAACAGATATTTTAAATTCACATACAATCATTACCAATTCAATATTTTCAGTATTTCCATGGTGTGTGGGGGTGCCCATGAATGAGACACACTATGAATGTGTCATGAGGGGGGAGTTTTGACATGTAGAGAACAACTTTCATTTAGGAAATTAATTTATTTCAGAGGATAAACAACATTTGGAAAATCCCTATTTTGTATTCAAATTTCGTATCTGTGACACACCCTTTCCCCTCCGTAATGGGTATTTCCAGACATTCGTATTCAATCATCTGTCAGGGATGCTAATGGATCCTCACAGCCAAATAGAATGTCTGTGCTACTGGGAATACAGATACTGTCCAAAGGTTTGCAAGAAAAAAGAAAAAGAAGTGTCTTTATTTCCTATATAACTAAGATACTACAGGTAGATAATACAGTTTGGTTCATTTAATCTATTTATTCTTGCTTGTGTGTGCTATCTATCTATCCACTATCCGCCATCTATCTAAATGTGTATGTATATATCTGTATGTGTATACTGTGTATATTGTGTATATGTGTATTTATATTATATGTAGGTATGGGTATGTGTGTGTATATATGTATGTAAATGTGTGTGTGGGAATGTATGATGACATATGTGCATATGTGTTTGCACTGATATATGTGTGTATATATCTTTCCTGTTTTTTCTTTTTCTCTAATGTTGCTGCTGCAACACCCGAATTTCCCCTATGGGGATCAATAAAGTATTATCTTATCTTATCTTATCTTATCTTATCTTATCTTATCTTATCTTATCTTATCTTATCTTATCTTATCTTATCTTATCTTATCTTATCTTATCTTATCTTATCTTATCTTATCTTAAGTAGACTGTGAGAGAATTTTGAATGAGAGACAAATACCGTTTAAGATGATTTTTTATGTGCCATTGTCCCAACATAGAGCATTTTGTTTAGCATACAGAGCTCCCATGGTAACAGGAGCTACTGAAATCTGTGAAAGCAATTTTTTTTAAATTCTGACCTTTTCAGTGATTGTCACCACTTATTTTTTGACTTTCACTCTACTTTGATAAGCAGTGTGATTTATAACTCTTGATGGCAGTAAATAAGATTTTTTTTGTCTCAGGTCTTGTCGGTCTCGTTCTCAAAGGAATACATTATTGCTAACCAACTGGATTCTTTTACAGGCCTTTCAGAGGCTATTTTTTTCAGCCTGAGAAGTAGTTATTTATTTACAGTATCTCTTTGCAGTATAGGTACAGCAGTGGATACAGGAAACTAAACCATGATATAGCTTCACTGTTTGCAAGCTGAAGAAGGTGTTTCAAACTCATAAAGGGAATAACTGCCATCTACCACTAAACACGTAAAAATTGCTTATAGTTTATGTCTATGAAGAAAAATCTCCCAGACTTGCCCACATAGTGCTGACATTACTATAACACTAGCTATTCGCACTTTTTAACAGTCATGCTGCTCAGTGAGGATGCTGTTGCAGTGATTGTCCACAGAATCAAATACACAGCATTTTTAGAATTTAAGTACAAATGCATAAGATTCCAATGTATTAGATAGTTTGCTTCAAATTTTAATTCATTAAAAAACTTTTTACAGATCGTCAAACAAAAAAAAAAAACCCAAGGCATACATATCAGAACATCAATCCCAACCTAATCATCCATGTCACACGTTGTTGTATTTATCAAGACCTGCTGACTGTGTTTGAGAATATCCTCTGAACATTTTATTTTTCATTTATACAGGTGTAAAGGAGCATCTCACTATGGGCTATCAGCAGATAGGAAGCGACGCTCCCAGGAGGGCGAATGTACCGACAGCACATCAGAACTCACCATCGCCACACTGCCCAACGATGGCCCTGCCTCAGCAGCTGTGGCCCTTCTGTCTGATGAGCCTGGTTTGGTTAATCCTGCTTTTGACCCCAGCATGGAGGACAATAGCCAGTCAGGCAGTACAACCAGTTTGACGACTCGCAGCAGCACCAAGAAGAGTGAGTGTGAGTGGGGAAAAGGATGTTTGTCGATAGTTACAATTATGTTTAAAAAACAATTGCCAGTGTCTGTTCCTTCAGTAAACTGGATAATTGTGATGATTATTCAAACATACTTTTACACCTGCAGATGCACTTGTTCAAGCTTAAAATAGGGTTAGTTTTCTCATGGTTCCTGGAAGATATCCTATGAGCCTTCAATTCATAATGACTCCCTCAATGGAAAAATTATCAAAGAGAGGGAAGTAAGGAACAGAAAGAGAAGGTACATTTCACAGTCAAGGGAAATGGAATGGAGGTAACTTGAATATAGCTGAGGCCTGTCTGCTTTAATGCCAGATGGCGTGATTGCCTCTCTCCCTCGGTTTCCCTTTCTTTAAATTCACAGAAACAGTCAGGAGTGTCCAATTCTCCCTTCTTCCTTAAAATGAATATACAGTTTGTGGGGACACCAAATGATGTGGGACCAGCACTTTAAGTCCTTCAGCTAAGTGCCCACCTCTACTACCACCACAGTTACTAGTAATGCTGAACAAGCTGTCAGCTCCAGAAGTGGATGGTGCTTTAAAGAATAATGTCGCTGTCAGGAACCCTTGCATCACAAGGCCCAAAGAGGGAGGGAGGGTTACTGTCGAGGTTTGCTGCCTTTACCGGGTGCACCCAAGCTGGGGATGCAACCCCTAGTAGTCTAGCTGTCTTTTCCAAAAAAAGCTGAGCACCAGACAGTAGTCTCTCAGGAAAGGTTTGAATCCCATCTCTTTTGAGATTAGCCACAGAGTCCACGGTATGTTATGTCATAGCTGCTGTTATGCAACAATCTAACTCAACACAGATCGGGTGTGGACATTTTAGGCCTACCAGTTGCACTCAGCTGCTATGGCTACTTAAATATGCACTATTTGGGCTTGTCTTAAGTAGCTCAACAAATAAAGATCCAAAGAGAAGGAGGAAATTGAGGCTGCATCGTTCATTCACTGTAACAGCCTCACAGCTTTAAAATTAGAGAAGGTACTCACATTTGTGTCGCTGCCACTTACCAATATATGTTATGTGTATCCACAAAGTAAAAGTAACAATTTTAAAGCTGTCTTTACAAGGAGGGCAAATATATGATACACTCATAATCTGAGAGGTAGACTTTAGTGAGGCCCCTTCACAAACCTCTTCAGAGAACCCAAAGTCATTCTGAGGCCAAGCCACTCGATATTTGTATTTGCTCTCTGTTCATGAAACAATAAATACGGCTATATATTCCAGGATGATAATAAATCATTTTTGAACCTCAGCAGCAGTTTCCAGGACATCTAATATAGCTCATATTTGCCTGTTTCTGCAGCACTTACAGGCCATTGTCCCAACTAATGTACTTACTAATGCACCATTAACTGGCTCTCTGACTTGATTCTAGCAGATAATATAAATTAAATGCCATCGATTTTTCTGAAGTGTTACATCTAACACATGCTAAGATAGAATCCATATAGGAGGTTGTAGGAAGATAGACTTTCTGGTAACAATATATATGATATTAGCTCAGTGTAAGCTTATTCTTATTCTTATTCTTATTCTTATTCTTATTCTTATTCTTATTCTTATTCTTATTCTTATTCTTATTCTTATTCTTATTCTTATTCTTATTCTTATTCTTATTCTTATTCTTATTCTTATAAAAAGGCAGTGCCTCCCCTGTGTAAAAAATAATGATTAAAAACTCAATGTGTAAATATTTGTCCACTGACCTGTGATAGAAATGTTACTATTGAATGATTCCAATCATTCAAATTATTCTTATTGTCAATATTTTTGAATTTGTGTATTTTCTCGTTCAAATATGATGGAAAGACGCTAAGTGATGCAGCGACGAGCTGAGCCAAACTGGGTTGAGATAACCAGTAGACAATGTGCAAGCAGCCAGTTGGTGAATGGTGAATTCATGCTGCTTTGTTGAATTCATATACAGTGTTTGCAAATCTGACTTTGAAAGAGTCTCCCCAGCCACGAACCTCATCGCACATCACTGGTATTGATAGTTGAAAAAGTTAAAAGTTAGGGTAAATGGAGAATTCGTATCTGAGCATTGGACCACAGTTTCCCTCATACAAATAATATTTTAATAATATTATACACAAAATGGATACATGGTGACATATGTGCATATGTGTATGCATCCGAAGCGGGTGTGTTGGCAGATACAGCACAGAGATACTAATGTTATAAACCTTGTTGTTATATCATCAGTGGTTCTGCTTTTGGGAGGCAGATCCAGACATGTCTGGGCATGTTCATGGTGAGGTCTACAAAGTGTCTCTTCCTCTTTACAGTTAGAAACTTTGACCGGTCGTCAGTAAGGAGCCGCTCCTTCAGGAGACTGAACCGGGCATTCAGTGTCTTGCGGAGGACAAAAAGTGGCAATGCAGTGAGCAATGAGACATCTGAGGAAAGAGACAATTCCAGAAATTCCAGTGTGCCACAAGAAGGTATGGATCACTGCCTTTAAATCTCTTCCCTTCTTTCGTCAATATCTATATTTATGCTTGTTGTGCATTTATGTTGCGTTTTGATGGCACACAGTGTCAGCACTGTGTCTGCACTCTATGATTCCCTGAAGAGGGCTACAAAGAGTGTTCAGTGTGTCTATGCCTGTGTCAGTTTCTATGAGATTCGCCGAACTGTACAGGAAGGTGACACAGCTGGGAGCCCACAGTGGAACAGAAGCATATGTTTCTTTAATAATTTAGTGGAAGATTGCATAAGTTCTCCGGTGCATCAGTAGAGAAGGATCATAAGGGAGAACAATAGCCCAAGGCACTTTGGACAGGATTGGGATGCGAGAGGTCACTGAGAAATGTATAAAGATGTTCACGCTCCATCCCTATCCTTCTTTTCTGTAGACTACTTTATAATCCCATTTCCCTCTAATCATGTCTCACTACCTCATCGTCTTTACTCTTCAACACAATCAATTCACAGGTCAGTGCAGACCTAATGAAGTGGCTCCCTGGGATGAGTGTTGTTTGAATCCATAAAAAGTTATGTTGAAACTAAAACAAGCTTAAGTTATAATGAACATAATTACATAGCTTGACCCCATTGATAGGGGGAAATTCAGTAAACTACAAAAGAGCACAATGCTGAAATATGTCTGCAGCGTGATAGGAAAAGGAATGTGGTATTACATAATAGTCAACGATGACGAATGATCGGGGACTAGATTATTCTCTGAGGCCATCACTGAAGAGGCAGAGAATGGATTAAATATTCATTGCCTGCTGCTCGAGAGGAGGAGATGGAGAATGAATTACATAGATCCATGCAGGATGAGAATGAAGAGAAGAGTCAATATTTAACATGTACCAATAGAGATACTAAAACAAAGACAGGTATTACAATGCCCCCTAGGACTGAAGAAGGTAGATTTGTCAGGGTGAAGGAAGACGGCGTTTAAAGAGTGTGTTTGTCGGTGTGAAGGAAGAGTTACAAAATGGTTCCTCATGTTAAAGTGCACTCAACCCTTGAAGCAATCTGTTGTAATACAGACAAAATATTGACTTTGGAATGGAGAACATGCAGTGTTAGAAGAGACAACTGAAGATAGAGAGCTGGAGACACAGAGGGAGATAGACCACAAAGACATACCAAGACACACAAACAAAGAATGAAATAAGGAGTATATCTGGTTTGTCATTTATTAGCCAAGGCTGCTGGCCAAATCCTCCCAATACATCCCCAGCCCATTTCTATATGCTCTGGTCCAAAATTTGTTGTTCTGTTGTTAAGTTGAGTTGAGTTGAGTGTAGAATGGAATAGTATTAAGCAAGGAAAATAAATATTGCAGTCATCAACGCATCCAAAATGTGGTATTTAGTCACACAAAGTCTATTGCAGGAGAAACAAGTCATAACAAGATCTCTTTAAATCTTTAATTCATTTTTCTTGATATATATTTCCTATGTATTTTGACTTAGTTGCACTTGGTTCTTGCCCCCCCACCACACAAACACAAACACACACACACACACACACACACACACACACAAACACACACACACACACACACACACACACACACAAAAAACACAAAATTTGTGTGAAAAAGATGATTCATTTTTTCACACTTTGGCGG